>CAMXCT020002034.1:0-118500 GCA_947184155.2 Cladocopium goreaui
GAAGACTTAAGGGGATCAGCTCTTTCAATCAGTGTCAAGATGTGCCAAGGAAGACTGTCCACCAGCACAAGGTGGAGATACATACCTTGAAAGATAAAGAGGCAGCTAAGGCTGAAGAAGTCAGCAAGATGAAGAAAGAGGAGACACTTGGACCATCTTGGACCACTGATTTTAGTGTCAGATGTCGTTCATTGTCAGCACCAGCATATACCAACATGGTCTTCCTGTCCAGGCTTGTGCTTGATAACATAAGCATTACATAAGCCAGTTTGTTTCTTCTGGGCGCCGGAAGGTGCTTGGCCTTTGGGACATGTTGGGACTTTAGATGGACTTTAGGCTATTTTTGGCTGGCTCATGCTAACTGAAGCTTTCAGCAAAAGATGACGTGACTGTCTTTGTTTGTTGTTTGGCGTGAACACCTCATTAGATCTCATTGGTGTTCTCCACGACAGAAATGAGACACAGTGAGGCTCTTGTTCAAACAAAAATATCACTGGTTAGCTGGCTGAGGATTTTGAAGATGAAGGAGATTGACACTTTACAGTGCCCTGACGAACGGTCGATTTCATTTTAGTTTGCCGTTTTGTGTGTGTAGGCGGCGGGTTGTGATTTGCAAGTATTACCGTTTGCTTTCAATGCCAGCATCTTATTTTCATTTGCAAGGCTCCCCTGTTTTGCATGATCAAATTGATCAAAGACCAAGCAACAAAATATATTCGCAAGTGCTTGCCGAGCGATGGTCGTGGGGTCATGCTGCTTCAGGCGGCAGATCCGAGAGAAAGCCTCGTTGACTTCTGATTTGACTACGAAAGTGGCGAAACAGACCAAGGAGCGCTTACTTGTAGCTTCAGATTGCCGAACACAGGACTAAGATCATAGATTTGTATGATTTGTCTTGAACTGGAGATACGAAGTAGTCAAGTAGTAGCATTAGTTCACTGTTCTGCCAATCTGTTTTTCCAGATTTGTCTTTGTTTGCATCATTGCGATCCAAACTAGGGCAATAGTATGGCTCTGGGGCTTGGAAGGTATCATCATGGTTTTGTCATTTTTGATGCAATGTTTTATGGTAGCGGTGTTTGTTGTTTCGCTAGTTGTCATTCAGTTTGATGTTTTGACACTGAGTGTGATCAATGTGTGTTAGAACTTTTGGTGCCTCGCAGTTAACAAGGAACTGGTGGATCTGAAGGCGTCACTTGATGAGCATGTGTACCTGGTCGCTGAGTGGGAAGGAAAAAACACTTGGAGGAAAACATAATGCAGAGAGTGCAGTTCAATGTGTGGATGGCACAGTAGATGCAGAAACAATCAGAAAGAATGTCAGAAAATGTCAGAATGACAATCATTTTCATGCCAGTACTGTAGCATGATAATAATATGTGTTCATCAGTCCCAGAATTGGACCAAGGGCAGAAATGCAGGAAAACACTGTTTTTACTGCAATGGTTTCAATGTTCCCGTGAAACGATTCAATGAATCAGTGGAATTTGGAACCAAATTGATCATGTTACCTTGGCCATACCCCCAGGCAACGAGCGTCTTCAGCAGCTGAAGATCTTGTCACTGCCAGGCCAGGAATTCTGGGGTCGGATGTTGGGCAGACATGGTATGTTTGATCTCCATGCAGATTATCCCATCAGTGGAGCAATTTCAATCTTCAAACAAGCTGTTCCTTCTTTTACCTGCAATTCCTACAAGTTTCCACGCAGGAAGACACTTGAAGACAAGGAGGCCGAAGTGAGCACCTTAGGACCGCATATGCAGAGTTGAGTACATGATGGTGGCTATGCTAACATGAAAGTGATTTCTGGCTGATTCTTGATAGTCAGAGTATTAATGCTTGCATTCACATAATGTTTTGACCATTTGCGTGAAAAAGTAGAGGGTGGAAAGATGGATACTCCAACCTTTCGTTGCATCTCAATCCAGCAAAATGCCCTGGGATTCATCAAATAATCGCAAACAATCGCAAATAATCTCTCAAATTTAAGTGTTTTCGTCATCCACACAGCATCCACAGCATTCCACAGCATGCGGTGAGCTGGATCCAGCGCCCAGGAGCTCAGTGTGTCGAGTTGGAAGCTGCCAAAGCTCAGCAGCTGCAACAGATCTCGGAGCTCCAAAGTGCTGCGGCGCAGCAGCAGCTTGAGGGCGAGAAGCTGCAAGGCGCCAACTGCGCCAACTGCGCCAACTGCCAAGTCGTTGCAACCATATGATTTAGCTTATATATGCTTAATTATATAATATAAGTTTTGAGAAACAATATCATGTGAACCATGACAGTAGGAATTCAGGCTTGGAGTTTGGACTGGTGTTATCTATTGACTGGATATGACATGATGGATTACTGCGAATGATCATGTTGACATGCAGTCTGCTGCATTATCTGTTACTGGTCACTCAATTACTTGCCAGGACAAGTGTTGCTTCTTGAAGCAGAAGATGATATGAAATCCAAGCGAATCTCAGAGATCCAGGATGTTCTTGCAGAAAAGATGCAGGACCTGCCGTTGCTGGCAGATAGTGCTGTGTTGGTAACCCTGGTAGCTGCCGCGGAGCTGATGCCGCAGGATCTGGATGTTTTGAAGATGGAACTGAGGCAAAAAGAGGCCGAGTTTGCGGTGGATGGACTTTGTATCATAATGGTGGTTTCCGGGGAGAGAGGTTTGGTCTATGGTGTATCAATTTCAGGTGGTTTCTTGGAAATTGATCAGAGCTCAAAAAGTGTGGGAGGGAAGCAGAGAATCTAAACTGACCAGCTAAAAAGATCTGGTACCAAAGGAGCTATTTCAAAGTTGGTTGTCAAGCTTTCGTCCAAGCGCAATGTGCACTTCAGAACGCCCTGTGTGGATGAAGAGATGTTTCGTATTGTTTCGTCCGGGCACGAGGAGGAGTTAGAAGATCTTCAGCAACAAATGAGCATCTCGACTTGCAGTTTGAACAGGTTGGCAGAAAGTTGTTTTCATTTTTTTCAAAACGCAAGGCGCCTCATCATTTTTCCAGAAAGAAACATTGAACGATCTTTGGACGCTATCATGTCACGATCGTCATTCGGACATTCGTATGTACGTTGTTTTTCATTGTTTTTCTAGCAGCGCTGGCTATTGCTATGATGGATACACCCCTTGAACACCTCCGCACGAAGCGGCAACAGGTAGACTTCGGCAGATCGACGCTCAAAAGATTCAGCAGCTAGAGGAGCTGCAGATGCTCGGATGCAAACAACAAATGGCAATGCATTGTGTGTGGTCGGGACAGATATGGTAGAGTTGATGCATGGGAGAGTCGAATCTGCAGCTCTCCAAGGTTAAATGACCTTTGAAATCTGGAAACATCACATTTGTTTTGGGGTCTTGAACCCATGTAATGCTGGGAATTGAGCTGAGTTTAGGCTTGCCATTAACCTGTCCAGTCCAATCTCCACATCTTAGTGTGCCTGCTGAATAGTCAAGCAATGTTTCCGTTGGTGATTGTTTGCATCGAACGATACAGATCAATTGCAATTGAGTTCCCATGGAGAGGAGCGGATCTCAATCTATGGTCATTGCCTGTTGCCTGTTCCATGTCCACGCCGTGAATTTTCAATTGTTTCAATGTTAGAAACAATGGAATGCCTGCATTGACTACATCTTTGTTTACTGAGATTTAAATATGTGAATGTGTGTGGTTTCGCATGTTTAAGGTCAAATTCACAGAAACAGTGTTTTACAAAAGGACCTGACAGCTTCCAGGTAGTCTGTGTTGTATAGTCTCGGTCTCAGGAAATGGAAGAGAGAATGTGAGGAAACCAAACAAAGACTTTTGAGTGGCAAGCTGTCAAAAGTGAAGCTGGATTTGTAGATGGTGCATCGGAAAGTCATGAGACTCTCCCTGGTGAACCTTCTGTGAACCTTCAGTGAACGTTCGGTGAACCTTCGGTGAACCTTGCGTTGGTTCAATCGCCGGAGAATGAGCATTGCCCGGTATCTTTTTGGAGACCCATCCTGACCCAACGAGGAAAGGCTGCTGGCATTTTTGCCTCTAGCCTTTTTCTGTACAAGAAACTGAGCAGTGATGAGCAGTGCTTCAAGAATTTGTAGCAATGTGATTGTCTTTTGCTTTCCTTTCCGACAGGATCGGCTCAAGATGGTTCGATATAAGTTTGCTCCAAAAGCTGAGTGGAAAAAGCGTGTGAAAAATTCTGTGCGCGAGTGTACAGTTTGGCTGTCAGGCAGTTTGATTCAGCGTCATACTTCATAGATGATGTTGAGTTCCCAGTTGCTTTCATTCCACTGAACAAGTACTCATGCAATTCATTCCAGTTCCATCCTTAGCATTCTGAACCACGAGTGGTTCACTTCCAGCATCCTGCTGTCCGCACGTCACAAGTTTCCTTCTACTTTCCCAGCGACTTGGCTTATCATTTGCCAGGAACCTGAAAAGCGGAGTGCTTCAGTGTCCTCGCACTGCACTCAGCCACAAACTTTGAAACTTTGGGCCAGAGAGTGAAAGGATCTCAAGAATCATCAGAATTGTTGGAAGATCACAGTGATATGGCAGATATGGCAGTGATTTGAGATTCGAAATATGATTCCATATACATTCTATATATATTCCATATGATTCGATGTCAAAAATGAGGGAACAAGACTTGTGGGGGTGAACTCGTAATGTTTGAACCCAAGAATGGAGTGCCCAAGCTGGAGAAAGCTGGCTGTCAAGGTCATCTTCGTCATCGACTTCAGAAGCCAAGAACGAAGGTGCTGCGATGTGCTGCGGGATCTGCGGGAACGCCCCAGCTGCAGTCTCTACTTCAGCTATAGAAGTACAGTCAGAATGTCGAATGACAGATTCACGTGACTTTCCGCACTCTCACTTCTACATACTTCAATGAGCAGAAGCTTCAGGAGTATAAATCGCGGAAGTAAGCGAAGGTCGCCAATCTGGACGATACCTAAAGATACCTTAAGCACGATTATCTTGTTTGCCATCTTTCCCAAGGCCCACAGACTCATAGTCAAATTATGATATTACAGTGAAAGACAAGAGGAGCTAACAAATCCTTTGCATCATGTCCGACAACAACGCTGACAACTGAGAATTCCATAGACAATTCCGTTTGTTCTTTCAAAACATGAGAAAACTGAACATGGTGTCCTCACTGGACCGATGAACCAAGATCAAACAGAGTCCTTTTGGCGTCACACCTCTTTAGCATGCGTGCTTCCTGCGGCACGAAAAAGCAAGACTCAGAAGGATGAATCATGATTCAAATGATTCAACGATATTCCAAGCACTTCACCACCCCTCGTTTTACATCAGAGAAATTGCATCCGAAACTCGTCGAGCCTCATGGACAAGTCTCTGGCGCTGCAATTGGCCAAGAGATGTTTGCCACACTTCGAGAGCAAAGGTTGGGGTCACCATGGGTCGCCCGATGTGGAATGCATAGGACTGGGGTTAACCCCCAATTTGAAAGTTGCTTCAAATATATTTACCCTTTATTTACCACAACAAGAGCCAAGAATCATCTTATCCATATCAAACACCGCTCATCTATAACTCTATTTGCATGCATGATGCAGCGTCAGGAGCTTTCTCACTGTTTATAGTGACGGACAATCACTTAGAACGTATTTTGGATTTTTTTCTGAATATTTCACGCTTTTTGGACGTTCTAAGTGATTATTCGTCTACGTTCTAAGTACCCCACTTAGAACGTTCAAATATCAAGATTCATCACTTAGAACGTACCGGGGAATTTAACACTTAGAACGTGTCTAGGTCAATGATGATAGTGGAAAGGCTTGTGAAATCTTTTATCTCTAAGTGTTGGATTCAGCAGCTAATTCCGTAGGAAACATAGACATAATTTCGTACCATTTGGCTTTTCCCTCCCATATGATTTGCAAATATTGGCGATCTTTTATCTCTGGAACACTATACCTTTTGGATCCTTTTGGTGCTTTTTGGGGGTTCTGACGTTCTAAGTGTTGGATTCAGCAGCTAATTCCGTAGGAAACATAGACATAATTTCGTACCATTTGGCTTTTCCCTCCCATATGATTTGCAAATATTGGCGATCTTTTATCTCTGGAACACTACTACCTTTTGGTGCTTTTTGGGGGTTCTGACGTTCTAAGTGTTGGATTCAGCAGCTAATTCTGTATAGGAAACATAGACATAATTTCGTACCATTTGGCTTTTCCCTCACAAATGATTTGCAAACATTGGCGATCTTTTATTTCTGGAACACTATACTTTTGGGTGCTTTTTGGGGGTTCTGACGTTCTAAGTGTTGGATTCAGCAGCTAGTTCCGTAGGAAACATAGACATAATTTCGTACCATTTAGCTTTTCCCTCCAATATGATTTGCAAACATTGGCGATCTTTTATCTCTGGAACACTACCTTTTGGATCCTTTTGGTGCTTTTTGGGGGTTCTGACGTTCTAAGTGTTGGATTCAGCAGCTAATTCTGTATAGGAAACATAGACATAATTTCGTACCATTTGGCTTTTCCCTCCCATATGATTTGCCAATCTTGGCGGTCTTTACTTCTGGAACACTATACTTTTGGGTGCTTTTTTTGCGGGTTCTGACGTTCTAAGTGTTGGATTCAGCAGCTAATTCCGTAGGAAACATAGGCATAATTTCGTACCATTTGGCTTTTCCCTCACAAATGATTTGCAAACATTGGCGATCTTTTATTTCTGGAACACTATACCTTTTGGTGCTTTTTGGGGGTTCTGACGTTCTAAGTGTTGGATTCAGCAGCTAATTCCGTATAGGAAACATAGACATAATTTCGTACCATTTGGCTTTTCCCTCCCATATGATTTGCAAATCTTGGCGATCTTTTATCTTTGGAACACTATACCTTTTGGTGCTTTTTGGGGGTTCTGACGTTCTAAGTGTTGGATTCAGCAGCTAATTCCGTAGGAAACATAGGCATAATTTCGTACCATTTGGCTTTTCCCTCACAAATGATTTGCAAACATTGGCGATCTTTTATTTCTGGAACACTATACCTTTTGGTGCTTTTTGGGGGTTCTGAGTTCTGATGTTCGAAGTGTTGGATTCAGCAGCTACTTCCGTAGGAAACATAGACATAATTTCGTACCATTTGGCTTTTCCCTCCCATATGATTTGCCAATCTTGGCGGTCTTTACCTCTGGAACACTATACCTTTTGGTGCTTTTTTGAGGGTTCTGACGTTCTAAGTGTTGGATTCAGCAGCTAATTCCGTAGGAAACATAGACATAATTTCGTACCATTTAGCTTTTCCCTTCTATATGATTTGCAAACATTGGCGACTTTTATCTCTGGAACACTATACCTTTTGGATCCTTTTGGTGCTTTTTGGGGTTCTGACGTTCTAAGTGTTGGATTCAGCAGCTAATTCCGTATAGGAAACATAGACATAATTTCGTACCATTTGGCTTTTCCCTCCCATATGATTTGCAAATCTTGGCGATCTTTTATCTCTGGAACACTATACCTTTTGGTGCTTTTTGGGGGTTCTGACGTTCTAAGTGTTGGATTCAGCAGCTAATTCCGTAGGAAACATAGGCATAATTTCGTACCATTTGGCTTTTCCCTCACAAATGATTTGCAAACATTGGCGATCTTTTATTTCTGGAACACTATACCTTTTGGTGCTTTTTGGGGGTTCTGACGTTCTAATTGTTGGATTCAGCAGCTAATTCGTAGGAAACATAGACATAATTTCGTACCATTTGGCTTTTCCCTCCCATATGATTTGCCAATCTTGGCGGTCTTTACTTCTGGAACACTATACTTTTTGGTGCTTTTTGGGGGTTCTGACGTTCTAAGTGTTGGATTCAGCAGCTAATTCCGCATAGGAAACATAGACATAATTTCGTACCATTTAGCTTTTCCCTCCTATATGATTTGCAAACATTGGCGACTTTTATCTCTGGAACACTATGCCTTTTGGATCCTTTTGGTGCTTTTTGGGGTTCTGACGTTCTAAGTGTTGGATTCAGCAGCTAATTCCGTAGGAAACATAGACATAATTTCGTACCATTTGGCTTTTCCCTCCCATATGATTTGCAAATATTGGCGATCTTTTATCTCTGGAACACTATACCTTTTGGATCCTTTTGGTGCTTTTTGGGGTTCTGACGTTCTAAGTGTTGGATTCAGCAGCTAATTCCGTAGGAAACATAGACGCATAATTTCGTACCATTTGGCTTTTCCCTTCCATATGTTTTGCAAATATTGGCGTTCTTTATCTCTGGGACACTATGCCTTTTGGTGCTTTTTGGGGGTTCTGACGTTCTAAGTGTTGGATTCGGCAGCTAATGCCGTAGGAAACATAGACATAATTTCGTACCATTTGGCTTTTCCCTCCCATATGATTTGCCAATCTTGGCGTCTTTACCTCTGGAACACTATACCTTTTGGTGCTTTTTGGGGGTTCTGACGTTCTAAGTGTTGGATTCAGCAGCTAGTTCCGTAGGAAACATAGACATAATTTCGTACCATTTGGCTTTTCCCTCACAAATGATTTGCAAACATTGGCGATCTTTTATCTCTGGAACACTATACCTTTTGGATCCTTTTGGTGCTTTTTGGGGTTTCTGACGTTCTAAGTGTTGGATTCAGCAGCTAATTCCGTAGGAAACATAGACATAATTTCGTACCATTTGGCTTTTCCCTCCCATATGATTTGCAAACATTGGCGATCTTTTATCTCTGGAACACTATACCTTTTGGATCCTTTTGGTGTTTTTTGCGGGTTTCTGACGTTCTAAGTGTTGGATTCAGCAGCTAATGCCGTAGGAAACATAGACATAATTTCGTACCATTTGGCTTTTCCCGCCCATATGATTTGCAAACATTGGCGATCTTTTATCTCTGGAACGGTATGCCCTTTGGTGCTTTTTGGGGGTTCTGACGTTCTAAGTGTTGGATTCAGCAGCTAATTCCGTAGGAAACATAGACATAATTTCGATTCCACTGCGAATTCCAATTTTCTGCAATATTTTAATTGCGTTTTATAAAAGGACATTCAATTGATTTCGAAAGTGAAAGCAATAGTTTTTTTAAAATTAAGGTTTTAAATTTATTATTAGGGTCCGCTTCGGAATCCAATTTTTGGCAATATTTAAATTGAAATCGAAAAAAATTGTTTTTCTTATTAAGGGTTTAAATTTATTATTTAGGTCCGCATCGAAATCCAATTTGTGGCAATATTTCAATTGCGTTATACAAGGAAATTTGATTGATTTTGAATCGAAAAAAATAGTTTTGTTTTATTAAAGGTTTAAATTTATTAGGGTCCGCTTCGAAATCTAATTTTTGGCAATAGTCTAATTGCGTTATAAAAGGAAATTTAATTGATTTTGAATCGAAAAAACTTGTTTTTTTTATTAAGGGTTTAAATTTATTATTAGGATCCGCTTCGAAATCCAATTTTTGGCAATATTTTAATTGCGTTATATAAGGAAATTTCACTGATTTGAAATCGAAAACATAGTCTTTCTTATTAAGGGTTTAAATTTATTATTAGGGTCCGCTTCGAAATCCAATTTTTGGCAATATTTTTAATTGTGTTATATAAGGAAGTTTAATTGATTTTGAAATCGAAAAAATAGTTTATATAGCGACGGACAATCACTTAGCACGTTCTAAGTGTTGGTTTTACGTTCTAAGTGTTGAATTGGCCTCCCTACGTTCTAAGTGATGGTTTTACGTTCTAAGTGATGAAATTTTGCCTACGTTCTAAGTGTTGATTTCGTGCTACGTTCTAAGTGCAAAAAAAAACTTTTGGATTTTTTTTTACGTTCTAAGTGATTGTCCGTCGCTATAGATCTTTTCAATATCGACCTTAAGGGTATTCAAGCAGATGAGTCTCCGCCTACCATGGAGTGTCTTTCATTGTCATGCAATTTTCCCTTCCCCTCACACTCACGCAAATCTTGGAGACATTCCAGATGAGCTAGCATTAAGGAAGAACTCACACGTGCTGTGCTCATATCCTTAACCCGTTGGTTATGATGATTCCATCATTTGTGAAGCTTACTCATTGATTGATTGTTCCTTGTCATAGCTCATGGTTCTTCACTCGCCACACCATGGTGTTTTGTTGTGGTCCCTGCTCTGTGAAAGTTGCAGGTGTTGGGAAGCTCACAGAGATTGACAGCGTGAAACCTCGGAATCTGCACCTTCGGCAGAAAGACCCAGGGAGTACTTGTTCAGGCTGTTTGCTTGTTCGCAGGAGGATGGACTGCCATTTGTGAGGCAAGCAGTGACCGAAATCAGCAGCCATTATTGTGTAGGGTCATACCATATCGTCCAGAAGAAGACTGCTCGAGTGAGATGAGAATTTCACTCCGCCCACATCCAAGCCTGCATACCAAGGCTCGGGCTTTGGACAGGCATGGGAAGCGTGGATGAAGTTCAAGTCAAGAGCAAAGATGACAGCGTGTCCTTTGTGGTCAAGACTGTGGGTGACTTGTTGGCATCATTTGTGATTCTGGCACCAGTGGTTCTGAAAGACCGAGCCAAAAAGGGCATGACAGATTGCCACAGAATTCACTACAGACTAGTAAGATCACATGCAGTAAATATAATATGTAAATGTAAATTATGTAAATGTACCATACTCATTTTCATTCAGGGTTGAATAGCCTAGTACATGTAGGCGCAGAAGCAGACTTGTGCGTTGGGTTTTCCATGTCTTAGGCAGTTGAGGAATGGAAATTTGAGTGCAACAGTGCAAGTCGCTGCGTCGAAGGATCCCACAAGAAACTGGATGATGAGCTGGCCTTGGTTGACCACATGTCATATTACAACGAGGCTCTGGCGGCTGTGGCGTCTGCGATTGGACAGCCCCAGCCCGGCTTCCACCCATGTTAAGCTGATTTTCTACATAACAAGATCCCCTCCGGGGGAGGGTATGAACACCTCATCGTCTCCTGACGGTGACTGCCATGTCCTTAAAGACAATCGGCCATCCCCATCCCTGCCCTGCAAGGCCACCTTCTACGAGCAGAATCTCAGCGACAGCATTTGCGCTGCTGGGGCACTGTGTCCAAAGGCGTTGCTGGTGGACCGCACCGAAGATGGAGAACTTACCATTTGCGACTCAGCTGAGTTTGGTGTTTGGAGGCTAAAAGATGTCGACCCGGACCGCTGTTTTTGTTGGCCTTCCAAAATCACAAGCCACTTTTATATATTATGTTAACATATATTATTTTAACCCATTATTGTATGCTTACTAAGATATACACCAGTGGTAGGGCATGTCCCACATGAAGTTTATGGTTGCTCCCATTAGGTTTTCATTTTCAAGCGGCACAAGATTATACAAGACTGCTTCCGCACCTCAAAAATGACCTTTGTTTGTGCTTGCAAGTTCTCAATGGTTCTAAGATGTTCCAAGTATATATTGATATATATTGGCTGAAGTAACTCAGGCATGACAAAGCTGCCAGGAAGAGGCTTCTCTCGAAATCCTGAGCAGACGACTCCCAGCTGAAACAGAAACATGCACCGTCAATTCACATCCACTGTGATCCAGTCTTTCCTGCGCCAGAGTTGGCTTTGAGACCAGTGATGGCATCGACTGTCAAATTTGTCCAACTTTCCACTTGCTACCAGAAACCGGAGACCTTCCGAAACCTACTGAAATTCACTCTGAGCATGCAGCAACCCGCTGGGCCAAGAGTATATGTGGAGTATATGGATTTCCCATTGAATTTTACTGATCTTTATTGAGGCGTCAGGCGCTGCAATGGCTGGCAAAGCTACATGCTCTTTTCTGGGGAAAACCAGCTGATGAAGTTGTGAAGCCCGGAAGCCAAGGGATCCACTGGCGGACCGCTCTTGAGACTGGAGAGATCCGTTCAGATGGGTGGACCGGGGTTCACGGCCAACTTCCCAAGGCCCCTGGGCCTTCATGGATGAAGAATGGATAAATGAATTTAAGATGATTGTCATCCATTATCATCCGTTGTCATATGGGTATGGATCAATACCTATTAATACCATTTTTAGTGGGTTATTCACATCCATAAATCCCAGCTATTTGGATGTGAACAAAAAAGGGATACTATTGGTTTTGACACACTGCCATATGTCTGCCATATGTTGTCATCCAATCATATCCAATCCACAATATCAATCCACAATATCAATATCATCCTTTGCTCAGGTCAGGTGTGGCGGAGCGCGCATGCTTCTGGGATCTCTCGCGGCGTCAGATCGAGCTGCGTCGCATGCCGAAGGATGTCTTGCGCCACGCCGCCAAGGGCATCGATGCCAGGCTCCAGGTGCCGATGTGATGTTACAACGGGTTACAAAGGCGGTAAGGTAGGTCGGTAAAGGTCGGTAATGTGGGTATATGATGGTATATGTACATTGATAAATTTGATAATGGTGAACATGATGAGAAACTGATGAACAGTTGGATTTGGGATGGCCTAGGGTACTTTTTTCTTATGTTTACAACAAGCCCAATTTGCCACTCCCATGATTTCCCAGCTGCCTGGTCGCAGTGATGCTCAGGCGGACAAGATGATGACCATGTGCCATGGTGATCCAAAAGGTGCGAACATTATGTACGATGAAACAGAAGGCGTTTCCTTCTACGATTTCCAGTGGTTTGGGAAAGCACCTGCCTCGAAGGAGCGCAGGATTGCGATGTGACAGACGAGTGCGTTGCCAGGGTTTTGTCCTCATCGATAGTAGAAACTTGTGTGTTTACGTTGTGTCACCAGGCCAGTTTCACGGTGAATGCTGTTTTGCTGCGCCAATGGAGGACCTTGCGTACTTCTTTGGTGTGGCAGCACATGGCTTGTCCGGCGAAGAGACTGAGCGAGAACTGCTGAAGTTCTACCATGAGGAGCTGTGCAAGCTGTTGGTATCTAGGCTGCCAAAATGATCCAGAATGTACCTGAAAGATCCTGAAAGCACGCAAACATGATCCAATCAGTTACAGGTTGCAGCATGGAAGCCAGAGAGCCTTCATAAACCTAGTATTTTCTGAGTTATTTCGACCTTTGGTGAAGCACTAAAAGTGTTTTTGTTGATTCTTTCTGACTCAGGAAGCCAAATCGATCTCGCCGCCTAACTTCGAATACCTATGGAATTCGTACCATTTGGCCCTGTGCGATTTGGGCCGGTGGATGGTGGGTCACTCGTCTGGAGGTTTATCTCAATCGCAACTTCACTAATTTTCTAGAGTGGCCGCGTGGCCTGCAAAGCTTCAGGGCCTGACAGAGAAGACAATGTCAACTATCATCCAGTAGGGATTCCATGGATGCGCCTTTTTGCTCCTTTTATCGCCACACACTTATCAAGAATATCGAGATATATCTATAGTACCCATTTCTGATTGCAAATTCGGAGTGGCCCTTCGCTTTAAACACTATAATGCTCAGCAAACCTTAGTTCAACCCACGAAGTCCCGGACCCTTGACCTGTTCGGCACAGTGTTTGACCATGGTGATCAGCGCAGGCGGCTTTTCATTTGGAAACACGCGACTCATCTTTGGACACGTGAAGGCTTTGACCACAGCACTTGCAGGGCTGGACTCCGAGCAGGCATGTCAGGACTGGGAAACTCGAAGCATCAGGATGTTCATTGCCGAGGCAATTCACAGCAATTGATGAAACATGAATCATTGATAATCATTAATGATCAGATTCATATGATTCATATTGATCAATTATAATTATGTGGGATTCCAAAAAAAGGAGAGCACGTATGCAGATCCTTTCTGATGAGCTCTGATCCAAAGCCGTGTGGCTCGTGCTTGCATTGTGCGGCAAATGCATTCTGCCCGATTGTGGTGTCTCAAAGGATATTCCACTACCAAATTGCAACTTCCATGACAGGACTATGTAGGTCTGATAGACCCAGTGTGAACTGTGGATTTGATATGATTGGATCCGGTATAATTATAGTTATAGGACAACTCAACGTGCCATTGCTCAGATAGATCTCACGCTGGCTTTCTGGTACGTGCCCACTCCGTGCCCTGGGTAGCAGGAGAAGATTTTCAAGCTCTACCCACCCTAAGTGGCTGGATGCTGTTGAAATTGGCGCTACAGTTGGACCAGCCAACAATTGCGAAACTGCAAATCCTCATTTCCTGCGCCAAAAAAATGTATCCATGATTTTCACATGTTTTCACCTCGTCCACGTTTGGATGTGATTTTCCCTGGTGATTCATGCCAGATGAGGGACTTCCAAGTCCTTGTTTCACGCTTTTGGATGCTTTTGGGCATTCCTTTCACATCGATTTGGAAGCAGTGAAGAGCAAGTCCAAAAGGGTCGCAGTGGATCCAATAGACAGTGACCAGTGACCGACTCTGCAAATATCATCTCAAAAGGTTCGAAGGAACCAGCTCTGTCAGGGCCTCCAACAGCACCAGTGGAAGCCACTGCTGGATGCTCAGATGTTTGATTTTCACTGCTAGTGCTAGACGGCGCGGCTTTCAAACATTTTCAGCTTCGTGTGTGCATGAGGGATCATGAGGGTGCATGTGTGTGAAGATTGCATTATTGTCATTTTTGTTTGGTGTGCTGTTTCAAGCCAAGCAAATAACGTGATTCCTTCAAAGGTGGCCTGGGGGTTAACGATGCTTTCGGCAAATATCACCCTCCCAAGCCAAGTTGTGTCCTTCGCTTCTTACATCTTCTGACTGCAAAAACACAAACACACACACACACATCATTGCCGAATCATTACTCACCTTATTCATCCTTATTCCTTGTCTATCTTGTCCCAGCCTCGCAGCTTCGCATAGCTTCGCTGTATCCAGGTACCGCTTCCAGCCAGCGAAGAGCACACCTTGGGTGAAGGCTGTGCTTCAGAAAAGGACGTATTTCCATACCTTTCCATAGCAGATCCACAGTCTGCCATAGTCCATAGTAGATACAGTAGATATAGAAAGATATAGTAACTACCTTTATAGAAGAGTGTTTTGTCACAGCAGGTCAGCAATGGTGAATTTCCCTCCTGTGGACTTGGACTGTTCCGATAGTGTGGCACAGGCGAGCTTGAGCTTGGCCTTATCTCCCCGGAGGAGGGAAAAGAGGACCCATGGATCCCATGCCAGGGTGACACATGTGACACATTACCCATTGGACTCATTTGGACTCATGGACCAATGGAGCCCTATGGCCCTATGGATGCTTTTGGATTGTTTGCCAAGTTTGCCTTGATGTATTTGCCATCATTTGCCAGCAACAAACTCGCTGGGACTGTAGTATGCTGTTGGTGGCCCTGAGGAGCATTCACCTCTACAAGTACCTCCAGGAATGGAATCGCCAGTGGCCTCACAGTCCGGACTGCCGAGTGACTTTGGGATTGATCCGTATCGAACGAATGAACACATCAGATGCGGTTGCTCTTTATAGACATCATTGGGAATGTGAGAATACAGTCACGATTATGTCACGATTATGTCATTTCAGTTTACAAGGCTGTGGCACCAATCTAATGTTCTATCCCAAGCATTGGAAGACTCTGTTCGAGATCCAGAGATCAAACTGCCATAAACTGCCCGTGCAATCCGTGCACCAGGTCACCTGATCCAGAAGCAAGCTTGGGCCATAGCACGGAGCTGGAGTGGTTGTGATGTGCATGCGCTGTGCTTATACGCTGCTTCGCACTAAGAAAAAGGAAAAAGGAAAAACACGGATATCGTGTTTCACATATCCTTTGCTAAAGCGATCCCACATCCCACAACAGGCCAGATGTAGAGGTGGTCAAACAATAGCAAGCAATAAACAGTTTTTGCGAAGACATGGCAATGTGGATCGGCTGCCCAGTTTAGCCCACTGCATTGCTGCCTCGAATTATTTGTGCATAGCTTCAGCATCTAATTGTAGTAGACAAAAACAGCATGTGAGTAGGTTGAGAATTTGCTTGTTTTCTCAGTGAGTCTATGCAAGTCTGGGTAAGTCTGGTGAAGCAGTGAACAAGAAAGATGACTTTCGCAAATCCCAGGTCCAGAATCCGTTCGATTTGAGTCTCTCTCACGCGCTAGATTCTAGATGACCCTGAATGATTCCAGCAGTAGCTTCCAACTTCAACCTGGAATCATCCTGCATCTCTAAAACTTTCGGGTATGAAGTAGGTGTCCTTGGCTGATCTTGGCTGGACATATTCGTATTCTGAGGCCGATTAAACAAGCCTAGCAGCTGGGTAGAGGCTTGGTTACTGGTATAGGGTTGCAGATGGTGAAAGTCACATTGCGTGTAGGCCTGTGACAGCAATGATTACATGGCAAGATGATTGTTGACTTTCATGATTTTGATTTGGCTGAGATTACCAACAGATCCCAAAGACCCGCCCAACCCCTTCACCTGCTGACAAGTTGATCCTACAAAGCACATGACGGACATGACGGACTTCAGCTGTTGGTATCATAGGTATCATGCCACATCATGCCACATCATGGCATATCATGGCATATCATGGCATATCATGGCATATCATGGCATATCATGGCATATCATGGCATATCATGGCTTCAGGTTGCAACATTCATGCTCCAATCCTCCAGGTGGAGGGAGAGACGATGGAAGAATTGCAGCGTGAGCTGGAGGCCGGGAGATTCCGGGAGATTCCGGGAGATTCCGGGAGATTCCGGGAGATTCCGGGAGATCCTTTTTCAGGAGCTGGTTACAGCTGGTTGTTGATAGTGTGATCTTTGGCTTCGTCTTGTTGTACTGGCTAACTTCAGTTGGGGTGAACATATTCAAATGGAACATATGTGAAACACATACATTTATATGTAGTATCATTTACTATATTTAATACATGCATCCATGTTTGAACAACCACCAAGTGTTTCTATCGCTCAGGTGACCTCCCAAACCAAGCCCTGTGCGTCCATCGGAACACAGACCGAGATGGAGGAAGCTCCAGAGGACCTGACTCCTTGAGGGCCTGGTTGACGAAAGATGACGAAAGATGACGAAAGGGTACGGGGATCCAACTGAGCAAACTGATCTGACATTGACATGATCTGACCAGCAAAAGGGGTGATATACATGGTGATATCAGCTGATATCAAATTTGCTCGAACTTACATGAACTATCTAGGAGACTAGCAGACTATGATGGCTATGTTGGTGATTGATGTGAAAGGGGAGATTTAACACCACAGTGACCTCATCAAGCTTGGCGAGCAGTCGCCCCACATGAATTACATGACATGTCCAAGTCAAAACAGCAACGTAATGTCGCTTTGCAAATCAAGAACATGAGCCTGCAGCAATAGACAATGATATAGTATAGTAATAAATACATAATTATATATATATACATAATTATAGCATATTACAGATCAGCAAAATTCAGCAAATACCATTTTGGTCATGAAAAAGGCAAACAATTCTGAGAATTTGTTTAAGTAATTTCAAGTAGCTCCTTTCAATCATAGCGCCATGGCAGTCCAACATCAGCCTTCGCTGGTTGCGCCCCCGGTGGCCGTGCCAGTCGTGCCAGCCGTGCCGGCGGCCCATGGGCTGCACGTGCCGGGCACGTTGCCTTCGCCATCCAGCGGGCAAAGCTGGAAGTGACGTGGCACGGGTGCGAAAGAATTTGGATATTTTGGATCAACTTCTTTGGAGATGATGATAGATCATGATAAATCATGATAGATCTTGATAGATCTTTGTACTGTAGATGGATTTTGGTACTCAAGTGAATGTAGCGAGTGGAATGTTGGCCATTTTTTATGAGGTCTCAAGAATACAAAGTGCACCGCAGCTAGTCAAAGACACACAGTGGAGCTTACCGTCCGGGTAGCAGAGGGGATTCTTGAATTTGCTCTTTGAGATCTTGTATGTGTTTTTTAATTCTAAGCATTCCCAGATTTTGCCGTCCGTTGCAACTCATGAAGAAAATCCCTAAACCTCATCAAAGTTCCATCGAAAATCCGTTCCAAACCAGTAAATCAATAGAAAACCATAGGACAACCATTAGAAGACCAATACCAGGAAGTTAGAAAAAACATTGGAAAACCATTCGAAAATCACCGGAAGATCATCTCCAAGCGGATCCATCTGGTGGAACCTCCAAGGGTCGCTCAGCTCGCCAGCATCGGCGCGGGCGCAGTAGCGCTCCGGCGCCGATGGCAATCCCGGAGCCGGCGGAGTCTGCGCGCCACGTCCGCGGTGGAGAAGGTGCCTTATATAATCTTATATATATATATATTATATATATATATATTATATATATATATTATATTATATATATATATATCCCATAATTATCCCATAGGATCCATGGTGCTGGTATATATGCTAACATTGGGGGTATATTGATGGGATCCATGTTACCATATATATAGCATACATGGATCCCATGGGTATTATACATATATATAGCATACATGGATCCCATGGGTATTATTTAAGCGCTTACGCGCGACAGCCGGCCAGGGGCCCAACTATGTGGCCCATTTTGTGGCTATGTTGGCCTATGTTGGCCTATGTTGATCTATCTTGCGGGCAATGTGGGCCCATCTTGTGGCTATGTTGGGCTATGTTGGCCTCAGGTTGATTCATGTTGAGCCAAAAGATCCGAAAAATGGGAACAGCAAAAAAACACTGTAAAACGCACGATATTTTGATGGTCGGCGGCCTATCTTGGGGCTATGTTGGCCCATCTTGGGGCTATGTTGGCCTATCTTGAGGGCAATGTGGGCCTATCTTGGGGCTATGTTGGCCCATCTTGGGGCCATGTTGGCCCATCTTGGAGCTATGATGGCCCATCTTGGGGCTATCTTGACCCATCTTGGGGCTATGTTGGCCCATCTTGAGGCCTATGTTGGCTCATCTTGAGGGCTATGTTGGCCCATGTTGACCCATCTTGAGCCACAAGATCCGAAAAATGGGAAAAAATGGGAAGAGCACAAAACACCGTAAAACGCGACAGTTTTTGGCGGTACCGACTCTCCATCGGCAGGGGCGGCGGCCCCTCTCTCCTACGGAGAGGAGAGAACTGCCGTACGGCAATGCCAGGCCGGATTAAGGGCTGCCGCCCCTGCCGCCGACCCCGGAACAAGCAACCGAGGTTGGCTGATCTTTTGGGCGTGTCCCACCATTTCGAATGGGCCATATTTCGTCTTTCAAACAACCTCACCTGCTTACCTAGTGTCATTATTTATTTAGAAAACTGCCGCCCAAAACAGCCGTTGCTGCTGCTGCTGCTAACAGAAGAGTAGCAAGAGCACCACCCGGCACCAAAACAGCAAGGCACGGAAGGACGAACAGGCCACAGAATCGCACCGAAAAAGTGCCTAACGTCCCTTCTGAATTCCTAGAAAAAATGTCTTTTTCCCAACCTTTTCCGCTTTTTCAATCCCATCAGCCCACCTGCTGCCGCTGCTGCTGCTGCTAACAGAAGAGTAGCAAGAGCACCTCCCGGCACCAAAACAGCAAGGCACGGAAGGACGAACAGGCCCTAGAATCGCACCGAAAAGGTGCCTAACGTCCCTTCTGAATTCCTAGAAAAAATGTCTTTTTCTCAACTTTTTCCGCTTTTTCAATCTCCCATCAGCGCACCTGCTGCTGCTGCTAACAGAAGAGTAGCAAGAGCACCTCCCGGCACCAAAACAGCAAGGCACGGAAGGACGAACAGGCCCTAGAATCGCACCGAAAAAGTGCCTAACGTCCCTTCTGAATTCCTAGAAAAAATGTCTGTCTTTTTCCCAACCTTTTCCGCTTTTTCAATCCCATCAGCCCACCTGCTGCTGCTGCTGCTGCTGCTGCTAACAGAAGAGTAGCAAGAGCACCTCCCGGCACCAAAACAGCAAGGCACGGAAGGACGAACAGGCCACAGAATCGCACCGAAAAAGTACCTAACCTCTCTTCTGATTTCCGAGAAAAAAATATTTTTCCCAACCTTTTCCGCTTTTTCAATCCCATCAGCCCACCTGCTGCTGCTCCTGCTGCTGCTGCTGCTGCTGCTGCTGCTGCTAACAGAAGAGTAGCAAGAGCACCTCCCGGAACCAAAACAGCAAGGCACGGAAAGACAAACAGGCCTTAGAATCGCACCGAAAAACTGCCTAACGTCCCTTCTGAATTTCTAGAAAAAATGTCTTTTTCCCAACCTTTTCCACTTTTTCAACTTCCCATCAGCTCAGCTCACCTGCTGCTGCTGCTGCTGCTAACAGAAGAGTAGCAAGAGCACCTCCCGGCACCAAAGCAGCAAGGCACGGAAGGACGAACAGGCCACAGAATCGCACCGAAAAAGTGCCTAACGTCCCTTCTGAATTCCTAGAGAAAATGTCTTTTTCCCAACCTTTTCCACTTTTTCAACCTCCCATCAGCTCACCTGCTGCTGCTGCTGCTGCTGCTGCTAACAGAAGAGTAGCAAGAGCACCTCCCGGCACCAAAACTGCAAGGCACGGAAGGACGAACAGGCCCTAGAATCGCACCGAAAAACTGCCTAACGTCCCTTCTGAATTCCTAGAGAAAAAATGTCTTTTTCCCAACCTTTTCCGTTTTTTCAATCTCCCATCAGCTAACCTGCTGCTGCTGCTGCTGCTGCTGCTGCTGTTAACAGAAGAGTAGCAAGAGCACCTCCCGGCACCAAAACAGCAAGGCACGGAAGGACAAACAGGCCCCAGAATCGCACCGAAAAACTGCCTAACATCCCTTCTGAATTTCTAGAAAAAATGTTTTTTTCCCAACCTTTTCCGCTTTTTCAATCTCCCATCAGCTGCTGCTGCTGCTGCTGCTGTTGCTGCTGTTAACAGAAGAGTAGCAAGAGCACCTCCCGGCACCAAAACAGCAAGGCACGGAAGGACGAACAGGCCACAGAATCGCACCGAAAAACTGCCTAACGTCCCTTCTGAATTCCTAGAAAAAATGTCTATTTCCCAACCTTTTCCGCTTTTTCAATCTTCCATCAGCTCACCTGCTGCTGCTGCTGCTAACAGAAGAGTAGCAAGAGCACCTCCCGGCACCAAAACAGCAAGGCACGGAAGCACTGCAAAAGTGCCTAACGTCCCTTCTGAATTCCTAGAAAAAAAGTATTTTTCCCAACTTTTTCCGCTTTTTCAATCTCCCATCAGCGCACCTGCTGCTGCTGCTGCTCCTGCTGCTGCTAACAGAAGAGGCACCTCCCGGCACCAAAACAGCAAGGCACGGAAGGACGAACAGGCCCTAGAATCGCACCGAAAAACTGCCTAACGTCCCTTCTGAATTCCTAGAGAAAAAATGTCTTTTTCCCAACCTTTTCCGCTTTTTCAACTTCCCATCAGCTCAGCTCACCTGCTGCTGCTGCTGCTGTTGCTGCTGCTGCTGTTGCTGCTGTTAACAGAAGAGTAGCAAGAGCACCTCCCGGCACCAAAACAGCAAGGCACGGAAGGACGAACAGGCCACAGAATCGCGCCGAAAAACTGCCTAACGTCCCTTCTGAATTCCTAGAAAAAATGTCTCTGTCTTTTTCTCAACCTTGTCCGCTTTTTCAATCTCCCATCAGCTCACCTGCTGCTGCTGCTGCTGTTGCTGCTGTTAACAGAAGAGTAGCAAGAGCACCTCCCGGCATCAAAACAGCAAGGCACGGAAGGACGAACAGGCCACAGAATCGCACCGAAAAAGTGCCTAACGTCCCTTCTGAAATCCTAGAACTGCGGCTGCTGCTAACAGAAGAGTAGCAAGAGCACCTCCCGGCACCAAAACAGCAAGGCACGGAAGGACGAACAGGCCCTAGAATCGCACCGAAAAACTGCCTAACGTCCCTTCTGAATTCTTAGAAAAAATGTTGCAGAACAGAAGAGTAGCAAGAGCACCTCCCGGCACCAAAACAGCAAGGCACGGAAGGACGAACAGGCCCTAGAATCGCACCGAAAAACTGCCTAACGTCCCTTCTGAATTCCTAGAAAAAATGTCTTTTTCCCAACCTTTTCCACTTTTTCAATCTCCCATCAGCTCACCTGCTGCTGCTGCTGCTGCTAACAGAAGAGTAGCAAGAGCACCTCCCGGCACCAAAACAGCAAGGCACGGAAGGACGAACATGCCACAGAATCGCACCGAAAAAGTGCCTAACGTCCCTTCTGAATTCCTAGAGAAAATGTCTTTTTCCCAACCTTTTCCACTTTTTCAATCTCCCATCAGCTCACCTGCTGCTGCTGCTGCGGCTGCTAACAGAAGAGTAGCAAGAGCACCTCCCGGCACCAAAACTGCAAGGCACGGAAGGACGAACAGGCCCTAGAATCGCACCGAAAAAGTGCCTAACGTCCCTTCTGAATTCCTAGAAAAAATGTCTTTTTCCCAACCTTGTCCGCTTTTTCAATCTCCCATCAGCTCACCTGCTGCTGCTGCTGCTGCTGTCGCTGCTGCTAACAGAGTAGTAGTAGGAGTAGGAGTAGGAGTAGGAGTAGCAGCAGCAGGAGCAGGAGCAGTAGCAGTAGCAGTAGCAGTAGCAGTAGCAGTAGCAGTAGCAGTAGTAGTAGTAGTAGTAGTAGTAGTAGTGCTAGTAGGAGTAGTAGTAGTAGCAGTAGTAGTAGTAGGAGTAGGAGTAGGAGTAGGAGTAGGAGTAGGAGTAGTAGTAGTAGTAGTAGTAGTAGCTGGCGGTAGCAAACTCTTGTCTTATTCCCTGGCGCGCTCCCCCTTGCGTCAGCCGGGGTCGGCGGATATTGGGATCTGACGGTCTACTGGGATCTGACGGTCTACAGTGATGTGATTTCACCATGAAACTTGATGTTTTTTGATCCCCCAGCCAATTTCCCCTGTATCATTGGGACACCTAGGTGCTGTATAAAACGATTTTTTTAATACAGGTCCCCCCTCAATTTCAGCTGCCCTGTTTGCCTTGTTTTGATGGGCTCCAATCTTATCTCAAACCTTCGGGTCCCAATTTCAGCAGGCTCCAATTCTATAGGGACATGTCGGTTTTGTATGCTTTTGTTCAGTTGCCAATTTGATAGTGTATCAATGAACCATGATTCTTCAATCATATCCTCATCTCTTCGATATTTAAGAAATGGTTAACCCCCAAAAAACAGCCCCTTGCCAATACACCCATTTGACCTGGGTGTTCCAATTTTATAGGGGATACATGTGTATCCTTTGAACATGTCCTTCAGGGGCCATCTATAAAATTGAAACCCTGACAGACACATACATAATCAGCCCTATAAAATCACAACCTGTTAGTAACCCATCAATATCATCAAGCCCAACAACACTACAAAATTGGGACACCCAGGTCATTTGTGTGCGTGGTACTAACTCCAAATTGACCTCTATAAAATTGGGGCCATCCAAAATGGTTTGATCATAGGTGTTTTTTTTTTAAAAATGGTGTCCCAAGTCGGATTTTTGGGGGACCTCTATTTTCCTTCGGTTATGTGGTCCCCAATTTTATCGACTGAAGTTTTTCATGTTGAAAGGTGAACATGTTTTCATGATTATTCTACTATCTTAATTAAACGTATTAATATGGTTGATGAAATTTATGTGTTTTGTGTTAATGTTTTTGTTCATGTTTTTCTCTTCTCCAGCATGCGCATTGCGCATGCTTGAGCGCTCTGATGTAGCAAAAACAAATAGGTGCTATGAACCCTTTGGTGACCAAGTTGTTTCATGAAACCATGGACCAATTTGGGGGGTTATAGAGTAACTGGTTTGTTGGCGATTATTAAACCCATCATGGGGCTGTCTATGAACCAACCAGTATGAGGGGATGGGATATATAATGATATATATATATACACATATGGCAGCTGCAATTATTGTGGGTCATGTGGATGGTGCTCACTGTGAAATAGCCATGACGGAAAATGGAGAAATTTGGTCCTTCTAATGTAGGTTTGATAGACTAGGATCGAATATGCTACCGCTGCCTGTGAGTGCAGGTCATACAGCTGGATGTCGAACTTACAATTGAGTGGTTACTTTGGAGCAAATACGAAATGAGTCTCATCAACAAACCCAACATTCAGCCGTTTCTGGTCAGGAAACGCCTTGGCTCGAAATTGCTGGTGCAGTGGGCTTGGCATTGCTGGACATTTTCAAAGGGCCACCAGAAGAGTCTACGGATGCTTCTGCACCGGGCCTAAAGGAGAAATCGGAGACGATATGCTGTTTGGGAAGGGGGATTCGAGCTCAAGCCTCAGAGTGTTCAATTGCCCCCATTCCGAATGCGGATGGAAATACAATGAAACACATTGAAATACTATACTATACATTCCCAGCAGGAAGGAGTAAGCAGATGTGAAATTGCAAGAGACTCTGCAAATTTCTTCCCGATTTCTCCCAATCCAAAAGGAGTCCCAACTGGCAATGGAAACAGCATGAAATTGCTGTCATGCAGCACGGTCTTCGGTTTGGTCTTAGCCATTGCCGCAACCCTTGTGCTTGTGGCCCTTGCAGGAGATGGGCAAACCAGTGATGGAGGCCTTGGCGACTTGCACTGTGCAGGACACATGTTGTACCAACTGTGCCCCATGTGATTAACAGATTGTCGTGAGCAGAAAGCCGTTTGGAAAAATGGCAGATGCCTTTGTCAATGGACACTTTGGAACTTCTCACATCCGTGGATGGATTTATACATATTTAAATATTTATAGTGATGGTGCCCGTAGTTTGTGGTGAGTCTGCAGGATGTCCGCAGTGGCGAGACTCTGGTTCCTCGCCAGATTTTTGCTTTCCTTGCTGGAAGGTAGTGCCTGTTCCAGCCTGCCGAGCAAATCCTGGGGAAACTGCATTCTTTAGGTACTCGTATCTAGTGGTATCTCTTGGTACCTTCTTGTAGTAATCAAGAATTCTGCAAGTTTTGCATTCGCGTTGGGTGTATAGCGTCGTGCAGCCAGAACATGCAACGAACAAGAACAAAACGTGCAAAGCCCCAAGTTGGTCTCCCGGTCCCACCTAGAATTTGCCCTGTTTAAATGCAGAATTCGTAACCATGACAGAAGAATACAGAAGAAGAGCCCTCCATGTCCACGAAGCTTGGCCTTTCGTCAAAAACGAAGCTCAGAAAGCCGCTTGAGGAAGCATCCTCCTTGCTGGCTTCCGGCTCAACTCGGGGTATTTTCTTCTTGACCCACTGGGGAGACT
Organism: Cladocopium goreaui; assembly: GCA_947184155.2. Lineage (NCBI taxonomy): Eukaryota > Dinophyceae > Suessiales > Symbiodiniaceae > Cladocopium > Cladocopium goreaui. The sequence goes on from CAMXCT020002034.1 coordinate 25,041, forward strand.
TCAATTCCTGGGAAGTTGCTCAGCAAGTTCGAACAGCTATTCAGGTTCGCAGATCCAGTTAGTGTGGAGGGCAGTTGGGTGAATGAAGTCTGAAAACTGAACAGAAAGCTATTCTTCTGGATGCATGGTGATTCTGGTCGTATGCTTGGGCTGGACTGTACGTGAAGATGCCTGGACAACTCCAAAATACATCACATTTGTTCGCTCGCTACACTCCCTACTCGCCTCGCAATGGCAAGAAATTCATCCATCTTTGGTCCATCTTCAATAAGGTCAATAAAGATTTATCAGGATTTATCCATCTCCCTGCACACCTTGCCACCATGTTTCTGCAGGCGAAGCGTATCGACATGTCCTCTATTTGCCTCGTGGGCATTGGCTCCAAGACCTCTGGCGCGAAATTCGCAGAGATGTTGGAACTGCCGCCAGAGCTGAAAATCTTCACGGATGTTAGGCAGACTTGGGATTGGTCCTGGCGAAGCTATACATGATGATGATACATATGGATAAAACCATCAATCATGATGTATATCTCAGGGTGTTTGAATTTCACATCCAGTACTTATTTGTTTGTGAGCGAATATGAGCGAACGTTTTTGGTTGAGGATCAAAAACTTGTTTAGATGTTGGAAGAAATGGTCGATGCACACGTCAGTAGTGATACGGCAATGGTATTACCATGTATTACTCAAACCCCACGACAAATGTAATCATATTGAACTGATTCTACATTGTTTTGGTCTATGTTTGCGAGTGCATGTGTTTGAATTGTGCTTGATTTCAGCAGATTGATCGCAGACTGCACGTCTCAGACCTGATTCTATATATTCTTGTGCAGTGGAGAGAACTATCATTATTGCTATTTAGGGTGAGGTATGAAGGGCGAAGCTTTGGCTGTTGGCACAAGTAGGTAGCACATTGCTCTCTGAAAGTTCTCTGTACAAAGGCCCAGGGATAAATAGCCAGCCTTTTTGATCTCTACAAAAAATAGGGGACAAGTTGTACGGCCGAAGTACAAAATGAAGTGACGCCATTGCAATTTCGAAACGAACTTTAAAATGTCTGATGGATCAAAGATCATCATCTATGCGTCAGGAATGACTTGGATTGATTGACAACAAGAGGGCACGGTTATGCACTGTTCCTCGTGCTACAAATGTTTGGCTGAATTTATGTACAAACTGACTAGTTCCCCAGGTTTTGAGATGCTCAAGGAGTCACTCTGTGGAGAGCCTCAACTTCACATGCTCATGTATATTACTGTGGCACTGTATATTGTAGCAAAGACTCAAAGACAGCACCTGCAACGCTGTGCAGTGGGAGCTGCTACTCTGCTTTGTGCTTTAGCCGTGGCGCATTGCCCCAATACTCGGAGCAGCTCAATCCATACCTGCGCAGCTGGGCTGAACAGAGAAGTGAAGATCAAGATAAAAGATGAGTGTTTTGTGTCCAGGGAAGTACCGGCAAGATTGGGGAAGATCATCTTGCTGTGCCGAGAAGTGTCTATCGAAGTGTATGGACATGATGAATCATGATGAACCAAAGGTGCCTAACAGAGTCCTAGTGATGTAAACATCGCTCCGCTGACATCAGCTGACTTTGAATGCAGGATTAGCGACACCAAATGTACTATATACTGGACGGGACTTCTTGCAAACATGATATGTCATTTTCTCTCAGGGCAAATTTGAGGCATTTTATTCTGGAATCCAATCTTGACTCACCTTTACACCATTTTACACCAAAGATATCGCCAGAGTTCCTTGACGCTCCAACCGAGGAGTTTTCCTGATGCTCCTGGGGGTTGGGTGGCTTGTTCAGCAGGGTTTTGCCGGGGTCAATGTTGGATGATGTTGGATGTTTAGGAAACTTCTTTGAATCCAACATCATCCAACATCATCAATGTTTGAATCCCAGTTTTTCTTTTCAGGTCTCCTGGAACCATTCGCACGGTGCTGGGTGGCTACTTCGGGCCACTTGGCAGAATTTCTGGCACCGAGAGGTTGGATGGAACGATGCTTTACACTGAGTAGATTAGGTGTTTAATGATGTTTAGCGTGCTGAGTATCATGTGCTAAAACCTTAACACCTGATGACACATGCCTTCCGTATTTTGGGAGAACTTACTTGTGCTTGGTAGGGAATGGGAGAATGATCTACAGTAATCTATAATAAATATATTAACATATATTAACAATCATCCCATTCCCCCATTCCCTGCTAAGCACCAGTAAGAGAACTCAAGCCAGGGACCGGTCGCTCCCGGCCAGCTCTACCGCGTGGATCGATGATGCCTTGCGGCAAGGGGCTAAGAAGGGCCGCTGGCCAACTTCTGTGCCCGACATGCTCGGTGAAGCTTGGCTGAAATCAATGAGGGTTTCCATGGGTGATCTCCAATAGCTGGATGGTTTATGATGGAAAATCCTATAATGGATGATGAATATGATGAACATGGGGTACCCCGCATTTTAGGAAACCTTCAAATGGCCTTGGCCTTGTCATTGATTGTCTCTTCCCACGGTTTGACGTACTTTCACGCATACTGGAGACAGTGTGACCAGGTCTGCGAATGAGGTTCGCAACCAGTCAATTGTGACACAATTCTATATGTTTTTCCTTGTCTTTGGCAGCTGGTTTGCAGCTATTGCCCGTTCAAATGTGAGGATTGGAAGATGTTGGATCTGGCAGAGGTGGGTAACGGCGTTTGGGACGATGGCTTTGGTAAAGACGGGCTACGTCCCTTTGAGTTGGCCACCATCCGCTTGCAGCGCCTCAGTTGAGCTTCAGATAGCTGCAGATTGGGCGCATGTTTTGCAGGCGGATGTTTTTGTCATTGCTGTTTTTGGATGTTTGTGGCAGGTGCTCTTACAGAAATCCACCTGAAGACAAGCACTTGATTTCATTTGCCCAATCAAGTGATCTAGCAGTTTGTTGTGCTGGTTGTTGATCGACCTTCGCATTAGGAACATGGTTGGAGGTGACCCAGCTGCAGGTGATGAGCTGTTCATTTTGCTTTGAAAGTAGGCTCAAAGGCCATTGCTGTTGACATTGTAGGAGCAGGAGATCTACAAGCTACACGTTGCTTTTTGATGTTTTTTGCATATTCTACACTGAGAATACAGTAGTTTGAGGTTTTCTGACATCGTATTCTGTCATGCCATTGATACAAAGACTGCGAATATGACTGAATATGGAAGGAACCACTTGGCGACTGCTTCATTTTCTTGGTGAATGTCGTTGGGGCTCACATCCATCAAGTGGAGCATAGTAGCCATATGTAGCCATAGTACCCATTGTTCGCCACAGGCATTATTGCCAATTGGAGTGATTTGGCACCTGAAGATAGCGAGCTTCTGGTGCAACAAGGAGATTCGCCAAATGCCTGATCATCCCTCCAGTGTCCAGCTATGTTTCCAGCTATGTTTCCTCTAAATTTCTCCCAGGAGGAGTTGTGACAACCAAGAAGGGGGAAGTGAACTACTACTACCGAGACAAGGCAGGGTAACAGGCTTCCACCCTAAATATCACAGAAATCCACAGACCAGATGTGCCTAGATTGTTGTCCACCCGGAAGCTTTCCAACGATTTGTTTACCCGGTGGCGCCGTGGAACTATGTGTTGCCTTGGATAGCTTGCTATAGACGACTGCAAATAGCTGAAAAGATGTCACTGGTGAAGAGAATGACACCAAGTCCTCTCGGTGCTCAGGGTATTCTCACCTACGTGCCCATGGAGGATGCCATCAAAGCACTCCAATGATTCGTGAATTGCTGTTTTCTGTTGACTTTGCTTTCGGCCCTCTGCATTTGTTCTTGACTACCATTCTCAGCATGGACAGATGTGATTTGGCCCGAACGTAATTTTTTCTTAGTGGATCTGGAATTGTTTCCATTCACTTTGTTTCCCCATGTTGCAGAATGTTTCGATTTTTCCCAAGTGCTACGAATGGTCAGCAAGATGCCGCAAGCGCAGAATGGAGCCCTTTGACACCCTTGGGGCAAGTGTTTTCTGCTGACGTTCCAGCAGACTTGTCCTGGCGCTTCCAATAGATTTGAGCAAAAAGATATGCTTCCAACACGCCTCCACTGTAGATATTCAGATTTGCTTTGCCTGGCAGAAATAGACTACAATAGATACAAATAGAGCTATCTTGAACTACATTGTGAACCTGATGGCTGCTTGAATAGTTCAAAGTGTTGATGCTTGAAATGAAGACTGACATCATAGTATTGTGAAGTGCCTTCGGCCTGCTTCTGAGTATGTTTTTTAAGCTAAGGCTAAAACCAATGCACAACAGAAGACAAGAAACAAGCTTATATTTGTAAACAAACAGACAAGACCAGCAAGACCTGCAAAACCAAATGCAGAAAGCAGCAAACAAAAAAGGCACCAATGAAGCAAACCGAATTAGAATGACAAGTGGAACAAAATCAAGAACTAAATCTAATTACTTTACTGTGATCCCCACCATGACATTTATCGATTTGTTACTGGCAAATCTTCTGGCATTCTATCTGACATATCTTCTGGCATTCGATCTGGCATTCTATCTGGCATATCTTCTGGCATTCTACCTGGCATAGCTTCTGGCATATGTTCTGGCATATCTTCTGGCATATGTTCTGGCATATCTTCTGGCATTCTATCTGGCATATCTTCTGGCATATCTTCTGGCATACCTTCTGGCATTCTATCTGGCATACCTTCTGGCATTCTATCTGGCATATCTTTTGGCATTCTATCTGGCATACCTTCTGGCATATCTTCTGGCATATCTTCTGGCATTCTATCTGGCAAATCTTCTGGCATTCTATCTGGCATTCTATCTGGCATTCTATCTGGCATATCTTTTGGCATTCTATCTGGCATGCCTTCTGGCATATCTTCTGGCATTCTATCTGGCAAATCTTCTGGCATTCTATCTGGCGTTCTATCTGGCATATCTTCTGGCATTCTATCTGGCCGCTGAGGTCCAGCGGTGCCCACTGAGCTCGGAAGGTCCCAGGTTGAGGTCCAGCGGTGCCCACTCAGATCGGCAGCCAGCAGTTGAGGTCCAGCAGCGCCCACTGCGCGCGGAAGCTGGCGAAGAGATTGGCGACAAGTTGGCAAGGCGGAAGTGGACGTGGAAGTTGATGTAGACATGGTCGAGGAGAAACTGGAGGAGGAGGAAGAGGAGGAGGAGGAGGAGAAGGAGGAGGAGGAGGAGGATGAGGAGAACAGCTCTGATAAAATCGAACGGTCTAACAACCCTCACCTGGCAGGTGGGGAAAAAGAAAGAAAGCAAACAAGCAAGTGATCAGGATATTCCAAAGTGCAAGCCCTGCGGGAAAAACGGAAAATGATGGAGAAAAACAAACAAAATCATAGTTGAAAAAACAACAACGAAACAATAGAAAAAATGCGAAACAAAAACAAACAAAACAGCAAACAAAACAACAGACAAAACAGCAAGCAAAACAGCAAACAAATGGCACAAGAAACACTCGAATAGATATTTCATTTTTGTGTTTTAGGTGTGCCTCAGACAAAACATTGGTTGTTTCCCAGAGTTTATATACCCATGATATTGATAACTGCATGACCATAAACCACGCTATTTTGACCATGGCACATGCGTTTTTCCTGCCTGGTGTGTTTTTTTTGTGTTTTATTGCTCTTCTTCTTGCAGTCCACATGGGTTTTGCGATTTTTGTTCCTTGCACGTGTTTTTTTTCGCCTTTGGTTTTGTTGTGTATCCTCAATTTTTTTTGAGTTGGCCAAGCCCGGTCACAATCACACGATCTATGGCTGGCATTGGCTAGAGCGGGACATGGAGAGCAGTTCAGTGGAAATCGACCTATTTCAGCGCAGCTTGCTGACTGCCATGAATGCTGTGGACTCTGACATCCAACCTTGGAAGAAGTGCATCAATTGCGATTTCCGGGCAGAAAAGAACAAGGACTGGCAACGAATCTCTGGAAAACCTGTACTTCCAAGTTCAAGAGAAAACATGTTGATACTTCATTGAAAATCATTCCTCAATCTATCCCTGTGCAATCGAGAACGAGTCAGAATCGTTGCGGAAAAGCTGCCTCCTTCGAGGACAAATGGGAGAAGTGTTGCGAGAAATGTGGCAAGGATGGTATCGCTTGTTCAATCCAGCACCATGACGCTCACTGTTCCCGGCTTACAAAGCAGGCGGGGCAGGTCTTGCTTCTTTTTAGGGAGGACTCCTGAACCTATTGAATCGTCAGTGACACTGTGGACTGGAACAAAGTCCATCCAATGGGATGCTTGGGCACCACTCCTTTTTAGAGGTGTTTCTCACTGGTTGGTTGCAAAGAAGTGTGATCATGCTTCCAAATATTCTGTTGTTTTGATGTTTGAACCCCACTCCTATTGCTACCACATAATTCAAGGTCCTCTTGCTTTATTTTGATAATATTGGATATGTGGATAGAGAAGGAAAAGACAGGAACCACCACAGGTGTGTCCTAGTCCGACTTTCCTTGCATCATGATAGTCTAGAGTCTAAATGCCATGGCAAGATGTGCTGTGTTGCTAGAGTTTCACAAAGCATAGGCAAAACCACGGAAACAACTCAAATATATTTATATAGAACACGTGTTTTTGAACTTGACCCAAGTGGAGAGTTTGTTCCAGCAGCACAATGGACCAAAAAGTGAATCAGCTGAGAAAGCCTTGTGAAGTGTTGGACAGAGTTGGACCCAAGCCGAAGCCGAAGGATTTGGCCCGCTGCTACTGGGAATGCGTGAAATGCGACACAGTGGCTCAAGAAGATGCCAAATGTTTGGTGGTGCCACCCAGCTGTGGACAAGGACCACGCCCAGCTCCTCGACTCGACCATGACTCGACCACTTGGGGGAGGTGAATGTGTGGGATCATCTTTATTGATCTTTATTGGATGAACATCAATTTTAACGCCATTTTGGTCAAAATCATGTAGGGTTGTCTGAAAATATGGTACCCCTAAAATCCAGGGGTTTATAATAATTAATTCTTCATTTCAGTGGCAAAACAGAGAAACCCAATTGTTGAGTCTTTCTTCAATCTTTCACTGTTTTGTTTGTGTAATTGGCGCTGCCTGCGTTTGCATGCCTCCGAGGTCTTATTGTTCCTGACGGGCAACGGTCACGTCAATGATCGGCAAGATTTCTTCTCCGGGGGAATCGACCAACTGATGCGAAACAACGACCTCAAGGGCTACTGGATCATGGCACCCAAGCCTTTGTCAGCTACTGGGGTCATGCGCAAAAATGCCTCTAGGATTTCAGCAAAACAGAGTTGTTGAAGCGTTTGTTTGTGTGCTTTCCACTTAACCTTATTTCACGCTGAAATACGATTGTTTTTCCATGGCCATGATGTATATATGATGTGGACAATTCAAGAGGTAAGATGTCTCTAACCAACGTTTCAATCGATACTGGCATGCCAATATCCAAAGATTCGGATGAAGGGATGCGTGGCTTTGAGCCCAAGGAGAAGTGGCGCTGGACCTGGTGCGAGGATGGCATTTGGGCGATGTTCACAGAGATCTTGCGACGCCTTGGAAAGGACAAGGTGCCCAGATGCTTTGATGATTTCCAAGAATCATGATTGTAACAACACATAAAGGGGCAAACTTGCTAAAATGGACCTCTCCACTATGTCAGTTGGCGTTTTGCATTGACGAACAGATTCTCATGATTTCTCATGTAGAAAGATGGTTCTTGCTGGGGGTTCATCAAATCCAGCTGGCAGAGGTGGATCCCAGCCGGCTCTACGTCACCGGGCTTTCCCTTGGAGCGAGCGGATCGTGGCATCTGGCCCTTCGATATGGTGCCTGGGTCCAGGTCCAAACCCAGACTTCTTTCTCAACAATGTGTTGAGTTTGCAAGACATGTTTGCAATTGAATGATTAGATTATATATATAGACATTTATATACTATATATTTTCGTATAATTGGTAATAATTGATTTGACCGACATGCAAGGATTCCAATAAACAACTACCATTTGGGAGCGGTTCATAGTTTATAGCACCCAATACTTCAATCGTAACCATCCCCAATATTGGACTATAGTTCATCATATTTGGATTCTGTCACAACTGTCATCTCTGAGGCCAGTTCCTGGCGGGTGTGGCACCCGTGTCAGGTGTTTGTCACTGGCCCCACGGTGCTTGGCCAAGGACGCGAGCGTTTGGAGCCTTGGATCACACCTCTTTTGATGCCATGAATTCTGCAATGGAAATGCCAAGAGCAGCTGAAATCCATCCCTTTCACATTCTCTCACTATGGATTTTGATGGGATGTCAAAAAATGTGTATATAATTACGGCGATGGGGTGCTGCCTGGGGAAGCGTGTTTTGATGCATTTTGGGATGTCGGTTGCCCAAATGGCTGACGAGATTTGTTTCCAAAACACAAAACCCTATATCCTAAACCCTAAAACCCGAATTAGGCCTTGAAAGTAAAATCTTGTTAAAACCGTGGTTTAAGCAAACAAACAACAAAAACCTGTATAAATGAAACCCTAAACTTAAACAAACCCTAAACAAGCCCTAAAGGGTTGGTCACATGATAAACCTCTGGGGATATAATTACAGATATATATATATATATCATATTCATATGAATTGTGAATTTTTAGCACTGCTGTATACGTTTCAGATCCTTTTAGTATGTAATTATGTACGTATATAAGATGTCATCCATGGACCGCCTCAGCTGCCCGCGACAGGAGCAGCTCCAGCCCGCTGCCTGAAGTCCTGCGGCACCTCTCCACTTTGCCGCTGCGAGCCTATCAGATTGATGCTGACCGTCTCTAGGACGCAGAAAAAGAATGCTGATGCTGCAGGATCGAAGTTGCAACGTCAAGGTATACATATATATATATATATATTCTATGTAGATATTAAAAACAGCAGAATCTATGGTGATGTCATCCTGTTCCTCACAGCAAAACAGCTTGGCCGAGTTTGGCATTTTTGTTGGATTGTACACTCCAGATTCAGGATATGGTGGCAGTCCTGTCAATGACCTCGAGTGGCTTTTGAAGGAATATCCGGAAAGTGCCACAGAGGCAAGGAGTCTTGGTAGCAAGACGTAGCAAGGAATATTCTTCCATGAAAGTTCATGACATGTTTGTTATGTTTGTTGTCTTGTGCTTATGCAAGACATCTGTCATCCTGGCATCTCTTGGCAGGGACAAAGTTGGAGATGAACGTTCCTTTTAATGACGCTTCTATGGATTGTTGGCCCTTGTGCGGCCGGACATATGATCCACTACTATGCTATACTTGTAGGATTTCACACACAGATGCTATTTGTGGAGACAATTCACCTAGGCAGTGGAGAACGTCCAACAATGTCTTAGCTGAAGGGAGAGATGAGCGGATAAGAACACATGAATATTCTAAGATTGATGAATTTCAGGTCCATTATAGGTGGATACAGAGATGAACGATGGCGAAAGTTGGCTTCCAAGGACTTTGCGTGGCATGGAGATTGATCGCAGAGTAGAGGTCAGCATCCGGCAGTGGCCACGTGGAGACCGCGCCTTGGCCACGCATGGCAACACATCAGCTGTCGCAGAACGTCGTGTCGTTGTTCCGGTTGCGCAGCTTTGAGGCCCAGCATGGGAACTTTGGGAGGCCAAAGGTCCATTGAAGGATTGGGCCTACTACGATGGGAATCTTGGCTCGACAGTCTCAGATCTTGGGGAATTTTGTTTTGCCTCTGGGATCTTGTGGGATTGATTGCTCTGTTGACTCTTGACTCTATGTACCATCGCTGGGTTTCTGGTTTGGTTTGTAGCTTGGACTTTTGCAAGTGTGTGTGTGTGTGTCTATGTCTATGTATGTCTGTGTGTCTTAGGGTCGTTTATGTTTGTGAGTGTGTCAGTTTTTGCTGTTTGTTTTTGATTGCCAGTGTGTGTGTGTGCACGTAAGTATATCTTAATCTTTTTGCCACAATGAATTGCTGCCAAAGTATAAGCACACAGTGTGCCTACCTGCCCGATTTCACACTGTCTGACTTGTGCTTAAGTTATCATTGTGGGCGCAGGAGGTGCGCAATTTGATTTTCGAGATGTCAGCCACTTGCAGCCACTTGCCCCATCAGCCACTTGCAGCCACTTGCAGCCACTTGGCAGCCACTTGCTGCAGCCACTGGAGCAAATGTCTGGCTGCCAAGTGGCTGCAAGTGGCTGCAAGTGGCTGCAAGTGGCTGACGGGGCAAGTGGCTGCAAGTGGCTGACAGCGGCTGCAAGTGGCTGCCAAGTGGCTGCAAAGGGCTGCAAGTGGCTGCAAGTGGCTGCAAGTGGCTGCCAAGCGGCTGACGGGGCAAGTGGCTGCAAGTGGCTGCAAGTGGCTGCAAGTGGCTGCAAGTGGCTGCAAGTGGCTGCAAGTGGCTGCGGGCAAGTGGCTGCCAAGTGGCTGCAAGGGGTTGCAAGTGGCTGACAAGTGGCTGCCAAGTGGCTGCAAGTGGCTGCAAGTGGCTGCAAGTGGCTGCAAGTGGCTGCCAAGCGGCTGCAAGTGGCTGACGGGGCAAGTGGCTGCAAGTGGCTGCAAGGGGCTGCAAATGGCTGACGGGGCAAGTGGCTGCAAGTGGCTGCAAGTGGCTGCCAACCGGCTGACGGGGCAAGTGGCTGCCAAGTGGCTGCCAAGTGGCTGCAAGTGGTTGCAAGTGGCTGCAAGTGGCTGCAGTGGCTGCAAGTGGCTGCAGTGCCAAACGGCAGCCACTTGCTGTAAACTTGAAAAAAAAGCAAAATCTACAAATTTACTTTTTTTTCAAGATAGCACTTGGCAGCCACTTGCAGCCATTTGCAACCACTTGCAGCCACTTGGCAGCCACTTGCCCCGTCAGCCACTTGGCAGCCACTTGCTCAAGCAGCCATGTGCCAGCCGTTTGGCAGCCACTTGCTGCAAACTTGAAAAAAAGTAGAATCTACAAAATCATTTTTTTTTCAAGATGGCACTCAGCAGTCACTTGGCGGCCACTTGGCGGCCACTTGGCGGCCACTTGGCAGCCACTTGCAGCCACTTGCAGCCACTTGCAGCCACTTGGCAGCCACTTGCTGCAGCCACTGGAGCAAGGTTTCTGCCAAGTGGCTGCCAAGTGGCTGCAAGTGGCTGCAAGTGGCTGACGGGGCAAGTGGCTGCAAGTGGCTGCAAGTGGCTGCATGTGGCTGACCGAGCAAGTGGCTGCAAGTGGCTGCAATTGGCTGACATCTGGAAAATCAAAATGATGCACGTTTGCTCGCTCTCTGTAACTTGTGTGACCTGTTTGTACTCTAGATGCCTCATGATGCATCAGAATTTCAGTTGTTTGGTATCTTTTGGCCACCATGAATTTTTGGGGAAAACAGGTTGTCAGGTGAAAGCAACAGTTTCATGAATTCTGCATTGACGTTGTCGGGTGTTTGGCGGCATTTCAACTGGTACAGCTCCAGGAGGGTTGGATTTGAAACTTGAGGGTGTTGCTGTGGTTCTATAATTCTAGTGATCCTAGTGTCATGCTGGTGATCAGGAGTGACTGTTACATCGCAGAGAAACAAGCAGTGCGTTCAAACGTGTTCAGACCTCTTGCCATTCTAGCTCTATAGTTCTGTGTTGGCTCGCGACCCAGGTGGGGCGATGGCGACAAACATTGCCTCTGGAACAGGGTCTATCCTTGGCCTGAATGGGGTCTAGAAGCCTTCTTCCGTGCACATCGCCTTCCACAACACCAATGTGTTCTGGTTGCATGAATGATCCATTGCTGTCGTGACCGATGGTCACGGCTCTACTTTCTGTCCTTGGTCGTACCGGAGTCCAGTGGTTGTTGCTGTCATGTGCCAAGCTTTTTGCGAAGGTCTGCTATGAGATCCATCGGAAACCTGCAAGAAATAGAGAAGCATTTAAATTAATTATGAATTCTAAAACAGAGGGTGGACGATGACAACAGTGAGGGTGATGAGAATTGTGGTGATGAGGATGTGGATGAGGATGAGGATGGTGATGATGATGATGATGATGATGATGATGATGGTGATTATGATCGTGATGGTGATGATGATGATGATGATGATGATGATGATGGTGATGGTGATGGTGATGGGGATGATGATGATGATGATGATGATGATGGTGATGGTGATGGTGATGGTGATGGGGATGGGGATGGTGACGATGTCGATGACGATGACGATGACGACTATGATACTTATGAGGATACTTATGAGGATACTTGTGACGAAACGTTTGCTGGCACTCGTGACGGCACTTGTGATGACACTTATGATGGCACATGTGCAGACACATGATATGATAGCACTTGTGATGCTTATGACTCTGACTGCCGGATTAATGATGTGTTTGATGCTTATGACGCGTTTGACACCGTTCACGCTTTTCACGCTTGTGGCGCTTATGAGCTTGTGACTCTTGAGATGCTTGTGATGTGACGCTATGACGTGATGAGGGTGTGAGGACGAAGAAAAACTGCTGGAATTGTGGTGATGTTCGTCTGCCAGAATCACGTCCTGACCCCTCTTTTATCCACTCTCATTGAAAACAAATGTTTAGCTTGGTGAACCGTGTGTTGGTCATTCTTGAACCACTTGCATCCTCCAAGGAAACATAGTTCATTGATGTTCATTGTTCTTCAGATGAAATAGTTCAAGAATCAACAGCTCACTTGCTTTTATATATATATATATAATTTTTATTTATAGTTACATATTTATACATACATTTTTATATGTTGCTTACTTTTTGTGGCATTTTTGTTTCCGCTTTGGCAGCAACCAGGCTGGAATGTGGAGGAGGCCAGTCCCCTGTCGGAGGTTTTGCAGAGACAGAAGGAAGAAGAAGACGCATACAACCAGAAGGAAGCGTGACTCGACAACATGGAAGCACCGCACGGCAATGCCAAAGGTTCGTCAGAGGACAATTGAGGACGCATGCAATGATACAAAATGATCTTACATCAAGGAAAAAACATACCGTAAGTGGATGGTCTTGGTAGAGTTGAGGATGGATGGCATAAGGGCAACGCTTGGAAGACGGATCAGAATTGTTTCACTTTGCACTGGGTTTGCTTGTTATCTGAGGATGGCCAAGATGAGCACTGGAGACATCGAAGTCATGCAGGAGACATGTTGGCAGGGAAACAACCTTGCAAAACATTGGGCATTCCATGAAAAACTTATCAGATCCTGTTCAGACCCTATCATATTGGGGAGTCAGTGAGGCCATCAGAACATTGTTTTGTTGGTCATACCGTTTCGAAGATTCTAAAAGCATCCAGCGGCGATGCACATGTTTGCCTCCCTGACAGGAGCAGAAGCGCTTGCGCCAAGATGAAGAGCTTGATCGCAGACCAGTGGCTGCATAGTTCCCTGAGCGGTTGTGTATCGCCTGACAGACTTTTCAAACCGTTCGAAGCTGTTACTGAGAACAAAGATAGGAACAATACTGGCTATGTTATATGTCATCACTCTATCATCACTGTAGTTTGAAAATCCATTGTTTTTGAAGCTCAGCTGGTACTGTATGCGCGTTGCAATTCGCACAATCTGTGCAAGGAAGGCTCCTGATATAGTGGCATTGATATTTATCATGTCAGATGAACCTCTAAGAGCAAATAAAAAATCAAAAGTCAGCCCTGACAAGAATCTGAGCGTGAAACGATATGTCTGTGGAATGCTTCGAGCTGTTTCCAGCACATCCTAGCTTGCAATAGTGCCAAAGAATTCCCTTGAGTATCCTTGAGTTGTGCTGGCAGGGAATGTCAATGAAAAGAAGTGGAAGATTCGTCTCCAAGATACAGGAGTTACTTGCATCACTAGCATGTTTTCACAAGAGCATGACCATACCCAGAGATCTTCACATCATCACATGCTTTATTTGTTAGGATATTTCGTCACCCCCCCCAAAGAGTACATTTGCACAGACAGTATATTAGCCAAATGTGGATTCCGACCTGGGACTGTTTGTCCTGGAACTGGTTTGCGAAGACAGAACCAACTTTTCTCATGATGTGAGCTCGAAGTCAGTCAGTTCCTGGATCTTCCAAGTCTGCTCAGCAAATGAAACAGACAAGCGGCCAGGCAAGCTGTTCGTGTCACTAGGAAAGCTGTCCAAGCTTTCCTTCTAGCTTCAGTTGTGCCAAGCTACAAGTCAAAGAGCCACTCTTGATATTTGGCAGCCTTTTCAACTCTCAACATATGCAAGAGATGCCATGATAAGAAATGCCGCATGTGCACAACATTTTCAGCGATATGGACTAGAGACGCTCCATGCTCCTGCAGATCTCGCTATTTCGATTGTGCTTTGACCTTTGATGTAGCTGCCAGCAAGAGCGCTGGAACAGATGTCAGATGTTTTGAGGAAGCTGAGGCCTAGTTCCAGTAGCGGCCGGATGATGAATTCATTCGCGTCTTCCGTGGTCGACCTGGAGCAGGACATTGGCGAATTTGCCCATGACATCGGGCTGCGCGCCCGACAAGCACCGCTGTTGGAAAAGAAGTGAAGGCAAAGCTTAGAAGTTGGGCCTCCACATTTTATCTAACATGATTTTAACACTATGTCAGAATTTGTCAGAATATCCTTCTGGAGATGTGGGAAATAAGTATCCACCTGCATTTTGTTCCTGGTTGATTCAGTGCCCCTTGTAGACTCGTAGTCCTCATTCAGATCAGTGAGTCCATTGCCTTATACAGTGCTTCCTTTCGAGTGGAAACATGGCTCATTCTCCACACTTGAACATGAGCGACCATGCTGCGGGTGATGATAGAAGATTGGCTCGCCTGGTTGACTCTTCATCAACACCATTACAACTTGGTCTTTGTGCCCAGACATCAATGCATCTCCAAGTATCCCCCCACATGGCCTTTTATTTACCAACATTTAATCACAAGATGGTAGTGATGTGATAACGTCCATGTGAGTCTCTCCCAGCTAAATGGTTTCGGCTGCTTGGATCATTCAGAATTCAGAGACTTGTTTTGTGGGTGATGGTAAACACCTCCACATCACATCCGCTCCCACAGCATGCCCGCGATGTTCAACGATTGTAAAAACATCGGACCTCAAAGGGATAGATGGGTAACAGCTTGGAGAATGATACATTAAACTTCCAGTATTCCCTAGTATGTCGTGGCATCTACAATTTGTATCAATTTGTGTAGTACTCTCTTCAGCACCAGGAACTGTCCACATCGGGTCTCGGCGATCGCTGGTTCCTGGGCTTCGTTGATGTGGTGCCAATGCCAGGCACCAAGGACAGCCACCATGGATTTTCCCATGGAAAGGGGGTGGTCATCCCTCCATTCATAGGGGTTAATCGGTTAACCTCCATAAATATTCCATAAATTCTCATTAGTTCGGGAATCCCGAAAGATGGAAGAGTAACAGCGGGGGTGTTGGGAGATCTCCATGCAACTTACGACTACATTGCATTATTTGCTGAGTTTGGCCTGAGAGGGTCACTTTTGGGGTCTTGCTGATTTGATGACACACGTTGCGATTTTGGAACGAAGCCGTTTATTTTTCAGCAGGTGTAACGCATTTTATGATGGTTGCTGGTCTCTATGTTTTCCCACAGTTCACCGTGAAAAGCAGAAACCGGAGCAGTCTCCAATTCCTTTGGACCTCTCCAATTTTATTCATTCCTGTCCTCGAGAGTAGTTGTTTCTAAGTCAGTGGACGGAGCTCCACTCTGCACCTGATACTGTCACACATCACAGCAGCTAATCCCATTGTGGATGGCATTTTGGATCACGGTCATAATTCATATCACTTGATTGTACACAGTTTATATTGACACAAGATCATTCGCATGATATCTCAACCCACCTGCAAAGCACTCATGCAGCCACAACCCCCAACCGCGAAGGAGTCCAGTGGCTCATCATCCAGTGATGAGGTGGAAGGGTTCCATTGGGATGGTCAGAAAGGAGAAATATCGCTTTGTCCGAATAGATCTAGTGGCTTGTCATCATTCTCCGCAGTAAATGCTAATTTCCAGGTGTGAACACATGCGTGTCTATATATATATATACTCCCAACTGCCCAAGTCGTGGCGAAATCCCAAAAATCTTGAAATTAGCTTGGGGGAAGGCTTTTGTGGAAGTCGTGGCGATGCGGCGTTTAGCTTGTGTTTAGGGTAGGTTGCTGTTTTACTATCTCATGTTGACCTAAAGTGGCGAAGCGGCGTTTAGGTTGTGTTTGGGGTAGCGTTGTTTCACTATTAGCATAGTGCTTTAATCTTGCTAGTTGCGTTCTCATTGTGTTTGGGATGGTTGCTGTTGGGTTCTGCAGCTACTGGCGTCTTGCTGTTGCTGCGGCTGCTGGTTCGACGGCTGCTGCTGTTGCTGTTTCCGGGTACTTCTACCCAACGCTGGGATTATCATCTCTACACTGCCATGGCGGTGTGCTGGGATTCTGCAAATTGTCATTGTTTCGCTACCAGTGATCCAAGGAAGGGCAGGTTTGCGGCTTGCGGGCCAAAGTCCATGTGTGTAGATGCGGGGCTTTTTCCGTACCTCGTTTTGACCTCGTTTTGGACCTCGTTTTTTTCCTTTATCAGAACCCATCCTGCAGTATACAAACTAGGAAAAGGGCCTGCTTCGCGTTTTTGTTTGTGGGCGTCAACAGTGCCCACGAAAAAAGGCCCGTTGGAAACCGGCGTTCCGATGGGATTCGATCAAAAACGAATAGAACATAATAGAACCATGATAGTTTGGTCAAGGCTTGTTAAAGCTAGCGTTTCCAATGGGGAAAGGGGTTTTGCAAGGTCTGTGCCGGGACAGGGGTCGTGGCGAGCGTTTTGATTGGGAATAGCTGTCAAACGCAAACATTGCAAGGACTTGGGCGTATGGGTGTATATATATCATCAATATTTTATGATACTGTATATTGCGAAATTTTGTATAGTATTGTCAAATATATGATTATAACTACACATATGTATATACATATAAATGTTTATGTGTTTATCAATATATATTTACATTATGTTGTCAATATGATATACATATATGTGTATATATATATATTATATTATGTTACCAGTAGTACCGCACAAGGCGGTGGCGGAAGTTTCAAAAATAGGAAACCTATAGGAGAGATTGGTTGTTGTGAATCACGGATGGCAGAGCGAATCCACTGATGGACCGAAAGGTGGTTGGAGCTGTGTTTTTTGGAGTGGCTGCAATGGTTGCAGTGGCCACCTGGTCGGTCACCTCACCCAAAACTGCTGGATGTAGTGTGGTGTAGTGCAGCTGTAGCTGTAGTTGTAGTGTAGTGGAGTTGTCATTATTCTGTAGTGCAATTAGTGTAGTGTAGTTGCAGTTGCATTTGTGGTGGTGTAATGAGTGTAGTGTAATGTAATGTAATGTAATGCAATGTAATGCAATGTGGGGTAGGGTAGGGTAGGGTAGTGTAACTGAGTGTAGTGTGGTATGGTGTAGTGCAGTGTAGTGTAATGCAATTAGTGTAGTGTAGTGTAATGTAGTGTAGTGTAGTGTAATGCAATCAGTCTAGTGTAGTTGTAGTTATTGTAGTTGTAGTTGTAGTTGTAGTTAGTGGAGTTAGTGTAGTTAGTGCAGTGTAGTGTAGTGGAATGTAGTGTAGTGTAGTGTAGTGTAGTTTAATGTAGTGTAGTGTACTGGACTGTAATGGAGTGTAGTGTAGTGTAGTGGAAATGTAGTCTAGTGTAGTTCCACTGTAGTGTAGTGGAGTGTAGTGTAGTGTAATGTAGTCCAGTGTAGTGGAATGCAGTATAGTGTAGTGTAGTGCAATGTCGTGTAGTGTAGTGGAGTGTAGTGTAGTGTCATGTAGTGTAGTGTAGTGTAATTGAGTGTAGTGTAGTGTAGTGCAGTGTAGTGTAGTGTAGTGTAGCGCAATGTCGTGTAGTGGAGTGTAGTGTAGTGTAATGTAGTCCAGTGTAGTGGAATGCAGTATAGTGTAGTGTAGTGCAATGTCGTGTAGTGTAGTGGAGTGTAGTGTAGTGTAGCGCAATGTCGTGTAGTGGAGTGTAGTGTAGTGTTATGCAGTGTAGTGTAGTGTAATAGAGTTTAGTGTAGTGTAGTGTAGTGTATTGTAGTGTAATTTGTAATTAGTGTAATTGTGTGTAGTGTAGTGTAGTGGAGTGTAATGCAGTGTAGTGTAGTGGAATGTAGTGAAGGTGTCGTTGTAGTTGTTGCGTAGTGTATTGGAGTGTAGTGTGGTGTAGTGGTGGTTGTAGTTGAAAATAGTACAAAACCGTCACGTTTTGCTCACTTTTCACAAGATCGACAATCCCTTGCACCTGCCACGCGGAACGACATCTGAGCGTCCAAAAGTGGCGCGAACATGTGGTGTTTTTAACATTTTGACTTCGAAATGTGCTTCGCGCCACAACGGCGTGCACTTTTTCGACATCTCAACTTCCAAAAGTGGTCCGAACCTGGTGTGCTTTGTACATTTTGACTTCGAAATGTGCTTCGCGCCACAATGGCGTGCACTTTTTCGACATCTCAACTTCCGAAAGTGGTCCGAACGTGAAGTGTTTTTAGCTACAACGGCGTGCAATTCTTCATCTCTCATCTGGCCAGTTGGCTCCGCACCCGCCGCTTTAGCGAGCTTACTTTTCGACCCTCCGGAGGCTCAAATCATTGGAAAAACACAATGTTTCGCGACTTTCCTACCTTTTCGCGCATCTGCATCTTCTTTCTTCTGACTCTTTCTCTTCTACTCTTCTCTCTTTTAATCTTATTCTTCTCTCTGCCTCTGCCCTGCTCTGCTTTTCATCTGTCCATATTGTCGGAAGTTTGACTTCTAAACTTCCTTCGGTATAAATATATATGTATATATACTTTGTTTGCATACATCACATTCTTCGTATTTATATGATCATCAACGTATCTATCTATCTATCTATCTATCTTTCGTTCTTTCTTTCTTTCGTTCTTTCTTTCTTTCTTTCTATATATATATAATATATATATATATATGTATATATACGCCCAGGCACCCCTTGTCGCCCTGACACCCTGTGAACATTCAAATTCGCAAGGTCAAGAAGGGTATTACATAGCCTACTAACATGACCATTCAACTGGCAAGGTCAAGAAGGTATTAGGAATACAAATGCCCACCTCCATCAAACTTTACTTTCACTTGAGAAGAACAAGAAGCGCTTTAGCAATACAGACTCCCACCCCCGTGAAACTTTAACTTCACTTGGGAAGATCAAGAGGGGTATTAGCAATATAAACTTTCACCCACATGCAAAGTTTCATTCGATTCAAGTGGGAAGACCAAGAAGCGCTTTAGGAATAAAAGCTCCTACCGCCTACCCCCGATAAACTTTGTATTCAAGTAAGAGGAAAAGGAAGCGGCGGGATGACAACTATAAGCCCATCAAGTGGCAAAGAATGAGTCTCATTGGGCTTATCCTGTTGCAATGCTCACATTTTTAGGTTCAGTTGATGATGTTAGATGTTGGAGATTGATGATGCTGATGCTGATGATGATGCTGATGCTGATGGTGCTGGTGCTGGTGATGATGATGATGATGATGATGATGATGATGATGATGCTGATGCTGATGCGTAAGACAGCTGCACAGGTCCGCTGCTATTTGGTCCCATATAGACCAACCACCCAGATAACGACATTGCAACATGTCTCGTTCTCACCATGTTTTCAGCTCATCCGGACGTCCTCGCCGACGGGGAAAGACGATGTGTTTAGCCTTATATAGACCCTATAGACCTGCACATAGGAAACTCGTGCGTAGACAGATGGATGTGAACGGTTTCTTCATTTATTTGCATTTAACAGGTGTTTCGTGAACAAAGTCAAAAGATCCAACGCGACCACTCACATCAGGCAATCGCTTGGATGTCGAAACTCGTTTTTGGAAAGGCCACCTGGATTAGTCAACTTCCAAGCATCGGTGGAGCAGTCTTGGAGATTTGCAACTGGTTATACGCCATGATGATGCGTGATGTTCTGCAGCTAAACAAACGTGGTGCTATAGACAAGGGCCAGCATTGGGTTGGAGGAATCTGCGCGAATCTAGTAAGATTTCCCTGCATCATGCGCGCAGGCATTCTTTACATGGTACTTGTAGGTTTTGTTGTTTGCGACAGCAAGTTTTCAGTAATCCACACATAAGATTGTAGTTTACGCGCACAGATCAGCAATAAACACATCAGGCACTCGATCTACATTGATATCCGTATATTACATGTTTTTGCTGCCGGGGGAAAAATGGGCAATATGTTGCTTTGGTTTTACTGTAGTCATGTGGGTGGGATGGTGCCTGCTCATTGACGTTTTGCTACGTCATGGATGGGGGTGGGTTGGGACGGGCAATTTCCAAAACATTCTTGATGTTACGTTCCAAGACCTTCCTTAACAATTTCCAAGACGCTCTTGATGCTACAGTGCAGCATCTTTCTCAAGGAAACTCCAATACGGTCTCGATGCTGCGTTTTAACATCTTTCTCAAGTAACTTTGCAGATGCTTTTGATGCTACGTTGCAAGATCTTTCTCAGTATGTTCCAAAATGTTCGTGATGCTACGTTGCAACATCTTTCTCAAACAACTTCCAAGACGCGCTTGATGATACGTTTTAACAGCTTTTGCAACATCAAATTGACCGACAAAGGGGTGGTAAGATGCGATTTGCTCCAAAACAGCATGATGATCTTGAAGTCTTTTTTTCAGCTTTTCAAAATGCAATATTTGCAGACAGGCGCGAGGGATTGTGGTTTTCAAGGGTTACAATACCATCATGTAACCCCCCGCGCGGATGTTTAGGATATTAGGGTAGGATCTGTGTATGTCTTTGAAAACAAAGATGGTGGATGCCACTCCCGTGCAGGGATTGCATTGCCAGGAAGAAAAAACCACTTGCCGCCCAGAGCGGCAGCTGCGGCGGCGCAGCAACTGCCTGAATTGGATACAAATGTTTGGTTTGTTTGGCATAGAATGTACCTCTGTCTAAATATTTATCGTGTATGATATGTTGTCTATGCATATTAAGTATTTTAAACAATTTTACGTGCAAAAAAAATCTTTGTAAATCTATGTAACCAAAATAGAGGCACAGATGTGAGAGCATATACGAGTACAAATATGTATACATATACACATGACACCCTGGAGTAGCAAATATCTACACGTTTACTCCAGCAATCAAAATGTTGAATATGTATCATTTGGCGATCCAGGGATTGCTTAGCCAAGGCCGCAGCCAGAGCCAAGGTCAAGGGCGGGGAACCTAGGAATCAGAAAAGTGTTGAAGATTGCGCAGCCTGGACCAGCAAAATAAGTAGGACAAATTGTTGGTGACTTGTCCAGTCAGGCAAACTGAAGTTCTTGAATTTGGGTTAATTTGATTGTGCATTTGCTGAATGTGCACCTGTTATTTTCTAGGGGGTTCTCCGCACTCCGAACCTTTGTCTGTAAGTGTTCCGATGAACAAATCAGTGTGCTGATACTGCAGTGTAATTACTTCAATGACCAACAGTCAAGGTCATTCCTTTGTACTTTTTGATGTTACTCCTGAGGCTAGAAAGCAAACCAACGGGTGATGCAGCAGAGGCTTGAGTCCAGCATCCGTGCGAAGATGCCTTTGTGGCCAAAATCTGTTTTGAAAACACATGTTTAGCAGTGACTTGATGCAAAAACAATGTATAATATTTTTTTTGTCCAATTTACAGTCTGAATCAGAAATGAGAGATATACTTTTGTTGAGTTCTTCTGAAACCCTTTCTGTTTGGTGTGTTGCTGGTCCAAGTATTGTTTTTTCTTGACTGATCCACAACGGAACCATTGCCATCCAGAGTTTTGTTGTGTTCAAGGTTTATCAAAGCAGCGATTTGCCTTTTCCCCTTCCTAGCGTGATGTGAATTGCGAAAGTGAAGGCAAGCAGTTCCAGCAGTTCATCCTCAAGTAGCAGCGGTGCATCCGGCACGTGGCATTTACTTCTGGGCAGTGACAGATGAACACAATGGGGTATGTGGGGATCAATTATGGAATCTATATGGAAGGCTGGCACATGTGTTTAGGGAGTTGTGACACTGACTTGAGCGACGACATGGCATTTGGATCTCAGGATCATTTGGTTTGTTGTTTTTTGTTGTTTGGAGCTCCTCCATTGATTCTTCAGCCCTTTGTTCAGCCAGGCCGTGATACTTGTATGAGGTGTAAATGTGAAGGTCGAAACCAGGCATTTTCCCACCTTAAGAGTCTCAACAGCAACAACCAAGGTACTATCAGCAAGTGTTTGGCCGCCCCTTAGGCGTTTTTTTTGTCAGCATTGCCACTTTGACATCTTTCATGTCAAGAGACAGCTGTAGGAGAACAAGAATCCTGACCTGCCATTCCGTGTGGCACAGTGTCAGAGATGCTCCCCCAGTGCACAACACATCAGAATACCATCGAATACCATTAAGCCGTGAGACAGATGTGAATCTATCGGTGAGATGCACCAGTTGTTTTGGCCGCCATGGAGAGATGGAGTTTGAACGTGCGCTGTTTCGCATTCATCAGAAAGCCCTTCTGACTGAACCTTTGCGGCGATTCCGGCTCCAACTTGAATCAATTCTGCCTGTGTCTTGAATGGAACATCGGTATTTTTGTTCGCTGCGTCGTTTTGCATTCAATTCCGAAATGCGACTTTCTTCGCACCTTTGTGCTTTGGTTCCTACTGATTGGCCAACTTAAACCAACTTATTCCAAGTAAGGCATTCATTGCAGTGCAAGTTGTTGTCCTAGCCACACTACACTGGTACTACGTTGGTCGGTCATCTTGCCTGCCTGACGTCTTCAGACATGCTGGCCTCTCGCTGGCATAGAATGCTTTGATCATCTTTGATCCGTTTGTATTTTCTGCTGGCATTGAAGATCCTACCGTTGGTGTTTCCAACCTTGAGAGCAGGAACCATCTTGTGCAGTCCAAAGGTTTGGCAATCCACCTCAGATATCCTCAAATCACGTTGGGAAACCGGAGACTGAAGATCCCTTGCATGTAAATCCATGGCACTCACAAGTGTCTAATGGGCACAATTCCTACAGAACTCCTGTCTTCACATACCTCCTGAAGGGTTGTATTGATATTGTCTAGTGAGCCTACATACTCATCTATACTCATCTACTCATCAAGGTCTTTGGAACGACACTGTGGCAGAGCCCATCTTACCGGAAGACTCCCTGATTCGCTTGACGCTGAGCAATGGAGATGGTCTCATTGGCATGACGCTGATGGAGCACAGGGCTCCGACTGCAGGAGCTCTGGCGAAGAGTGATGGCTTTCAAGTGAAAGAGGAGAACCATGGCCTTGAAGGGAGGATCTGTATGGATCTGTTGGTTGCATCATTACATCATGTTACAACTTTTCTGTGCATTCAGGGTACAAAATGATTCAGCCACACATCTGCAACGAAGATAAAATTTACGACATGCTGGGAATTGTTTTATTGTTTTTGGAAGCATGTTGGTCATGTTGAACCATGATTTTGGGGTAGGCCAGAGCATACGAATAAAATGTCGTCAAAAAGTCGAAGGAATGAAGCAAAAGCCATAGCATTCGCAATTTGACCACATATGTCGAATCATGTATACAAGATGTGCTTTGACAATAGTTTATTTTTCATGATTGTGTTATGCATGCATATTAATATATTTTAATATATCATCATTTAGTGCTGAATTTCATGCGACCATGTCAGGGCAAAACATGCAAGAACATCCAAAATCCAAGGAATCGTTCCTCTGTTGGCCCCGGCCGTCGCTTTGATGCGAAGAGCATCTTTGGCAGCTACAGATTCGCACTGGACCGGGAGCTGGTACAGATGAGGCGGCTGGAGGGGGCCAAGCTTTCAGGAAAACAGAGATGGGGCCTGGCAATGATACTTCAGAAGGATGACTTGCCATTGAGATGATAAGATGTTTGATAGAAACTCCATGATCGCTTGCCTGATATATCCTCGTTTTGAAGTCATGCTCTTCAACGTATACATGGAGTCATTTGCAACTGTTTTTTAATGCTGTACTGTACTCCAACTGTATTTGCAATTCCTGGAGACCAGGAAGAGTGTTTTTGAGAAGCACGACTTCCCAGTGCACAATATCTCCATTGCATCAAGTTGACGCTCGGAACTGTAGGGGGCAGTTGTGTTTCTCCCTTGGTAACAGGTGGTAGGCACTTGGGCTTTAGATGGATTGACCTGGGAAGAAACGGTTTTGGCCTCCCTGTGATGAGAGTTCTTCCTGTTTGTTTGCCAATCCGATCCACGGAAGAAAGCTGTCACCACGGATCAGCCCTCAACACCAACGAAGTGAGACTGCAGCACTAGACCTCCTGTCACTTCCTTTCAACGCACTTGTCAGATTAATCAGCTAGAGTCTAGACTACCAAGATATGACATAAATTGACTTAGGAACTGGGTTCCTGGTATGACCATACCAGGCCATTCTCAGGTCTCGTACCTTTTGGTCCTTTGGCAGACGCCTTTCATCTCTTCGATGCATGGGACGGCCTGGCCACTCGTCGGACATTGCCAAACTAGTGGTCTAGAAAAACGCTAATCATTCGACCATTTAGCTTATCAAATTAGATAATCAAGTTTGACTGCTGAGTCCATGACTGAGTCAATGCATCGCTTGCCGTGTTGGAAGTTCATGTTTGAGCATTTTGAGCCATAGGTCATTAACGAGCTGGCCTACGGCCTGCGAAGTCGCGGCTATTTGGAGCGAATGGACGAAGACAACGTGGTGGAAGCATGGGCATGGACTGAGGAGCAGGCCCGACCCCATGAACTGAATCAGCGCGGGCCATATTCCATTGATTGTTTTATGATGCGTGAAGCATCTACTTGAAAAAAACAGCATTTCAATCAGACTCAGTATTTTAGAGGTAGCAGGGAAGCTCTGGCAGAAAAAACAACACACTGCTTGGATCTTCTTGGGACTTTTGTTTGGGTCAGAAGTCAGCAGATCTGCAACTAGTGTTTGCATGATTGAAACCGCATCTCAAGACATGGCACTTATGCACAGCCTTCGAAGTTACAGAACAGTTTGTAAAAACACAAGTTTATGGTGCTGCATGAACCGCTGAATCTTCAGGTGGAATCACCTCTTCAAGGATCTTTTCTGTTCGCCTTCTTTCGCAAAAATATGTGACTTGTTCCAAGCACAGGATCTAGTTGATGAATGTTGACCTCACAGCCAGCTTGTGCAGATACACCATAAAAACGCTGCGTATACCCTTGCCTCTTGGATGTCTCCCCTTCAAGTCATTCTTGCAAAGTCAGGTTCGGCATATTTTAAACTGATCTGATTTTAATGTACCAGTAGTACCGCACAAGGCGGTGGCGGAAGTTTCAAAAATAGGAAACCTATAGGAGAGGTTGGTTGTTGTGAATCAGGGATGGCAGAGCGAATCCAGTGATGGACCTAAAGGTGCTTGAGGTCTCCTCTCTTTCGCTCTCTTTCTCTGACTATCTACCTACCTACCTATCTATCTTATGTATCTATCTATCGATCGATCTATCTATCTATCTCTCTCTCTCTCTCTCGTGTCTCTCTCTTTCATCTGTCTATCTGTCTAGCTGTCTATCTATCTGTCTACCTGTCTATCTGTGGTGCACTGTCATTCAGTGTAATGTAGTGTAGTGTAATGTAGTGTAGTGTAGTGGAGTGTAGTGGAATGTAGCGTAGAGTAGTGTAATGTAGTGTAGTGTAATGTAGTGTAGTGTAGTGTAATTTAGTGTAGTGGAGTGTAGTGGAAGGTAGTGTAGTGTAGTGTAATGTAGTGTAGTGGAGTGTAGTGTAATGTAGTGTAGTGTAGTGTAATGTGGTGTAGTGGAGTGTAGTGGAGTGTAGTGGAGTGTAGTCGTGTAGTTGTATTTGTAGTGTAGTGGAGTGGAGTGTAGTGTAATGTAGTGAAGTGTAGTGGAAGGTAGCGTAGTGTAGTGTAATGTAATGTAGTGTAATGTAGTGTAGTGTAGTGGAGTGTAGTTGTGTAGTTGTATTTGTAGTGTAGTGGAGTGTAGTGTAGTGTAATGTAGTGAAGTGTAGTGAAAGGTAGCGTAGTGTAGTGTAGTGTAATGTAGTGTAGTGGAGTGTAGTGTAGTGTAATGTAGTGTAGTGTAATTTAGTGTAGTGTAGTGTAGTGTAGTGGAGTGTGGTTGTGTAGTTGTAGTTGTAGTTGTTGTTGTAGTGTAGTGGAGTGTAGTGTAGAGTAATGTAGTGAAGTGTAGTGGAGGGTAGTGTAGTGTAGTGGAGCGTAGTGGAGTGTAGTTGTGTAGTTGTATTTGTAGTGTAGTGTAATTTAGTGTAGTGGAGTGTAGTGGAGTGTAGTTGTGTACTTGTAGTTGTAGTGTTGTGGAGTGTAGTGTAATGTAGTGTAGTGGAGTGTAGTGTAGTGTAATGTAGTGTAGTGTTTTTAGTGTAGTGGAGTGTAGTGGAGTGTAGTTGTGTAGTTGTAGTTGTAGTGTTGTGGAGTGTAGTGTAGTGTAATGTAGTGTAGTGGAGTGTAGTGTAGTGTAGTATCATGTAGTGTAGTGAAGCGAAGCGAAGCGACATCTGAACCTCCAAAAGTGGTCCGAACCCCTGTTTTTTTTTAAAACATTTTGACTTCGAAATGTGCTTCGCGCCACAACGGCGTGCACTTTTTCCACATCGGAACCTCCAAACGTGGTCCGAAACCCCTGGTGTTTTTAACATTTTGAGTTCGAAATGTGCTTCGCGCGACAACGGCGTGCACTTTTTCGACATCTCAACTTCCAAAAGTGCTCCGAACGTGGTGTGTTTTGTACATTTTGACTTGCAAATGTGCTTCGCGCCACAACTGCGTGCACTTTTTCGACATCTCAACTCCGAACGTGGTGTGCTTTGTACGTTTTGACTTGCAAATGTGCTTCGCGCCACAACGGCGTGCAATTTTTCATCTCACATCTGGCCAGCTGGCTCCGCACCCGCCGCTTTAGCGAGCCTACTTTTTGACCCTCCGGAGCCCCAAATCATTGGAAAAACAAAGTGTTTCGCGACTTTCCTACCTTTTCGCGCATCTGCATCTTCTTTCTTCTTACTCTTCTTTCTTCTAATCTTTCTCTTCTCTCTGCCTCTTCCCTGCTCTGCTTTTCATCTGTCCATATTGTCGGAAGTTTGACTTCTAAACTTCCTTCGATTAAATAAATATATCTATATTATTTGTGAATATATTTACAGTACGTATACAATTTTATATTTACATACATATTAATTTATATATGTAACGATATCTCATTAAAATACACATAAACAATTTCACAGACAATTCTAGAGTATTCAACAAGCAACTTATTTCCAAACAGGGATTTCAGTAGATGCTCCAAGTTCGGGTTCTCCACCGACCACTCCGTGAATTGAGGCTTCTTCTCAGCGCGACGTTGTCCTTTTGCCTAATCTCCGCAATCACAGGGCTCTTCATCCGTATTGCTGTCCATGGGTCCGCAGTGTTCCTTCCCAACAAATTGGGCATTTGAACTGCCAAGTGTCAGTCCAAATG
Source organism: Cladocopium goreaui (assembly GCA_947184155.2). Classification (NCBI taxonomy): domain Eukaryota; class Dinophyceae; order Suessiales; family Symbiodiniaceae; genus Cladocopium; species Cladocopium goreaui. The sequence continues at coordinate 52,555 of CAMXCT020002034.1, forward strand.
CATGGGCGTTTCAGTGATGATCCAAAACAAATCCTGAAATATTATGTGTGCTTCTGCAAACGTTTCAAAGTTGCGTGTTGTCGCATAATTTCTATATGTTTCGGTGGACAAAGACTATGATTCTGTGAAGAATGAGTCTGTGCCAAACTCTTCTGAGATTCAGTATTCAATGCTTGAGACCTTGTGATTAGTGTTTCAAACCATTTCCTTATTAAGCCTTATTACACGTGTGACATGTTGTTTGCTTCCAAATTTTTGCGTATGCATTCGATTAGATTCGTCCATAGTCTAGTTGGAGAAATGCCAGTTCTGTTGGTTCAGACGGGTTCAGATGTGTATTGAGGGTTGTTGCTGCCGTTTTCCAAGCCCTGTCACCTCTCCATTGTTGCTGTCCTTGTCATGCGAATATTGTTTCTCTTCACCAGGCTGATGTTCCCACTTGCTCTGACCGCACAATACTTCGGCATGAGCAACAGCCGGATGTCGCTGAATGTCTTGGCACGGAGCTTTCCATGGATTGGCATCCATGTGGATGTTCTACGCACAGGGGGTCGAAGGATGTGGCCACTCTTCAGATCTCATATGTTGTTTCTCCTCATTCAGTCCTTTGTACCTGGGAGATTTCAGTCATGTAATCATGTAATTGTTATTTTAAAGTTCTAAATTACGTTTGTTCGCTAGCCGTTTGCTTTACTTTTTTTGGTAGACTACAAGATCTCGTAGTCTATACGGTCTATACGTATTAGGTATATATACGTAGTAGCAAACCCTTTGATATTTATTTGAAGCTGCAATAAATGTAATTGCTGATATTAACATACCAAGCCAATTCAACTCATGGGCCAGGCATACCTTAGCTGCAACTTGGCGTGGCGCTTCTTGGTCTATCGAAAGTCTTCTCCAGAAGGCTTTGAGGAAAATATCTTCAGCCTGTGTTCCCTTGTTGAGCTTTTCAATTTGATCTTCGTACGATCTGTGCAATCAGCTAGCCTTTATCCCAAAGTGGTGACGGCTTCGCTGGTAGCTGGGCAGTCTAAGACGTCAAGTTTTGAGCTGTTTTGCGGGCTCAGTACATGCGCACTATGCCCCAAATCCGTGTTTGCGGGATTTATGACAGTTTTCGACTTTGATATTTATTTGGTTGTCATTTGTTTCACAGACTCGGGCGATGCTACAGGTCTACCTCCACTTCTACATTTTTGCTCTTTGTACCCATTTCACAACCTGGCATTCATTGCTTGCTGCTCCTTGTGCTGCTACGCGATGGTCTACTGTTTGAACCACTATGAGGCGCATCCTTTTCCATTCAGCAGTTTAAATGGTCAAAGTGAACCACACAGTTCAAAGCCACAACCATCAGCACGGAGATGGCTCTCGTCCCAGGAGCCGGCCTTACGAGCTGATCCCTTCAGCCACAACACACCTACAAGTGCACATCCGCGGGCAACCCGACCGAGTGGCTGCGGATGAAAGATTCGAATACATTTGAAATATAATATCATGAAATATATTAGAATATATTAGACATGTACAATACCAAATATCATTTTATTATATATAGAATAGTAATATATAAATGGATACATGATGTGATCTGGTTTCGGTATGCGCTATATGCGATGATATAAATATGAAGATTTGGTTTCCATAGATCATCGCAGATCCGCAGAACACAATTTGTGCAGACACGGGACATACTGGACAGGATTGCAACAGAGTCAGGAAGGCAATAATTGATCCAGACCCATGTGACGTGGCCCAGTGAACGAGACATGACAAAAAGATTTGAAGCCTATGCGAATATGAGACCTATAGCATATTATAGCATATTATAGCATCCTGTAGTCAGAGTTTGTTTCTTTCTGGACCATCTCTATATCATTGCTGCTGAACTTGCGAGGCTCTTTACCTTCCCATGCTTTCACCTTCCTGGACCATGGAGGAAGCTTGGGTAAAGCGGCAAAGTGAAGTTGGCACTGATAAGTTGATAATGATAAGTCTATTTCTTCTCCTCGGTCGTTTCAGGCTGCCCCACTGTGGACGATGTTCTACCCAGCCGAGCCTGGTGGCACGTTTCCAGAAGACGTCCCCTGACCTGGAACATGGAACACCGTCAGACCATTAGCACTGTCACTTAAGGGACATTGACAGGATATGATCGAAGGAAGTTTAGAAGTCAAACTTCCGACAATATGGACAGATGAAAAGCAGAGCAGGGAAGAGGCAGAGAGAAGAGAAAGATTAGAAGAGAGAAGATCAGAAGAGAAAGAGTCAGAAGAAAGAAGATGCAGATGCGCGAAAAGGTAGGAAAGTCGCGAAACACTTTGTTTTTCCAATGATTTGGGGCTCCGGAGGGTCGAAAAGTAGGCTCGCTAAAGCGGCGGGTGCGGAGCCAGCTGGCCAGATGAGAGATGAAAAATTGCACGCCGTTGTGGCGCGAAGCACATTTCCAAGTCAAAATGTACAAAACACACCAGGTCCGGACCACTTTTGGAAGTTGGGATGTCGAAAAAGTGCACGCCGTTGTGGCGCGAAGCACATTTCCAAGTCAAAATGTACAAAACACCTCAGCGTCGGACCACTTTTGGAAGTTGAGATGTCAAAAAAGTGCACGCCGTTGTGGCGCGAAGCACATTTCGAAGTCAAAATGTACAAAACACCAGGGGTTCGGACCACTTTTGGAGGTTGCGATGTCGAAAAAGTGCACGCCGTTGTGGCGCGAAGCACATTTCGAAGTGAAAATGTAGAAAACACCTCAGTGTCGGACGACTTTTGGAAGTTGCGATGTCGAAAAAGTGCACGCCGTTGTGGCGCGAAGCACATTTCCAAGTCAAAAGTGTAAAAACTGACGGTCTCGGACCACTTTTGGAGGTTCCGATGTGGAAAAAGTGTCGAAAAAGTGCACGCCGTTGTGGCGCGAAGCACATTTCGAAGTCAAAAGTGTAAAAAACTGAGGGTTTTGAGCCTTTTCTGACGTGAAGATGTCGAAAAAGTAGACACTGATTAACTTAACTAACTTGACTAACTTAACTAACTTCACTAACTTAACTACCCTAACCTCGACAACAACAACAACAACACCAACCACAACAACCAACCACAACAACTACAACTACAACTACAATAGATCGATAGATGGAGAGAGAGATAGATAGATTGATTGATAGATAGATAGATAGACAGATAGATATAGATAGATACATCGATAGATGCAAAGATCGATACATGGAGAGCTAGATAGATACATAGAGAGATAGATAGATAGACGGAGAGATAGATAGAGGGAGAGAGAGATAGATAGATAGGTCGATAGATAGATAGATAGATCGATAGATAGATAGACAGATAGATAGACACATAGATAGGTCGATAGATAGATAGACACATAGCTAGATACATAGATAGACGGGCAGACAGACCGATAGATAAATAGATAAATCGATAGACGGACAGATAGAGAAATAGTTAGAGGGATAGATGGCGAGACAGACAGATAGATACATGGACACATAGACAGATAGTTAGACACCAAGACAAACAGAGAAATAGATGGGTAGAGACATAGACAGATAGATAGACAGATAGATAGACAGATAGATTGCTCAAATACCCAGGGTTTACACACAAAATCGGAGGCTTTCCAAAACCTGATAATTTATGAAGTCTGATTGTTGTTTCGAAGTCCATGCTGGAGCAAGTTCGCATGCTGATGCGTCTGTTATCTGGCAAAACTCACGGGTAAGTACGGGTTGAGTACCGCATCCGTAATTCATTGCATGCCGAAGCATTCGTTGCAGGCCAGCGTGTGTGTCTTTTCTGACCGCATGATGGCACATCAGCTCTTGGAATTCGTTGCGGGCCAGTAACTGCATGCCGAAGCATTCGTTGCAGGCCACCGTGTGTGTCTTTTCTGACCGCACGATGGCGTATCAGCAGCCGTCATTCATTGCATCCACCGCAGACAACAAGTTCTTTCAAGATAACGCTTGGGATTGTGATATTATGTTGGTAGATCCATGTATTTAAAATGGTTATGTTCTTATGTTTGGAAGCTTGGATTCATGTCACGATCGCGCTGCCGCATCCGTAATTCCTTGCATGCCGAAGAATTCTGTCAGGCCAGCGTGTGTGTCTTTTTTGACCGCATGTTGGCACATCAGCACTTGGCATTCGTTGCGGGCCAGCGTGTGTGTCTTTTCTGACCGCACGATGGCGTATCAGCAGCCGTAATTCATTGCACGTGATCGCGCTGCAGCGTCCGTGGTTCGCAGCATGCCGAAGAAGGCTGTACACCTAAATCATGTAACCTTCAGATCCCTTTAACCCTAAAATGCTTTAATCCTAAGCTGTCCGTAACCCTAAAATCCTTTAACACTAAAATCCTTTATTCCTAAGCCCATTGAACCCTAAGACCTTTTAACCCCTAAGTCTTTTGACCCTAAGATACTTTTAACTCTAAATCGTTTTAACTAGTCTTTATAATCCGATCACGATTTAACGCTAAAGCCGTTAACCCTACGACATTTTTAACCCTAAAATCCTGTAACCCCAAAGTGGATTAACCACAAATCCTTTAACACTAAATCCTTTCACCCTACGATGCCTTGACCCGGAAATCCCTTAACCGTAAGATCCGTTTAGCCCTAATTTGTTCTAACCCTAAACTCCATTCCATACTGGAGCAAGTTCGCATGCTGATGCGTTTTTTTTCAAACGCACGGGTAAGTACGGGTTGAGTACCGCATCCGTAATTCATTGCATGCCGAAGCATTAGTTGCAGGCCAGCGTGTGTGTCTTTTCTGACCGCATGATGGCACATCAGCACTTGGAATTCATTGCGGGCCAGTAACTGCATGCCGAAGCATTCGTTGCAGGCCAGCGTGTGTGTCTTTTCTGACCGCATGATGGCACATCAGCACTTGGAATTCGTTGCGGGCCAGCGTGTGTGTGTCTTTTCTGACCGCACGATGGCGTATCAGCAGCCGTAATTCATTGCACGCGATCGCGCTGCAGCATCCGTAATTCGCAGCATGCCGAAGAAGGCTTTACCCCTAAATCATGGGACCTTCAGATCCCTTTCACCCGAAAATCCTTTAATCCTAAGCTGTCCGTAACCCTAAAACCCTTTAACACTAAAATCCTTTATTCCTAAGCCCATTGAACCCTAAGACCTTTTAACCCCTAAATCCTTTGACCCTAAGATGCTTTTAACTCTAAATCCCTTTAACTAGTCAACTAGTCTTTATAATCCGATCACGATTTAACGCTAAAGTCTGTTAACCCTACGGCATTTTTAACCCTAAAATCCCTTAACCACAAAGTGGATTAACCATAGATCCTTTAACACTAAATCCTTTAACCCTACGATGCCTTGACCCCGAAATCCCTTAACCTTAAGATCCGTTTAGCCCTAATTTTGTTTAACCCTAAACTCCTTGAACCCTAACATCCGTTGGCACGTCTCTGACGGTACCAAGGCACAGCACCAGCCGGACTTCGTTGCATGTCAGCGTGTGTGGTCACATCACCAGCCGGAATTCGTTGCAGGCCAGCGTGTGTGTCTTTTCTGACCGCATGATGGCACATCAGCACTTGGAATTCGTTGCGGGCCAGCGTGTGTGTCTTTTCTGACCGCACGATGGCGTATCAGCAGCCGTAATTCATTGCACACGATCGCACTGCCGCATCCGTGATTCATTGCACGCCCAAGAATTCGTTGCAGGCCAGCGTGTGTGTCTTTTCTGACCGCACGATGGCGTATCAGCAGTTGTCATTCATTGCACACGATCGCGCTGCCGCATCCGTAATTCATTGCAGGCCGAAGAATTCGTTGCAGGCGTATTCATTGCATCGGATCGCGCTGCCGCATCCGTAATTCATAATGGTGCGCTGTCGCACCTGTTGGACCTGTGTGTCTTTTCTGACCGCATCTTCTACTTGCCATGTCGAACAAGGAGTTGCCTGCAGCCATCGACCCAAGGAAATGGCGCGCTGGATCTTGGAGCGTCGACGTGTGTCTCTGGCATGCTCGCACCCTTGAGTCGACGCAGAAATGCCTTGATAGAACCTGTCGGCCGCCAGAGGAAGCGAGAAGCCTTCTGCAGGACCTGGCAGAAAGTCCTGCCATGTGGCTCGCTCTTCGAAGGCATCTCACCGTTGCTGATGCCGTTACCATCTTGAAAATCTTGCACGACCACAGTGAGTGGCCGCGCGTGAGGCGCACGGAGGATGAATTGCTTCGCCGTGAGTACTTGAAGCTGTTCGATGAGTGTTGCTATTTCGACCCTGATTGGATTCATCCTGAAATGCGACAGCGGCAAGCTGCCCGGGCGGATGCTGCCCGGTGGCGCGCCAACCCATCTGATGCCTCGCAGCTGCCGGATGTGCCTGCGTGGCAGAGATGGCAGTGACCTCTCGTGTCGCTTTTCTGCCCGCGTCGTTACTAGGATGGCCCCGGGGAGTTAGAGAATTTATAATGGATTTATATTTATCATAAGATGTTTAGAAGTACAGTTATAACTTGTGTAACTTGTCTAAGTACATGCTAAGTTAATGGTTTGGAAGCCCCTGACTTAGCTACAACTTAGCTACTTATAAGTTCATGAGTACTAAAGTATGGGTAACTTAGGATAGACTTAGCTCATACTTAGGTTAGTTATCATATTGTATGTTTTTTGGTAATGTTTTTGCAAGGATAGTATTTTTTTTGCAAAGTGGAAGATTATTTTCTGGAAAACAGAACAGAAGTGATGTCCAAAGAAATCGCCTGATCCCACGCAGCTGGGTTCAAGTTTTTAATTCGTTGCTGGCACAGCAAGTTTTGTTCCTCAACAAACTGATCCAGTGGTGCCTGAAAGAAAATTGGGGTCTGGTCTGCCAAGAAGATGGCATCGAGCAGCAGACCATTTGTTGCTTCGTCTTTGGCGGCTGGACAGATCAGTGGAAGCGCTGCGAGGTCCTGCTGAACAGTTATCACATAGAGATATTTCAGCAGTCCGTTGCCAATGATCTGGTCGAGCTGCAGCAGTGCACCGACCTCTTGCCCGAGGCCACATGGATGGGCTCACGAGGCCCAGAAGCAAGTATAGAGAATCTAGTGTGTGATGTGCCTGAGCTGCAGCAGCAGAACCGCAGCGTAGAAACGCAGTGACCTGCCCAGAGGAAATGACGAAGTCCGCGAAATGTCCGCCGGAGTCCGCGACTGTCCGCGGCTCCTGGGGAGGTATGGGTTGTCCGCGTGTCCGCGCAATCGAAAGCAATCTAGCAGAAGGTAAACGAATATGGGAATTCTTAGCTTTTGAGGCATGTCCGCGACCTGAAAGTCACTGGAACTTGTCCGCGGAGTCTGGAGATGAAATCTTGTTTTTGTAGCTGTTTAGGTTCAGCTGGGACGCGTCTCGCCCCTCTTGTGTTGCTCTGGAACGTTTGCCGTCTGCGATGGCTGATCCTGCTGCCGAAGAAGAGGTCAAGCGTCTCACGAGTACGCTCTGTAATCTGAGCTACGTGCCAGATAAGGGGAGGGTACACAGACGCAGTTTTCCTTTCAGATGATGTTGCATGCAAACTTGTCAACTTCACGCAAACAGCTTCCACATTTGTAGCAAAAGTAGGCATGTATCATAGAAAGACAAATAAATGCGCCAGCAAACTCGCAAATTGGCAGACAAAAGGTCAAATCCATATCATACTTGCTCGAAGCCATGTACTTAAGAGAAAACGACGATGCCACGGTCGCTATGCTGCTTTAGAAAAACACACTGCGCTTGGAAACCACTTGATGAAATCAGACAAATTAAAAAAAAACACCCAATCACATAATATAACAAAAAAACACATTGTAGAACTTAGCACACTTACAACCCAACTTAAGATGAACTTAACAACCTTCTTTTTCATAAGTTCGCTAAGTTCATGTTAACCAACTTATAACTTCCTAAGTCACCCGGGGCCATCCAAGTACCGTCGGGGAAAACGGGACACATGCAGCGATGCGCACCGCGGGACTGCTGACGGCACGCAGCGCTTCTGACCGCAGCGGCCACGACACATGCCAGCGTGTATGTCTTTTCTGACTGCACAATGATGCACTGGAGCATTTGTACTTCATTGCAAGTCCGGCCGAAGATTTTGCCCGTTGCTGCTTGGAAAAAAACACACTGCGGCGACACCGTGAGGGAGACGCGTCAGAGGGATGTGCTAGATTTCGTCATGTGTTTGTAGTCTGTTGTGTTAACATGGTAGGAGTTGTTGAAGTTTCAATTTAGGAATACGAGGCTCGTATCAGTACACGGTAGATGGATGGAGTCGGATGGATGGATGGATGGAGTCGGATGGATGGATGGATGGATTAATGGATGGATGGATCGATAAATAGATAGATAGATAGATAGATAGATAGATAGACAGACAGACACAGAGAGAGAGAGAGAGAGATAGATAGATAGATAGATAGGTAGGTAGGTAGGTAGGTGGATAGTCAGAGAAAGACAGAGAAATAGTGAGAGAGATCAATCACCTTTCGCTCCATCAGTGGCTTCGCTCTGCCATCCCTGATTCACAACAACCAACCTCTCCTATAGGTTTCCTATTTTTGAAACTTCCGCCACCGCCTTGTGCGGTACTACTGGTAGGATAACAATGGATGACAATCTTCTGTAATGGACACAACTCTGTGCTCTTCAGCCCAATACAGCGACTGACAAGTCCGATGGGGATAATGAAGATTTCAGTGCTATCTCAGGGCTCATGTTTCTATGAAAGTGGTTTGTTTTCAGCTCAGCAAAGCAGTACTGCAGTGGTTTGTTCCTCCCCATTGAGGCGATGCGACATATCCAAAGCGAAGAGTACAACATGGCATAGTTTACCGATAGTGAGATGGTGAATGGCCATTGGCAACACGCCAATCATCCGTTACTTCACCACAGTGAGCAAAAAAGTGCTGCTATCCTGGATCCTTCCTCTTGGTCCGTCTTTTTAGGCATTCAACTTCACCCCAAATCGACGATAAACAAGATTTGCCAGTGTTGTCCCTGCTAGACAATAGCTCAGAACCAAGACTTAAAGTCACTTCCACTTTCTCAAAAAGTAAACACTACAAGACCTTCAAGGCTTTGCTTCCCAAAATCTAAGCGATTGAGTCGTTTTGGAGCCCCACAGGTAAAACTCCAAATTTTAGGTCAGCAACTCTCGGGCTATGTTGGTTTTGCCGCGACAGACGCTTCATGATAATTTTGATACGTACGATCTCTGGTTCGCTTTGTTTTTTGAGAATTGAATCAATGGAACATCTATCCAAGCCATGTATCTTCTGCTACTGAAAAAGAGGTCTAGAATCTGAAATCTAGAATTGAACAAGACTTCAGGAGAGACTATTTGTTTGAAGCGTTTGCCAGGTGGCTCTCGAAAGAGACAACGCGCCCCATCCTCTGATGAGGCGCCAATCCCTTCTCTCATGGCTTACCATTGATGGAACGTGCTTAATGGAGCCTGCACCCAGACCATCCATGGTTTTTGTAGTAAGATTACCCCATGGCCCATTTCCCATGTAGGCTACCATCATGCTTCTGGGTGGTTCTTATTTGAGTTACTCTGATGTGTCCATTTGCATACACTCAGCTATCCGTGGCTCCAGTTTCAGGGCATTGTTGTTGCTACTCTTTCGGGCGAAGTTTTGCACTGGTCACGGCCGTGGGACTTCTCCAGGAGGCAGCGAAAGCAACACAAAGTTCAAATCTCGGATGCAGTGAGGGTTTGATGTTTCCGACATTTCATGATGTTCCTCACCAAGAAATGACACAATTACTTGGTACTTGCTATGAACACTGCAACAGAAATGTGTTATCTCTCATCATCTCTCTCCATTGACAGCGCCAACAACTTTCTTACCTAGGCCTAGCTCCGCAAATGCCGTGCAGAACTTGGAGCTTGGTAATGAGAAGAGCTTCACTGCAGCCATTTGGAGCCCAAAGTGCTGGACCAAATGTTGGCATTGAGATTTTGAGGCCAGTGGATCCGCGACGACTTCGGATGGTACAGGATCAGCAGTGTCCATGCCAGAAGAGAAATGGAAGGGATTGGTGCCATGGATAGTGGGTTAGTAGATATGGATGTGTCATGATGTCATCATGTGTTTTGGGTACTTATAGGTTTTAGGGTTTAGAGACCACTGTTGCCATTGTGTCTTTGGGTGCTTGGGTGCATCTGTATCGCTTTTCACCTCCATTTTCCCCTTCAAAATTCCACGCAGCCAGGATTACTCTGATGTCGCCTGAAGTCGGATCAGCAGGGAAAAAAGGGAAAGGATGGCCGCTGTTCATGCCACAACTTTACCTAATGAAGGAATGGAAGCTTGCCCCGGACCACGTCTTTGACAGATGAGTTTGTCAGGGATACTCACCGTTTGTCCAACCTCCAAGGAAAAGAGAGAGAGAGAGAGAGTGAAGGTGGGTGGAAGATCAAACCTAAGTTTGATAGAGTTTGAGACATGTATCTCAGCATAACTCAGCTTCAAGGGCTAGTTTTACCAAAGGGATCATGTCTGTGTCCTGTTTCTTGGCTACGCAAAATCTGCAGAATACCGATCTTGATCGAAATTGGAAAACGGTTTGTTTCTCGTTCATGATAGAGTGAGATGTCTGCGACAACTAGAAACTGCTCCATGTCAAAATAGTCTAGTCATGTCTAGTCATCACATATCACCGTGAAGGCCATTGGTGCACTGAAAAGTCCGTCAGAGGAAATCTCCCTTTTCTGTATGCACCTATTCATTCCATTTCATTCCATTTTGCTGCAATGATTTGCCAGTCGAGATGAAGAAGGCAAAGTCTCCAGCAGATAACGATCTTTCAGGTCGAGCTCAGGAGGTTAGACGTCTTTCAGGTCAGGACATTTGGACGGTATTTCAATAGAAAAGAAACATTTATGCTGAGTAGCATCACCCAGACAAAGCAAAACATGTCCTTTTTGTCCCAGAAAAAAAAGGACTTTGTGATCTTTGTGCAAGAATTGACATTGATATTAAGGCCAGCTCTGTTGTGCCATGGATCAGCCCTGTTTGTGTGGCACCATTTGCCCACATTATGCTCGCTTTTGCAGCAGATGTGGACAGCGGCTGGAAGGGTCGCCAGTCATGAGGAGAGAGGAGACACCAGAGCATCTCAGCTTCAACAGGATCCATGGTGAATCGTGAAGCGCGCCTGCATCTTCCTAAACTGTCCGCTCATCAAAAGTGATGAGAGTTCGTACTATCTTGTACTGTTTCATCCGCACAACCTCTGCACATGGCCACTTTCCTGTGTATTCCCCAACGTTGGTCGTGATCGTTTATGGGACACTAAAACCCCTGAACCTTCAACAACCAAGTCGCAAGCCTATTCCGGCATATAGCTCAATTTGGCAAGGCGTTGGATCTAGTTATGAATCCAATGGGGTAGGAAGGTTCGGAGGATTGTCCCAGAGTTGAACATTGCTACTTAGTCATTGCATTCCAAGAGGTCAGAGGCAGAAAATGACTAATTGTACGAGCAAAGCTGCCCAGCATTTGCACACTGTGTTTTTTCTTGAGCATGGTCTTTCTTTCACTTGATCACAGACCGGCTTTACTTTACCACACTTGAAGGATTCAACAGGATTCACATTTCTGCGCGTTTCTGCACTCCATAATGGTCATTTACTTGGCAGTTTGATCTTAGCATAAGTGGGCAATGATTGGCTCCAGAAATCTCCACAACACAACACAGTACTGGTACGACATTCTGCTGGGATGTCTCCTGAGACACTTCCGGTGGATGAGGCATGTTTTAGATTGGTTTCGAAGATGTGAATAATATAGAATCATTGTGGTAGTACTATAGGAATCCAAGAGACGGATTTCTACTCCCAAAGCACCATAGATGTCTGGTCTGTCTAGAGACGTCTTACTGCAAGAGTTTGGATTTGCTCTGTATTATGAGTCGTCCATTTACAATGAAAGCTCGGATATTGATTGGATATAACGCAGGTACAAGTATAAACTTGACCTTGTCAACGGAATCAAACTGCCAAAGCCTATCAACCACATCAAATTACGATTATATACTATATATATAATATATATTTATATAATAGTTATATTTATATATAATGATACACAATGATACATAATTATAATATGTTATATATATATAAACCGTGAATGCCAAATGCTTGGTCCACCACACGGATTTCTTCGGATTCTGTTCCACAGATTCCACAGGTTGCTAGGACACTGGGATGCAGCCTGGCATGGAACTCAGATGTTTGAAGCACAGCAAACTGGCGGTGAACCAATTACATCTAATTACAGTCTGGTTGGTGGTTTGGAACATGTTTTATGTTCCATAATATATGGGATAATCCTTCGCATTGACTAATATTTTTCAGAGGGGTTGAAACCACAAACCAGCAGTATGTGTGTTTTGTTTCAACAACATACATTAAATAAAGTAAATATGAAGAGAAGTTCTATTAGCTTTTGATACATGTTCATACCAATCAAAGAAACGTCGTCATAGACACGGCACCGCAGAAATTCATGTTCCCAGCGCCAGGCAGGAGCACCTGTGGTGACCAGATCAATGCAACCCGGCAATGGACACCAGTTCCATCACCGTCATTGGAAATGGAAATGGCAGCATCATATAAACTGTCCATATAACTGTCCCATGTTTCAGAAATTTCAGCACATTGTGAGATTTTGTGTTTGAATTTATTTGTAGGTGCAAAAAATGGCATTCGCCAAGCTTCCCAATGTCCCTGGACCACACCACAGGCCCTTTGGTCGACTTTTAGCGATGGAGCAAACCAACCAGGATATTCCTCACGATGTCGATGACTGTGATGTGCTTGATGTTTTGTCGAGCCCTTTTGTACAGCCATGTGCTCAGTGGATGATGACTCTGGCAGTAGTTTTCACCACCTTTGGCGCCTGAGCCGCAGGAACTTCTAAAGATGGCGGAGGAAGACGTTTGGCGTTTGTCAGAAGAAATGGCCTGATACTTATAGCAGTGAATTGGTCAGGTGGTGGAGAAGTAGAGGCGCTGGAAGCAATATGATTCTACTGTCAGAGCCAGCCAGTGTTTCCTGATCTTATCAAGTATCAAGTACATTCAAGTACTACATACTTGTATACTGTAATTACTAGATTTGGCTATATGTATATGTATAATATGTATATATATATATATATACATATGTATGTTCAATACAGCATGTCTTGGTTCAGAGCATTTTTGCATATTATATACACGGTAAAATAAGTCCAGGGCACGGTTTTTGGTACACATGTCACATGTTTGTATAACAAATATAATGCTCATACATGTTACAGTACAATGCTGCAGCTGCTGCATGCACTGAATGTCCATATGTGAGACTCCGGCCTCTCCAGCTCTCAAGCTCAGAGCTGTCCGATGCCCAAAAGGGCAGGTCCCAAAAGAGAAATTCCTGGGCGCCACGACCACAGCGGTTGCCTGGGCCGCTATGACGTGGCTCAATGTGGCAGCAGCGGCAGCGGCAGCTATCCATCCTGGTACGCCGCAGCTTGCGCTGGAAGTTTGATGGCTGCGAGAGAGGGACAGCTGTAGATTCCGTCGGGTCCTCAGGTGAAATGGCACGTAGATTCTACGTAGATGAAGAATGATGAAGAGCTGCTCTATGTGTTTAAAACTGCAGAGATGCAGATGCGAAGCAGTTTCATGTCAAGGTTGCACCAGGATTGTCGGGCTTGTTGGAGAAGGTCAACTTGCAGTTCAGCAGAAGGCTTAGCTATGAAATGTGGGCTATGGGGCTGGAGGAGCGCACATGCGCTCCAAAAGAATACTATGGCAACTCAAGGTTATGCAAAGCTCTTGTCCCTTCAAGAGCTTATTGCTGGATCTGAGGTGCCCCAAGGCTCGGAACAGACCTTGGAACCCGGAATCCAGAATGGACGAAGGGGTGCTTTACATGTGAAATCCATTCGCGAATGTCCCAATATCAAGGGCAGCTAATCGTGCAAAAACAGGTCCTGATTGATTGAGGTTGGGTGAAACAGCTAGCTTTCAAGCAAAATTAACAATTTAGGGATTGGGTCCTTTATAGTATCAGTACATACCTTGATATGATATATTGTACCTTGTTTTAGATACATTCATGAGACTGCTTCAACCATTGAACGAAAAGAATGCCCAATCATTGCAGGAGCTGACCTCCGGACTCTTCGGTGCATTGGCACAGGCCGATGCGTTGCCACGGCGATGGCACTTGGATGGTCGTTGGGGCGCAGTGAGAACGACCGATGGGGATTCCAATGTGAGGTTGTTGCCGTTAACCCAAGAAGCTGCGGTGGCAGTTCGGAATTGTATGGCTGGCAAGCCATGTCACAGCAGATATTTGACGCCAAGTGTCCTGGAGTATTTGCAGAAGGAGAGGATCTTGGAGGTCGCAAAACTGAAATCTAGCGCAGCAAGCCAACCAGCTCTTTGTTTTTCCCTACAGCTTTAACCCCCAAACCTTCTTGGAGTAGATGTTCCCTTCCGCGGTTACAATTTCATAGGGATTCCATGAAGTTCCAAGATTGGTTTTGCAATGATGCGCCCACAGGAGAAGGTTTGCCTCACCAGCCTCCTGAGACCTGACTCAACCATTTCCAGTGACAAGCAACAGAATTTTCATTTGCCAAAAATCGAAGAGCCTTGGTATCTCAAGTTGAGAATGCTACTATATTTATCTTCAGCTGCTCATTTGTGGATCAAAATCAAAATAATTTGAATGTGCTAGCAGCTTCTGGTTTGATTCATTCGTATATGTATATCATAATATATATATATGTGATGTTTACGTGCTTTTCTCACTGGAGAATGATTGATTTCTGTTCGTTCCCCCATTTGGCTCAGGCTGTTTTGAATTTGCCGACATTCTCTAGCCATAATTGCTGTTTAAGAACAGTGTTGGACGGACTCCAACCCAGAATGCAAGCTCACAAAAGAGAATGCAGGACGTGGCTGTTTGGTTATTGTGATTCATTAATGCGTCCTTTGATAGTAACCTCAACAGCCAACCTCTGAACAGCCCTTGCCTTCTCCCAGGATCGTTTCACCTTTGCAGCGCCTTGGCGAAATCGTGGGAAAGGTGGGACCTGAACCACTCTGCAGTCACAATGCACTCGATGCTGCCCAGGCTTGGGAAGGGCTCTTACCACATCATACGAAAAGCAGTTGTATGGCCGGATATGGCCGGATATTGCCGGTGAAAAGCCATGGCAGGCACTATTTGAATTCATTTCATATATTTCAATTTATTTTAACAATTTCAACCGTTGAACTGAACAGACTGGAAATTGTCCACTGAGGAGTTGTTTGCCGGACTAGGAGGATTTCGCTTGGGCCTTGAAGCAATCGGAGGCGCAGCCGATGGACGGGCTGTGGGATATGGTTTTTGGGCGCGGCGAGGCTCGCGCCGCTTGGAATGAGGGGAGATTAGGACGCACTATGACACGGTCGAATGCATTCAAGATGTTGCAGTTTTCCTTGAACAAGTTTCATCAGGCTTACACCATGAGGTTACATGTTGAGTCGTGGCAGGGTGTGTCATTCAATATCTTACTTTGCCAAGCAGTGATCTTCCCATCTTGAGATTGTTGTAATTTGTAACAGTTTTGTATGGTTTTGTGCTTCACCCGGCAGGTCAATGTGTATTTGCGTCCGAGATCAACAAGCATGCCAGAGAGTTGTATACGAAGAACTTTCATCACGAACCTGAGGGTAGGGAGCTCAGCTTCCAGGTGGCAATACCACTGTGCTTCGTCTTGAACCACTCGCTAAGGTGACATTCGAGTGGTGCAAGATGTCCCTGATCACGATTTGTTGGTGGCTGGCTTTCCATGTCAGCCCTTCTCATCTTTGGGATCACAGCAGGGCCTTGCAGATGAACGAGGCGACGGTGCAAGTGCAAACACGCGGCTGATGGGTTAATGAATTGGTTGGTGCTGAGCTCATCTTCCATAAATTTGCATGGGTCATGCCATTCTGATGCGAAACAGTTTCTGTTGACAGCTGCAAAATCAGCATTTTGTATGCCAGCTCCTATTCCAAGATCTTCTTCGAGGCAAACTCTTTGAGCAAATTGTTCGCGTTCTACGACTACGTCATCCATGTTGCTTCTTGCTGGAGAATGTGCCCGGGCTTGCAGTGAGCAACAAGGGGATGCTTCACTGCAAATCATGTTGATTTCTCATCAAGTCTCCTGCATCCGAGCCAGCTTGCAGTGAATGATTCTCTGTTTTACAACATTGAAATCCTTTCCCTTTACAGAGTTACTGTTTGAAATCCCGCGATTGGCTCACCTGAGGAGAGACCTGGCAATCATTCGCGAAGCCTTGGAAGACGCTGGGTATGTTGTCTTTTGTGGTATAGCAACTTGATTCACAGTAGGTTTGCTGCAGAAGCTGCGGACTAAAAGACGTCAACAATCGTTCACTGACCTTCAAGCAGCCTGATGCATGTGGAGTCAGTTTCATGTACCTTTTTCATCCTTTTTCATCTTTTTCTGTGTCTTGAAAACAAAAGTCCAAGCGCTCCAAACTTTGCAAGCCTGAGGTGAACGCTCGAAATTTGACGGCCCAACAGCGGAAGCGCCTCTTCTTGGTTGGCTTTCACGGTCTGAAGCTGAAATCAGAGGCGTTGAACCCGTTCGAATTTCCTGATATGCCAGACATGGGACTGCTGGCAGAGGACCGTTTGGATTTGCGTCTGGTAGATCTGGTAGCTGGAAAAGTGGGTCCATTTGATAATCCATTTCCTGGAATAGAAAAACAACTATACCTTAAATCATAGAATCATAGACATGACATATCACTTCACTGATGGATTTTTCCAAAATCAAGGCACAGGCAGATGGAGCCTCGAAATCTCAGCGAGTGCCAGGACGTGCTGGACTTTGACCTGGCAGGTGACGATGCTCACAGCATCTCTGATCGACAGCTGGAGCAGCTTAGGCGGGCCTGGTGAGTTGGAGTCGGAGGGGTCCTGACATACTCCGGCGGCCGAATGTAGGAATACTTGGGAAAAATACGTACTATGAACAAAATACGTTTGGTTATCATGTTTCTAAACCTTTAGAGCTTTGGAAGTGATTTTCTTAGATTTTCTTATTACCAGTACATGTAGCAGCAGGCTATCCAGCCCTTTTTGGGCATCATATGGCATCGTGGAATTGTGCATGATCCTGGCATCGAATTCTCTGATTTGGAATCCTGATGAGATTTGGAGGACTCAGACGCGGATGTCTCGCACCCTGGCCTGGGCAGATCGAAAGGTGGAGACACTTATCGCGCACTACTCTGTGAGTGCCGCTTGGCACCGTTGTGATCATGGGTACCACGTCAGGCAAGTTGTAGACCTTTTTTAATCCTTTTTCGTGAATCTACAAGTCTACAAGTTTTGGGGATTTTGGGGGATCATCTATGTTTGAGCCGGAAACAGATGGTAAGCCCAGTAAGTTTGTTTGAGGTTGGCCGTGGACAATCACAGCTGGTTCCCAGATGGGCACCTTACAATCCACGGCTCTTCACACCACGGGAGTGCGCGCGGATCATGGGTTTTCCGGAGAGCTATCAGCTGGGGGATGCAATGGACCGACGTCAATGCAAGGCATTGTACCCATTGTACCCGGGTATTCAAATGGTTGCATTGGACCTGTGGCCACACAACGATTATGCTAAAGTTCCATGTTCAACCCTTCTTCAAGTTGCGCTTCTACTATCTTCTACTAAATTTATGATGGATGCGAGGTTGTTATTTGTCCACACTTGGAAGTTTCTCAAATGCTGTTTTAGCTTTCAGCCAAAGTAATCATCTTGTGCACTTGTGCTCAAAAAATCTGCTGGGTGATGATCTTGTGCCATCCATGTTTCCCACATGATCCCACATTTTCCCATCATGCCAGGCCTTTTCCTCCCAGTTTTACCCAGGTTGGGCAACGCCGTGTGTCCCCCTGTCATCGCTGCCTTGGCCGCCGCTTTGCAACGCTGGCGCCAGCTGCCTGGCAGAGCAGCTGCAAGGGCCATGGCCATCCAGGCCACCAGAAAGGCCATCAGCGCCTGATCCAACGCACTGAAATAAGTGTGTTGACGTTGGCTGCGTCAAAGACGCGGATTTGATATGGAAAGGGGGTTGAGCTTGGTGTTTGTGTACCAGTGCTTTTTGAAAACTCATGAATGATATATTATATGTTCCCAGCGCCAACAGTTAAACAGTTCCAAGATGTTCAAAGAAAGGCTGGTTGCTGTGTTTGTCATGGGACTGAAGCCCGTCCAAAGTTTGCCGAGGCCGAAGCCGAGCGAAGAGCCTTAGAGATGGCCAAAGAGGTCATCGATGAGCAGCTCAGTTCAGATTGAGAATGGATGATGGCCTTGGATGGCTACACTACAGTACCTTTCAAACCTATAATGCCATCCCACATATCCCACATTTGGGGGCATGGAAATCCACAATGAGTTGTACCAGCTTTTTTTCCCACGTCTTTAAGTGGGGTTCTTGTTTCTTGTTCGGTATCCCGTCCGCCATCCGCCGTGCACCGTCCCCTCCTCGACCTTCCTCTTTCACACACAACTCTTCCACACACCTCTTTCACACACAATCTTGTCACATACAACTTTGAATGGTAGGCGTGGCACTTACGGCTGGCTCTTGTGCCTTTTGTGTGGCAAGCGTGGCACTTAGTGACACAATGTAATGTGACACAACTGTGTCACACACAACTCTTTCAGACGCAACTCTGTCACACACAACTCTTTCACGCACAGCTTTGCCACACATAACTCTTTCACACACAACCCTTCCACACGCGACTCCTTCACACACAACTCTTTCACACACAAATCTGTCACACAATTCTTTATATTCTTGTGGCCGACCTCAATGTTTGCTCGATCTTCTGCCCTTACATGGAAGATATCTCAGAGGCCCCATTCTGACAAGCGTGTACAGAAGCTAGTCCGATTTGAGGACCATATTGATGTTTTCTTGGGAGATGATGACGACATTCATATGACCTGTTTCCATGTTACGCAAGCTACCATCCGGAATTGGTCACAGAAACCTTGGAGTAGACATCGCATTAAGAAGTCAGATCTATGTCCGGCTCCGCTGTCGATTGCGGCCGTGTCGAGCCGACTGGATGATGCTCATTCTGCAGCTGCATTTGAAGGTATTGGTAGTTTAGACGACCTTTCCCTTATGCAAATTGCGCAATGTAAAAATGATATCTATTCAGGCCAAGAGTCTCAAAGGATTGAAACCTTTTCGAATCCTGCTGGTATCCCAAATGAACTCCAGAACAATCAACAAGAAACAGAGTCTGGAGGACATAGAAATGAGGATTCTGGAACGGAGCTGTCGCTGTCATCCAATTCCGAAATCCAACCGCCCTCACCAGATGAGAATCGGCAAGAAGTCATTCTCTATCATCTGCAGGACGCCCCAATTCGCACCTTTTTGGAGTGGACTGACTATGATCGTATGATTCAGGAAATTGGGTTTCACTTCTCTGTCAACCCGGCATCTGTTGTAGATGCGTATGAAGTTAACACACCACTTCGAGGGATTTCAGATGATGCTGTTCCCATTATTGTGCATCTTTTTCCTGATATTGCCGTTGGACAAGTTGCCAAATTAGTACTCATTGATTTGGAATTGCATGGACACAGGGTTGAATCACATTTTCGTGCGGGACCAGTCACAAGAAGATTTGTGATGGCGGTGCCTGAATGGTCTGATCGAAATTCAGTCCTTATGCTTGCGAATGTCGACCTCTATTGCCACCTGGAAGGGGATCGGTGTTTAGTTTGGCTTGACAACTTCCGATGGCCTGATTATGATTTGACACCTCGGCGCATTGCGCATGGTGACTATATTCGTATTGCAATTCCACCCACCGAAAGGTTTGATTGTCCCACTGTTCAGATGATACAGTGGACTCAAGCAGGTCTATCGGACCAAGCGATTCTTGACCATGCAACCGACCATGAAGCTTTGTCTGGATACTCACCTAGTCTGCTTTCGGAAGATGCGGTTCAGGCCCTTGCGGTGCCAATTGCAGAGAGTGACGATTCAGATGTAATGCATGCAATGCAGACGCATGTTGATCATGTGTCTTACACTCAGTCTAGCTCATCGAGTGACTGGAGTCCGTACATCGAAGGTTGGAACATTGATTTGCAGCGAGTTGTTGAGCCTATTGTTCAAGAACGTTGTCCGATGGAAGAATTTGAACTTTCAGTTTTGACATGGTTCATTGACTGCAATAAGGAATCAGCCTGTTTGAAGTCCAAGCTTGCCTTTATCGGCAATGCTCCGCAGGATTGGGAGGAAGATGTTTTGCATCCTTGGAGATTTGACATTGACAAGACGGAAAGGACCTTTATTGAATGTGTCTTGCCGTCTCCACCCAAAGCTGACATTGAAGATCACATCACGCACATTCTGATTGCTCAGAACTTGGGATCTTGGAACTTGGCCCTAGTCTCTCTTGAATTCTGGCACCCTACTGAAAGGGAGGTGATTGTGCGTGCTGCTGTCGCGCTTCCTGCAAGAGCGCAGAAAACACATTTGATACAGGCTATTCCTATTTTGAGTCGAATCAGTGACGAGCGCATTGACTGGCAAAGTGCAGGGCTGGCTGATCAAATGGTCACAAGACATGGGATGTGCATCCGAATCAAGATTAGTCCAGAAGACAGTTTGCCATTACATGATGTCACGAACCTGATGCAAAGCAATTTGCATAGGCCATCTCTTGCGCAGGTAGTTGAGAAGGGACATTGGTTACCTCCAGAGTTACCTCGTCAATGTAGTTTGACAGACGAGTTCCTTCAAGCAGTAGCTGCAGTGCAGGAAGCTGAAAGGATGGGACCCCCCATCCCAGACCCACTTTCCATTGATCAACAGCCTGAAGTCATTCGAGATCTTTGGGAACGTTTTGTGGATTTTGCTGCAGCTCCTCCAGTCAATAGCCAGAGTCACTGCAGAGTTGAGTCATGGTTTCTACATCACACATTGCGCACTCGTGGACATGAAGCCCGGATCACTCTGTTGTCTGAAGATTTCTTGAGTTGGCGAGGTAGCTTGCTTGCTACTTGGCAGGACAAGTTAGTTGATTCACAAGACGTTGATATTGCAATTGTTCATCCCACCACAGAAGATGCTGCAATTGGGATCATTGCTCAACCGGTCATCACGCAGCAACCTATAGCTGAATCGCGCTCAGCTATCCTATCTGTTTACGACTCTGACGAAGATGCTGAGCGTACACCATATACTTTTGCGCAGGTTGTCCCAAGGCAGATCAACCTTGATGCAATCGTTGATTTACTGCAGCTCCAGAGCGACTGTGACACAATGAAACTGCGCAACCACTGCAGTTTGTGGTTTGGAAGAATCCCCATTTCACAACGCAGCACGATTAATGTCTTCCATGGTCATGCTTTCAGGTTGGTTGTTAGTCGTGGGCTTCCAGTGAGTGTTCAAGACCTTCTCATGATGGATCAAGAGCAATTGCAAAGTACCTTGCGAAGGGTCATGCACCAGGAAATTTACATCCGTCCACAAGATCCTACTTTTTTGGTTGATGCAGCTCACCAGCCGACACGCTTGTCAGGGGTGGAAGTCTCCGCTGCTCCACCGCCGTGGATGCGTTGGTTGGATATGTTAAAGCAACGTTTTGACAGGCATCAAACCATTAATGATCTTGATGAAGGACCAGTGCTCCATGTTAATGCCTGGTATTTGAACATTCCGAACTTTCACTGCCGCTAGCCTGGGGATGTGAAACTGCTGGCAGACCCGCTGTCTTGGCGAACTGATTTGGTGTTCCATTGGAGAGATCATTTAGTCAGGGCATCCCCTGCAGAGATCTTTACAGTTTTGTCGCCACAGTCAGATGCTGACACGCATGTACTTGTAGTACAGGGTCTTACCAGTGGTAATCAGGCAATTCTTGTCTCGGTAGGCGGTGTTCCAGCATTAGGACTTGCTCCCAGGCAATTTGCACATGTTTTCATGGGACGGATTCAGGTTTGTGAAGTTTTACGCCTTGCTGTTCCTTTGGACCATGCACATCGGCCAGCCACAGTGCGTTTCCATGGTCAGACTTATCTACCAACTGAGTTCTTCCTGCTTCGCTCAGGGGACCACATTTCAGTTGTGATCTCTGACAGTAATGTTGATATATACACTGATCAGATTGCGGATGATTTTAGCATGTTTCAAACCATTTTGCGGCCCCAATCAGTGCCGCCACAACCCACTGTTTGTAAGCCTGCTAATTTTGATGAGCCTGATGATTTGCCAATGACTTTTCCTGGACAAGGGTGGCCGGCTAGACGTAGACCACTTCATGATGGTGAAATTGAGTGGAGTCTTGAGCTGGGAGAGTTATTCAGGGTGCATGGTGAACTTCAGGTTTGGGATGAAGAAGTTATGATGGATATCATGACGTGGTATGTGGATCATCTCCGTCGGCCTACGTGCCGCCGACCTCGGTTGGTACGATTGGTTGGACAGCCGATCACATGGATTGATGAGTTGCGTAATGCGTGGATCGATCTCATGAACCCTCGTAGGCCTTTCTCGATTTTCATTGTGCGCCCACGTCCTCCTCAATCCCGTACACAGCGCACGGTTTGTCACATCCTCTTAGAGCAAGAAGGAGCAGAGGATCGTGCAGCTGTAATATTGACCGCACTCTTTGAAGGACTAGCAAATGATGGCATGGTTCAAGGTGCATTTTCGATTCCGAGCCGGACCAATTTGCCACACCTCATCCGTACCATGGAAATAGTACATGTTTGTGCTGGTAGTAGATGCTTCTTAACCCATTTAGAGCAGCCTGTACCACCCGATGCGTGGATAGATGTAAGATCTGGACAGAGCATTCGAGTGCGAGTTGAAGAAGTTGATACTGATGGTACTGAAGGAATTATTGAAGATATTGGTCGTTTGCATTTTGAGGGTTCATCTTTCATGCAACACCATGCTCATGTTTCCTCCCATTCGCTCTCATCACACCCAGAGACATCTATGTGTTTGGACAGTGCGTTCCAATTCAACCCTGATGCTCCAGCCTTTGATCCACAGAGGCCTTCGATTGCTCTGCAAGTGGATTTTGTGAAAGATGTATATCTGCTTTGGGAGAAATTTGCCTGTGTAGGGAATGACGGTTTGCGAGCCACCACATTCCTCACATGGTTTGTCTCCCCTGGAACCGGTGAGGGGAGGTGCCTGTTTAGTCGCAGGGTTACTTTGTCCTCAGATTTCACAGCATGGACCTCGGTATTGCGAAGCCATTGGTCAGACAGATGTCATCCAAATGAAGAGATCGAATTCATTTTGGTTCAGCCACAACCGCACATGTTGGAACCGTCGATTGCTGGACATATTATCATGGTACAGAATGGTCTCTCTCATATGTCATCTGCGCTGGTCACTATCAGAGACACTGCCATACATGCAAGTCACCCCTTCCGTTTAGTGGTTACGATTCGGAAATTGGCATTCCGCAGAGCTCTGTTGCAAGCTGTAGGCTATGAGCGTGATTGTTATGCAGATGGGACAGTCTGTGCTCTAAGCACACAACACTCTGCTCTTGCTGCGCATGCACAGTTCCCGGTGCGAACAGGAGATTGCCTTTATATTCAGGTCTCACGTGCATTTCTCCCAGCTGACTGGAAGCCGCCGATTCTTCCTGTTGATCCAGCTGGGCCGGGACCAGGTGGGTTTAGCCTTTTGCAGCAAGGAGTGTCTAGGCGTCCTTCGCGTCTCTCAATCCCAAATGCCCAAGAGAAGCCAGAGGCGGAAATAGTGGTTGTCACTTGGTTTTTAGACAGGAACCATCAGGTTACCCGAGAACCGAGATCCACTGTTGTTGGTGCATCGACTAGTTTAGTCAAATGTGCTGAGCAGCAGTGGACTGACAGGCTTCAAGAACGAGAGTGTATGGTGTACAGTGTCTCGCCAATTGCGCGTTACACATCCCACCTGGTTGCCCACGAGGAGGTGTGCTTTCTTCTGACACCCGTTGATGAGGCATGTGGTTCTGCGGTTTTATTGGAAGGGATTCTACATAATGGAACCAGTCAGAAGGCCGAACATGTTGCATTGTTTGTCGATTCAGAATGCCCCCCACTTGCACTCTGGCAGCATTTACAAGGGAGAGCGTGTCAACCACATGGAGAAGCGATCACAAGTTACATACAGGGCATGCCCGTTTCAGGAGAGCGGGCACTTTGCCTTGAACCCGGACAATGTCTCAGCTTCTTGATGGATTGTGATGCATTAGCCCATTGTCATACCAAGGTTGACTTTGGAAGTGTTATGAAATCCTTTGAATGGTTTGACAATCATTTCTTTCTCCCTATCTATGATCTGCCCCTGCAGCTCCCATTGCTGCCTTGCAGTATTGAGTGGACGGCGAAATGGTGGGACCCAGCACAAGGGGGTCAGAAAGTGCAAATCTATTTCGATGGCTCTTTCATCAAAGATGACACAGGAGTGCGTGCTGGAGCCGCTGCAGCAGCTTTTATATTTGTCCAAGGACAGTGGAAGTTTGCTGGAGCCCTCTCCACAGCGGTGCCTTCCTTTGCTTCTTCTTACAAGGCTGAGATCGCGGCAGCTGTAATAGCTGCCAAATTTGCCTATGACCTTTTGAAGTTGTTACGGGCAGTCGACACAGCTTCTGGAGCAATGATGATTGAGCTTTGCTTCTGCTATGACTCCCTCACCGCCGGCATGCAGTCATCGGGGCAATGGAATGCATTCTCAGAACCACTGGTAGGTCATCTTCTACGCAGTATCAACAAGTGTGTTGAACAGCGCTTTGCAGTGCAACCCAAATTCTATCATGTGAAAGCGCATGCTGGAGAACCAGGCAACGAGCTGGTGGACACCTTAGCTCAACAAGCTGCATGTGGTGTAGCTTTGCACGATTTGGATGGCTGGCTTGGAACAGTCATCAAACGGTCGTTTGTTCAACAAGCGGAATGGTTCTGGTTTCTCTTTCGTGATGATGTGCAATGGCAAGGGGAGGATTTGATTCTACCCTCTGCTCCGTTCACTGAAATGGGTGAAGTTGATCCAGCTACTCCATCTACATGCCCTGCAGTTAATGAACCTGCACACGATGAGAGGGGATCTGGGGAACTGAAGCTCTCCCTTGCAACTTGCAATGTTCTTTCGCTGATGTCAAATACAGAACAAAAGTTGATGAATGGGCCGGCACGCCAAGATAGCCTGCTTAGACAGATGGAAGAGGAACAAGTTCATATTTTTGCACTCCAGGAAACACGCATGCGTAAATGCTCCACTGCACATGATCCGAGGTTTTGGTTGTATCGTGCCGCAGCCACGGCCAATGGTCATTTTGGCATGATGATCGGACTTGCGCGAGCAAATCCGATCGGACGCGTCCACACAGGTAGGCACTCTGAGGAGGTCTTTATTGGGCAAGATGATGTTGTGGTGATTGCATCAGACCCCCGGTTTCTTCTCCTTAGACTGAAAACTGTGCTGATTAAAGCTATCATCATTGCTGGCCATGCCCCCCATACGGGAGCTACAGAGGCAGAGATTGAAAGATGGTGGGAAATTCTGGCGCAACAGATCCCAGACAAGTATCGTCTTTGGCCTAGGCTTCTTTTGGTGGATGCCAATGCAAGAGTTGGTGCAGAGCCTTGCCCTCATGTGGGCCCATTTCAAGCTGAACAGGGTAATGGGAAAGAGGAGGCCTTTATCCAGTTTGTGCGGACTCAAGGATTGTTCCTGCCATCGACCTTTCAAGCCTGCCACAAAGGTGACGGTGGAACGTGGCTCCATGCCAGTGGGAAATGGAGTCGTAATGATTTTATTGGCCTGCCTGTTGAGTGGCACTATGATGCATGTGTGTCGCACATCAGTACCATTGTTGATGCTGGACTGCACAAAGAGGATCATCGAGCCCCAGTTGTGAGGTTTGCCAGATTGGTCCCTCTTCTGCAGCATTGTAAGAGGACTGTACCATTTCAATTGTCAGTGCAGGATTTCGAACCAGACTCACTTTCGCACCTTGTACCGTATCCTTGGCACATTGATGTGCATGAACATGCGAACCGGCTGCAGACAGACCTTGTGGATGCACTTTGGTCCTTCCGTCAGAAGTCAGCCCGGAGACCCATCAAAACTACTATGTCCAAAGGCACTTGGGAGCTGGTATGTCAGAAACGAGGGGCAAGGAACTCTTTAGCCCTGCACAGCCGAACGCACAGTAGAACGATTCTGAGTGCATGGTTTGCATGTTGGAAGCATGCCCACTATGCCACAGAGTGTGTGGGCTTGATGGAATCTTTTGATGGATTGCTGAGGCAACAAGATTGCCTCATTGCGATGGAATATCATAGATTCAGGTTGCTGGGCAGGCAAGTTGTCAAAGCCTTGAGATGGGATGACATCAGCTTCTATGATCAGCTGCTTCGTGAATGTACTGAATTCTTGGGGCCTCGAGAAATCAAGAATTTGTGGCGAACTGTGCGGCGGTCTCTGCCAAAATTTCAACAAAGACGCATGAGCACCCCACCATTTCAGATAGAGGGACTAGAGGATCAGTGGGTAACGCATTTTGGGCAGCTAGAGGCGGGGACAGCAACGAGTATGCAGAAGCTCCACATCTCGTGCAATCTGCGCCAGTTGCATAGCCTGTTTGATGCACCGCGGAAGATTCAAGTTACTCATTTGCCTTCTTTATTCTCTCTTGAAGATGCATTCCGGCGAACACAACCTGGTAAAGCCACAGGTGATGATCCATTACCTTCGGACTTGTTCCATAAGGCTGCGGGACCTTTGGCCAAAGTCTATCATGATTTGCTTCTTAAGGAGTTTGTCTGGCAATCTGAGCCAGTTCAGTATAAAGGTGGGCCGGTCGCTATCATTCCTAAATGTCTGGCACCTACGACCACCAAGCAATTCCGTGGTATTCTGCTGTTAGGTAACATGGCCAAGCGCACGCATTCGGTGTTGCGCCAACAGCTTATGACCTATTTGGAACCAGTCCGAGCACCAGGACAGTTGGGAGGCTTCCGGGGACAACAAGTGATGTTTGGGTCGCAAGCACTTAGACTTTTTTCCAAAATGGCAGACGCAAGAGGAGTCAGCAGTGCTGTCCTTTTCCTGGATCTTTCGAATGCTTTCCATCACCTGGTGCGGGAGCTTGTTACCGGTATCTCCATGTCTGCTCACTTGGATACTGTCATTCAAGTTTTGTTATCCACTGGGCACCCCACAGAGAAGATTCAGGCAGCCTGTGCACTACCTGGTTTGATTGAACAGCTTGGTGCTCCAAGATGCCTTGTGAGGCTTCTGTGTGACATTCACGCAGAAACGTGGTGTTCCTTGCCGGATCAAAATATTTTGCATACCCACAGAGGCACACGACCTGGCAGTCCTCTTGCGGACATTGTCTTTCATGTGTTAATGAAGGCTGTAGCTGAGAGTATTGACGCTTGGATTGACCAGAATAAAGTGCATGCCCCAGTTTTGGGCAATGAGGATGTGCCTTTCCCGAGCATATTGTGGGCGGATGATGTAGCAGTGCCGGTTGCCACAGCTGATGCTACAGACTTGGTGCCTCTACTGGTTCGCCTCTTGCAAGCCATCCATGGTTTTCTTCATGAACGAGGGTTCCTGCTCAATTTCGCCTTAGGCAAGACCAATGCGGTAGTTACATTCCGAGGTCATGGTGCTAGTGACTTGCGTAAGCAGTTTCAGCTGATTCCAAGACCAGGAGTCTGTTGTCAGCTAGCAGAAGACACTGATACTTGGTTACACTTTGTACCAGCTTATAGGCATTTGGGCACCATGTTCACATCTGATCATGGTCTGGACATTGAACTGTCCACACGGATAGGGATGGCGCAATCGGCATTCTCACATCTTGCCCGACCGCTGCTTGTGAACCGCCATTTGCCAGTGACTCTACGCCTTCGACTCTTACATGCTTTGGTTTTTTCGAAGCTCTTTTTCGGCCTAGGAGCTTGGCACACCTTTACTCCTAAGCAACTGCAGAAGCTCACTGGTTTTTATACCAGGACTCTCAAGCGAGTTTTGCGATGGCCGAAAGAGCAATGGTATAAGACCAATGAACAGGTGTTTGCATGCGCGAAGGTTTTAGATGTACGGGCTAGGCTTGCAGTTGACAGATTGCTTTATGCACAGAAGGTCTTTGCAGTTGGACCTCCATTTCTTCAGCATTTAGTGCATTTAGAGGCTGACATGACTGCTGATGCATGGCTACAGGGGTTGAAGGCAGACCTTCAGTGGATGCATGCAATCAATCCTATAGCCCTGCCGGCGGATTGGTCCTTGGACATGACAGCATTGTTTGACCTTTGGCAGTCACACATGTACCCATGGAAGTCCTTGGTCAAGGCAGTCAGCCGAAAACACATGATGCAAGAAATGATCATGACTGAAGCTCATGCGATGCACAGAGAAATTTTTGCTGTTCTGCAAGAGGGTGGGGTTGTCATCTCTCCTGATCCTTTCCATGCTGGGCGTGTCATGGGTGAGCACAAATGTTTTTGTGGAGACTGTTTCCCCACTGCAAGGGGACTCCCTGCGCACCAACGGAAGAAGCATCAGATTTTCTCAGTGGAAAGGCAGTTTCTTCAGGGAGCAATTTGCCTTCACTGTGGGAAATACTGCTGGACCACGCAGCGACTCCAGCAGCATTTAGCGTATATCCCTAAGAAACTGGGTTATAACCCCTGCTTTTTCGCCCTGTCCACGCAAGGAAGGCAGGTTACCTATGAAGCAGTGCGCTTTCCCAAACAAGTCCAGGGGCTAGCTAGGCGAGAGAGTCTCCAGGCGTGTGGGCCCCAAATTGAACAAGTCACAGCAATTGCCAAGAAGAG
Source organism: Cladocopium goreaui (assembly GCA_947184155.2). NCBI lineage: Eukaryota > Dinophyceae > Suessiales > Symbiodiniaceae > Cladocopium > Cladocopium goreaui. The sequence continues at coordinate 81,485 of CAMXCT020002034.1, forward strand.
AGAAATGTGGAAGCAACAATTGCAAGAATGCAAGAGCCAGTTGGAAATTACGGACATGCCAGAGGAACCATTTACAACAGGTGCCAAGATAGGGGATGCCCTTTCTTTGGAAACGATGAAATGGTTCCATCAGTATTATCCAACTGGCCCTTCTGATGAGAATAAACAAGAACTCATTGACGCTTGGATTCAGGTGCTCTGTATTGATTTTGGAGATAACAACCCAGCATGGGACAATTGGTTGGCCTTTGTGTTTCTTGCATGGGGCGATCATTGGCTTCCTGATTTGGTAGCGAGCTTTGTTGATGGTGAAGCAGAGTATGTCGTGGATGAGCTTTATGCCGAGTTTGCCACGGAGCTCCCTCGATACCAGCTCTTAGCTAAGATTGCATCTCTTGAATCCTGTCTGCGGCATTGTGTTGAGGAAGAGCCCTTGCCGCATCGCACTTTGAAGCCCGTTGATGTTTTACGACACCCCAAGAAGAATTCTCAAATTATACACCCGGTGCCTAGGGCATATGGCATGCAAGATCAGTGGATTCGACAACTGCGGACCTGCAGCCTTGACGAAGTGCCGCACACACACCCATGCCCTAGGTACAAGACTTTGAATGATTTACCAACCTTTTTAGTTGCGCACCTCTTTAGTGGACGTAGACGAACAGGTGACTTCCATTGTGCTCTACATTGTCTTGCAGAGGCGAGGAATTGGAGAGTAATCATTTTGTCTTTGGATACGGCAGTATCTGTTGATTTTGGCAATTTGATGAAACATACAGTTTCGTGGCATACATTGGAAGCCATATATCTCACTGGACGCATTGCTGCCACGCTCTGTGGCCCACCTTGCGAGACCTACAGCGAGGCCAGGTTTACAGAGAAGCCGGTTGACATGGATGGGGGAGGTCGTTGGCCTCGCCCTTTGCGTTCCGCTGAGAGACTGTTTGGCCTTGAAGGCCTTACCACGAAAGAGATGTGACAATGCAGTGTCGGCAGCGCTTTCTTTTTACAGTGCATGTGGGTTTTGTGTATTCACATTACCAGAGGAGGGATCTTTGTAGCGGAACATCCGGCACCACCACTGGATGAAAGCCGCCCAAGTATCTGGACAAGTGCAGTTGTGCAAATGCTACTTGACCTGCCGGATCTGATCCTTCACTGTATTGCGCAATATAAATGGGGAGCAACTGCCGTTAAACCTACTGGATTGCTGGTTTGGGACATGCCATTTTTTCGACAGGATTTGTACAGTGTATCCATGGACGACGTGGTGAAGCCCCAAACGGTCGCTATTGGCGTTGATGGCAATGGACAGTTTCGTACTGCCCAACACAAAGAATATCCCAGACAATTCTGCCATGCCTTAGCTTATGCATTTTCCAGGCAATTTGACCGCCTTTTGCGCAAGGGACGAACGGCCCCTTGTGCTGAATCCAGGGAAGATCTTGATGCATGGATTGCGGAGGCAGCAAAGTCTTGCTCTCATATCCGCAGTGACGCTCCATGGCTTCCTGACTTCCAGGATCTTTAATTGATTTGTTTGCATGTTTTTGCAGCAAGGGCGTGACCCTTTTGAGCAGCGAATGGAAAAAAAAATCGCATACAACATTGTCACTGCACAGCTCTTTCACACAATCTGTTTTTCACCATCTCCTTGGTCTCTTTCCTGCCTTTCCCATCCCATTTTCACAGCTGTTTTGTGCTATTGGAAGAAGTTGACATGTTGGGTTATCCGGTCTTTTGATTATCGGTTCTTGGGCTCACCAGAATGCGAGAGTTTTGGCCCACAGCCGTGGGATTATGTTTGGGTTGGTGCGGTAAATTGGGTTGGTGCAATCCCAGCAACAAGAATCAACAAGGGAACAACGCCTTGAGGCGGGCGCAGGATTTATATAATCATTGTGGTTTTGGAGTTTTAATACGGAATGAGTAAATATATATATATATATCGAATATCACTGAATGATGCTTCCGTGACATGAATTCTTGATATCAGCACGCACAGGTCAACATCTGAAAAAAAAACTTTGCAGCGCATCTTCAAAGCTGACATGTTTTCTTTGGTTCTTTGTTTTTAGCCTCCATTCTTCGTTTTGAAGAGTTGACCCAACTTCTGTACATACTTCTGTTGATTTTGGAAAAGGATCTGCCATGATCGCACGTACAGCATGAGCTTGGCATTCAGACAACCTCTATACAACGTCTTAACATTTTTAGGCAGCCATGACTGAAGACTCTTCCAGCGGAGGTCAGCTATCTGAGTTCCAATATTTCGACCTCTGCGAAATTCCTGATTTCGATGGCTCACCTGCTTGATCCTAAAGGAATCTAAAGGATCTGTTATTACACCCCCCCCTGTTGAACCTCAGCGAGCATCTGTCAACATCTGCAACATGTCAAATGGACCCTTATGTGCAACCGTCCTAAAGTCGTTAGGGACGTTCTTACACCCTCCCCCCCACCCCTCCACTGTTGAACCTCAGCGAGCATTTGCAACGTACATGTGAACATCGGCAACATGTCAAATGCTGAAATGAGGGCACGCAGCAGTTACATGAAAAAACTCACGCCCGGCGGCGTTGATGTTCCAAGGATCAAGTCAGTTGGCATTGTTGACGCATGTGACTGACAATGAATTCGATGTTCAGACAAGCTACATTGATTTGTGACCTGGTTGTGGGGTCCTTCAAGTCAGCCTGGTTCATACTATGACTATGACCGGAAATGCAAGGAGTGTCAATCAATGTCAATCAGTTTTGTTTGAAAACAAATTGGCCTGAACAATCTGCAATCAACTTCCGAACAAGCTGATTCCACCAGCTCGAGATCTCCAGGTTTCAGGGTTGGTTTTAGTCGTAGTGTAGACTCTACAAAATTCCACAAATACATGACCGTCATGGAAGTGTTTCAAGACATGGGCAATAATTTCTTCCGGTCATTGCTTGGTTCGTGCCCCTTTCCTGCAGCTTTCTCAAGGATGCGGAAGCCGCGGAAGCCAGAGGCGGGTGCTTGACATCAGTTGCCGTTTGATGTCGCAACTTACAAGCTGGTTGAATCTAAAAGACAGCTCGTGAGTATTGTTTCCTATTGACGGGTGCTTAGCCCCTCTTCCAAGTACTGAAAAATCATGATCATGAAGACCCCGGTAGATGGGTCAAGCATCAATACAATTGTGTTCCATGGTGTATGCTGCAGACGAGCAATTGCGTTTTCGTTTTGCTTATTATGTTTTCTTGCGCTTAAGTGCAATCTGCATGGCACTGGTCGTTCGCAAAGTGCATGCAGCTCGGGGAGGAAATGGAGGAAGAAGCTATGAATGGGTACGAAACTTACAGTGCAACAGTGCAAAAGAGTGGATGTAATTGCGCCTGCGTGGGGGGGGGCACTGGCTATGGGCGCGTGCTTCTTTTGTTTGCTTGTGATGTTGTTCCAATGGCATATACGTGCATATACAGTATAGGGAAACGCAAGGGGTTCGGCTTGTTTGAAGAAGTCAACTAAATGTTGCATGATATGCCTGCTGAAACAATGTTGCATATCATGCGCTTTTCATTCAGTGGATTTGAAGGAAGGATTTGGACATATTTGAACTATAGCCCATCATGATTGGATGAGCCGCCAGTTTGCCAGACTTCAGGTCTCTCACTTGGGAAGATGTCGCTTTCCCAATGCACAGGAGGGGCCGCGATCCCTGGTTGATAATGAGTTTAAAAGGTGACAAGCGGTTTGCAATGATAGTTACAACAGAAGGAACTTTGCAAAGAATTGGGTTCAAATTACATGACATGGGAGTCCAGCGAGTGACAGTTTCATTTTGATGTGAGGAGTCGCGGCTTCACTGGTGGCCAAAGAACGTCATGGAAAATAAACGTTCAGACATGTTCAGACTCGTGTGACATGTGTGACTTGGCAGGGGTCAAAGAGCAGAAAGTTCCAACGGTCAGGTGCAGGGTTCGAGAGTCGTCAAGAGCGCACCATCCACTTCTTCCTTGCATGACTTGTATGAGTTGTTGTATCACTTTTGGCTATTCTTATTGTTTGATCAGCGGTGGAAGAACTCGCATCTGTGTCGGGTCTTATCGTCGTCCACATCGTCATGCATCTGGCGTTTGTTCTCAACTCGTTTGCAAGTCTACTCATGCGTCGCAGCGAATCGCGCGCGTTTCGAGATCATGCTCCAGGACCCGTGTCCAAGTTCTTTGGTTTCTTTGGTGCATGCACGGCTTGTCAAAGTTCTGGCTCGATTCCAGCAAGCCCTTTCTGATTCTTGAAAGGGTCGTTCCCGTTGCAGCAATGAAATTTCTGCTGCTGCTGTTGGTTGCAGCAGCTCGGTCTGCTGAGAAACGTTTTAGATTGAAACAAAGGGTCTTCTATTTGGAAGAGGCAATTTGAATCAATTCGGAAGTACATGATAGAAACATATTAAAAAATGATTTAAAAAATGACGGAACACATGCACAAGTATTCTCAGGACAGTTGTATGCTAGGGGTGAACGAGGCAATGTATTCTCAGGATTTCTCAGGGCTAACATCAATTCAGCAGCATAGTTGTATAGTAGGGGTGAACAGGCAAAACAAAATGACACATAGAAAAGGTGCCACTAAAGGAAGGAAGCTTCCTGTTTTTTCCTGGAGTTTGTGAGGTGCTCCTACTGCACTGGGAGCCATGTAGTGACTTGGCATTGGCAAATGTGGGTTGGCCATTGGACTCAGCATAAGAATGTATAAGAGGTTTTTGACATTTTGCTGATTCTGGAGGTGTCTGGCTGAGTCAATTTCTCAACTTGTGAATAGTGGCCGAATTTGAACAGTTGGGACTGTCTAGGCTGTCCAGGGCCTATGAAGGGAGTTGGGTCCTTTGTTTCGGAGCTAGGGCACAAGATGCAGAGTGAATCCTAAAAGTCTTGATAAAGTATAGTGGCTTTTGTGATTGACAGAAGTACTTCAGAAATGAACCCGGTTTTGAATGCAGGATAGACAACCATGAGCCAAGGGATGCATGGTAGGCAGAAGGATTGGTGTCGGTGTGGGATTTTCCCCTTCTGAAAGAGCATTGACGTGATTTCTGGAAACCCTCCTCAGTGCCGGTCCAAGTCGATCCCAAGTTTGCTTCCCAATTTTGTGCAAAAGGCATCAAAAAACCATCTCGTGCGCACAGGCAACTTCAGCATGCTTGGCCCTGGTCGTTCCCTTCGTGGCCCACCTCCTCAGAGTGATCAAACTCCCAAAAGGATGGGATAACTTCGTTGCGCAATGTTGCGCAGTTGGGCAGGAGGCAGCAGGCAGCCAACATCAGTCTATGAACTTGCAGAATGACCAGCTCGGGATACGTTGTAATTTGATGTATATTTGATGTAATTTGATCAATCCACGTTTCAGCTGGTGTCATGATTGCAGGTTGAAACCAGACTTTCAACACAAACCTGGCCGTATACCACGGTCCAAAACAGCCTTGACCCAGACGCTCAAACCACCGCAGATTTGGGAAGTGCCAGGAGCTATGCCGCGGAAGTTTCAGCGCTCTCAGTGACCAGCCGCCTGGGCACTTGGAGCATGGCCCTTCGCAGCTTTGCGAGGCAGGGTCATGGAATGTCGTGGAGCTCATACCTGGTCATACCGATAATATCGGTAGCGTCGGAGTGGCACAGATGAAACGTCACTGCGCGAATGCCATGCTTCGAAAACTGTTGATAGTGGCAACAATTTAGTACTGCCTTGGTGTTGTTCATGAACACCAGGCGCGTCTTGGCGCTGCTGAGCATGTTTGCCTGGTGGAACAGCACAACCTCCAAGGCTTTGGTGCAGTTGCGTTCCTGTTACACTGTTACACTATGCACTGGAAAAAAATCTGGATGTGATCGCAGTTAGGTCCAGGTCGGTTGAACTTCCTGTGGATAGGCACAGAGAGCCGTTACGGGCGCAGCACCAGCTGCGGGCATTGCGGGAGCTTGGAAGGTCAATCCAGTGGTCGAGGTGGCACAGACAGTTGCTTGCCGATTCGCCAGCTGCCAGCAGCTATCAGCTGGTGGTTTGTTGGTTGTAAATTATGTTTCTTGATTATATAAATTATATAGATGTAGTCTAAACATGTCATGTCAAAACATCAAACTCCACGTGGTTGTGCTTCGTATTTGTGCACTTGGAGGGGGGTTTGGGAGTGGGTAATTGTATGTAGGAGCTCTTGGTACTGGAATGGAAGTGTACGCGAGTTCCACCAGACAAAGTTTTATCGTGACCCCTGGATTTCTTGTTGAATAAACGATTACATAATCGAATCAAATCTAGGAGGACCTGAAAGAATTGCAGCAGTCAGAGGACCTTGTGCTCTACATGATCCAAGGCTGCTTCCTGAAAGACCCCCTGAAACTCCCACTGCTTTGAGGATACAAATCCAGTCCCTTCGCAAAACAATACCACTCTGACGACAGTGGCGGTCAACAGCAACGACGCTGTGAACTCTCAGGAGGACTTGCAGAATGGCTGAAGCTGAAGTAAAACAATCTGTGATTTTCAAGTAGAACTGTAGAACTGCCACTGAATGATGATTGTATATTCTTGGATCTTTTGATCCTGAAATCTGACAGCAATAATTTGAAGCCGGGGGAAGGACACAACGCAGCCACATGTGCCGGGCATGTCCGCAACCAACTTGGTGGTACGCTTGGACTCTGAACCCGGGATCGCTGCAACGAAAGTGGCAGAAGAGAAGATGAAGCAAAGCGATCAAGAGGTTCTGGAGGACCTGGTCTGACAATGTCTGACATACGTTTCGCATGGTTTAGCTCCATGGAACAATGATGAAGAATTACTTTCCACATGTCTGGTCTGTATAAATTCGTATTGTTGTTTGATGCTAACATTTAACCAACAGCATAGATGTGTGATTCTATACTATAGCTAATTGGCATATTATGCACGCACATGTAAAGAAAATTGTTTTCGCCGAGTTCAATTTACAGCTTTATTGAAAAGCCCGCGGTGCCACAATCGTGAGGACTTGTGTGGTGAAGGATGGGGTGTTAGACCCATCGATGCCAGTCAGGGCTTGTTTGAAATGACTCTCCCAGCTGTAACTTGGTTTGACATCACACCATGGCTGTGCTTTCCCACTTGAAACACTTGAAAACTGCCCAATCAACAGACAGCCCTGCATGACTTGAATCACGTGTCGCTTGGCCCAGCGAGGCCACATGTAGATTCGTAGAGGGGCAAGAGACTGACTTGTGAAGCTGACATCATCCATGGTCCTGAGACGCTCAGGTGAGATATCAGATGCCCATGGGGGTGGTCTCAATACCATCTCCGCTGTTCCATGCTCAGGTGCCTTGAAAAGCAAAGTTGGAAGATTGGATGACGTAATTGGATGCTCACAGGCTCCAAATCATCACCCATGTTGGCCAGTAGCAAGTCAGAGGTATCCTTAAATGTCCATGAATGTCCAGCCAGTTTTTCGCTTATGCAACCCAAGGTACGAAACTCGAGCAAGGTGTCTGGCAACTACCACGAACGTTTAGTGGCAGACATCGTGCAACTTGACTATGCGAATCTGTGCAAGAGTGCTTGCAGACGTAGGTTTGATGCCTCCAGCCGACACCAGTTTCATGCTGTTTTCAGGTCCAGGACCGAATACTTCTTGATAGGCACAAAATAATGCAGACAGATTTCTCATGGATGGAGAATTTGAACCAGATAATGGCAATAGGGCAACCTTTGTCTCGGCATTCCATTCAGCACTGGTGATCCACCCCCCCGCTCGCTGTCAAGGTTACAAAATGGAGACAAAATGCTTTGCGTAGAGCTACTCGGTTGGACCGAAAATAATTGCAGTTTCATTGTTGTGCTTCCACTGGACATCATGTATGATCTGATCAATCTGATCTTTCTTTTCAGACCTCATTTCCACTCATTTCCTTCAGGCAACAGTCCAAACTTTGAAAAATGAACTTGAACATGTCAATTATATGCATGACATACGGTCAATCATGCAGGTGGATCATTGCACAAAATACAGCATCTTGAGGGTTCTTCTTTCGGTGCCTTTCGCATACTTGCAATCATATCATGCCAAGAAACAAAACACAACTTGAACGGTATTCAAGTATACAAGTCCTGATTACTGCAATGAATGTTTGCAAATGTTTGCAACTTTCACGATTCAAAGTCTTATTCCTAGATGCTGTATGTGTTTGCATGCACGTGGCATTAGTCTGTGTTTCGCTCTCGCTTGATCGGAGCTTTATGCTGTATAGCATAGTTTGGGATCTTGCTACAACCCAGGTCTGACATTGGTGCACGTAGAGGTTCAAAGCACTCTCGCTGGGAAACTCCACCCAGTGAATTTGACCAATTCTGTGTGAATTCTTCAGATAATTTGACCATATTTGACCAATTCTATCAGCTTCATTTGCCTTGAATTTAGTCCATCCCTTGTGGCTTGGCCTATCTTGGCCTTGTCGCTGCGTGCGAAATCGAGGCTTGGCTTCCCGTTCTCCAGCAAGTTCACCATCTCTGCAGCAGGTCATGGCGATGGCTTGGCTTCATTCTTGCCATGATATTTGTCAATTGCGCAGCAGTATGCGAGAGTGGTCATGAGCCGAGTATAAACAAAGATACATAGTATATAATATTAATATATAATATAATATAATATAATATATAATATAATATAATATAATATAATAGAATATAATATGAAATATAATACGATGATAGTAACTATATACATAATAAACATATATGATATATGATATTAAATCTATATCTATTATATCTATATAATATGTACAATATACGCTATCATATCTCTATTTATATAGTATATTGTGGCAGGCTGGGCAAGATGCAATGTGGGCCGCGAGTCCAACGAGAGCGTGCGATGCCAAGCCTTTGTGGAGATGGGGCTCCAAGTGCCCAAGGCCGGACGCCTCCCCAATTGATGGAAAAATTGGAAAATGCATCGAAAATTGAAGGGATTTTCAGAGATTTGCAGGGATTTTCGACCATGTTCTTGCCATTTTTTGGAAGTCGCTGTGGATGGTGTGGATTTTCCGTTTGTTTTCTACGCTTCCCAACAAGGTACCAGTACTGTACATCAAACAGTAGAGCAGCATACCTGTGGCAGAATGATTTGCTGTCTCATGATGGCCTTGCCAGCTTCGCTACATTAGAGTTCCAAAGTCCAATTGGAAGTTTGCTAGATGACATTCCTCATATGTTTAGCTTGATTGGCGTGCAATGCATCCACGAGATCCATGTCCTTTTGAAGCTTCACCTTTGTCACCTTTGTCACCTTTGTCACCTTTGTCCAGGTTCCAGGCCTGACTTCCATTTTGCAATTCTTTGTGAAGTCCTATGCCAACAAATCCGCACCTGGGACCTGGTGGTTATCCTGGTTGCTGAAGTTGAAGTATCAAGAGGGCAGCGTTGCTAGGCACGGAATCCCCAGAATTGTTTAGATATGAACATATCATAAAATATCATAAGAGATCGTAAAATATCAAATCATGACGAATTTCTGTGATTCTGATTGGTTCAAATGGGGTCCAGGAGGCAGAGGACAATGTGCCAAGGCCAAAGACTGCGCCGTCAGCCTGTCAAAGACTGGATATAAGGTTCCATGATCCAGGCGGACGGGACGGGCATTGGACGGCTGTGAAGAATAGATGTGAGCCGAATAGGTGAGCTGTTTATCAATATCAAAGAAGACTCTAAGACTTCACTGTTTCTTGTTATCATGCTGTTTTGGTGTTACTGGATGTTACTGGTACTTCGTATCTTGCGTTGTTACAGTCTGTGTTCATGATGGTTGCAGGCATTCACTAATGGCTTTTCCAGAAGCCATTTCGGGATGTTTCCAGACAGAGAACATCACTGACCATATCATTCAGCATGTGTCAAGTGCTTTTCAGGCCTACTAGAGTTGCTTGGCTTTTTTATCACTATGCCATTGCTGTTTGGAAACTGGAGTTGTAGCCCACATCAAATGCACCTGTTGCCTGCTTGACTACGACGAAAACAATCACTGGACGTGTAGGTGGCACCCATTGTTTTCTTTTTACGGCAACAACTTGGTTTGACCTATGATATATGCTTGAAGCATCTTGAAGCGATCTTGGGTTGTCACGCCTCAATAATATTTCTAAACTACGGCTTCAATAGCATTTTACGCTGTTTCGATCCTCTTCTGGCATCATAAGACATCCTATATAGAATGAAATTTGTTCTTTGGTGGAGCTTGGCAAACTCTTTTCTTCAGGTACCGGACACAGCTATCAGTCATTATCAGTCCACAACTAAGGAAGGCCTGCGTGGAGCCAATGACAACAGAGCTGAGTGCGTGCCGCGAAATTTCAAGGGACAGGAGTCCATTTAGATCACTGCAAGCTTGCAGATGCTTCGATGCTCTCAGCAGCTTAAAAGCAAGACCAAGACATGATTGCAGCGCAGATCGCTGCTGGGCGCATCATGCTTTCAACTTGGAAAGTTCGATTGATTTTCGATGTCGCGTCTGCAGAGGTATCCCCCTGTAGAGCAGATTCATTGCAAATGGCACAAATTGTGATGAATCTAAATAGGCCATATATTTTGAGAATTTATGACTATTTATAATTTATTGCAATATGCCTCGCGTAGCTTCTTGGCGTCAGGGACCATTTTCGCAGGCGTCGGCGATGCATAGCCGAATGGACATCTTCCGGAATGCGCAGTCATCAGTTGGCGTCCCGTAGGAGGTCCTCAGCGGGTGGCCCAATGAAACGGGATTTTGATAGTGACTTACTTCTCCCAAACTATCAAATAGATTCAAATAGATTCACATAACAATTTAAATGTTGATCTAAAGATTACCCAACTTGGAAAAGTCTATTTGACGACCTTGGTTCAGATCAAGCACAGCAATTTCCGTGGGGCTTGGAGAGTGCCAAACCAGACTTCTTCCCAAGAGTGGTAAGTAAGAGGTCATGAAATATGTCCTATGTAAATATAAAAAATATAATAAAAAAATATAATTATATATGATGTGTATATATATGATGTGCATATATATATATATTGTATTATATATTATTAATATGACATCAGGTAATATACAATATTGCAAAACCATATAATTTATATATGCACTGCATACATCATTATAATACAGTTTACAGTAAATACTATTGGATCTACTGTACACCCGACAATGGCTACCTGCCGAGCGGCCTGGACGGGCTGCTGTGGTGTGTGTGCATTCAGTTCACGCAGTAGAAAACAGACCCCCGAAAAAAAAAAAAAAATCTCTGCGCCTCCGAAAAAAATGTCACATGAGATTTTGAGGAATGTGATGGACTGTTTGTGTCGACATTGGTGATTTTTCAGTGAAGAACGGCGATGATCATATCATTTGTTGATTTGGATGTTTGTCAGAGGTTCGGGCTGCATGTGGCAGCTGCCGGTCATGTGCAAAGTTTCAGCCGTGGAAAGTGGAGGGGAGAGCGGATCAGCAATGAAGCTCAAGGCATCATGTCAAGGTCAATGAAGATTGAAGCTAATATGAGCTTAACTCCCATGTGATGCAAAAGCCTTTTGTGATGGCAATAGTAAAGTTAATGTGGAGTTCGGGCAATGTACCCTAGATTAATCTATGGTGGATGAGGATATGCAAGGATTTTGCCAACAGTCACAGCAAAAACATTTGAGATATGAGATCATATGAGTGCCGGCTTGTATTAGTGAAGTGAGAAGTAGTCTTGGGGCGTACCCAGGTTTATCAAAGACATGGGTTGCAAACCGAGGTAGGAACACCCCGAGAACGAGGTATGCATTGCATGCGTAGCATGTAGCTACTATTATATTAATTATATTGTATAACTGTATAACAAACAAGTGCGGCTTTGGAGAACGAGGTAGGAACACCCCTTCGATTACCGGATGTACCAAATTCGTTCTCTGCATCTTCCGTTCTCCTCGCAGAGTGTTTTAATAGGCAGAAATCCATCCACTCGCGCCGACAGAGCTAAGCCGCACGCGGATCACCAGATCTGTGACCTCTTAGCTCCTTGTTTCGGTCAGATGGCACAGTGTGACGGCGCGTAAGGCAGAACCGTGTGCCACCGACATTGTAACCACTGCTCTCAGAAAATCTGCGACAGGCGCTGTGGTTACCATGGTTACCTTGAGAGGAGTTCGACCCATGATTGGACAAGTTGGATCATGCACAATCGTGCACGTTTATTCAAACATCAACACCTGTGGGATAGATATGGAAAGGTGTTCGATGATTGCGTGCCAGTGCATTCAGGTGAATTCTGTTGAAAATATATCCAAGATATTCTAAGAAAGAATAGGCAAGTGTTCAATCTGGCACGGACTGCTGTCAGCATTTCGACACTACTAGAACCGTTGCTCCACTGCTCCACCATGGAATCGTGTTGAGCAAGTCCGCTTTCATGCCCAAGTGAAGATGGATGAAAGTCCAAACAATAATGACCTTCCGAACTCGAGTTTGTTTGGCCGCAATACTCCTTTCCCATCATGGGAATGATTTGCTTTGGAAATAATTATGAAGTGCTTAGCTTGATATTTATGAACATCAAGATATACAGTATCATTATCATACTTTTCTGTATGATACATCGTGATGTTTGTGCCCCGTACACTGATCTTCACTCTGGCTGGAGGCTGGAATTTGCACCTGCCTTCCATTGCCATCCCCGTTGGCGCAACAGAGAACTGTGGGCTTCACGCCCGGAATAGGGTCAGAGTAGGACAAATGAATTGCAGTGGCAAGTAGAAAAGTGAGAAATGGAGCGAAGACAAGGCTGAGTGGAAAACCCCCAAGACTACTGGGTGCACCCAATGGATGACACTTGTCTTGCAGAGGCAAAGTACTTCAAGGGTTCAAATTGTCACGGGCAGGCATAGATTCTTGGATCAAGGATTAGGACGTGTGACTTGTCCGCTTCCGCGAAAGCCCGACATTATTTTGACATTTGTTTGTGTGATTTGATGTGATTTCTGGGTTTCAAAATTGTCTTGACCCTTGACTAGGCGCTTCCTGACTCTCCGGAACAGAGGTGTGCCACTGGAGTCGTTCGTTGCAGACTTTATCAAACAAAAAGGTCAACTGATGGTCGACCGCAATCAGATGTACGAGCAGCCGCACAAGATTGTACATTGAATTGGCTTCTGGAATCTTCTGGATGCTTACTTACAGTATCTTACAGTTGTTCCGTGAAGGTTTATGCCAAGGAAATCCATTTTTGTCTACGCTGTCTTGTACCAGTCCTCTTCCAGGCCTGAAGCTGAAGGATCTCAGGATTCCAATGCTGAGTGCATCAGCACGGGGGCCAAGAATGGCGCTTTGCACGGGCATGGTGTGGTTTGTTGATGTTTGTAGTTTGTTATGTGATTTTCTATGAATTCCTATCCACAACAAAAGTAATTGTACACCTATCAATTCTCCATTTGGTGTCCTGTTTGTTCATGTTCAACAAGGTCCTGAAAGGGCCAACGGTTTTTGGCAAATTATGTTGGTGAATCGCTGTCCATGCTCTTTCCAGCTTGCCGTTGCATCACGTTGAAAGCAGAAGTACAGATAGTCAGCACCGAGTGCCAAGGGCTCCAGTATGCTCTTCAAAAGATGAAGACAATGGTGCGTGAGGAGTACTGGCCCAAGATTCCCCCAGTGTATCGTTGTCAGACGCAGCAACTTAAAGTTCATCTGAGCCAACAAGCTTTGAGACGATTTGAGACGCATGATATAGTTTTAGAATGTTTTAGAATCACAGTGTATTATAGTGCATCATAAATTGATGTATATAAATTGATTAAATGGTTTTGCCATTTATCTCTACATCTTGCATTGCCTCATGCCAATCGAGAGGCTGGAGTTGATGCAGGAGCCGATGGTGGAAAATCTGGGGCCGAGAGATGCACAGTTTTTGACACTTTTGGGTTTCATTGTTTGGTTTGAACGTCTCACAGTTTCACTCTTGTCGCGTCAATTTGCATCAACTTACTATTATCTATTGGAGTATATATATAGATTTTTTTTTAAAAGCCTAGACTCCGAAAGCAAAATGTTAACTCTGTCTAAGCCGTTCAATCTTGGCACCATTCCAGGGATTGCAAAAGAAAGAAAAACAGTTTGGTTTTGGTACTTGTATGCGCAGACTTAGGGATTTCATTATTGAATTGCAAGTCAACAAACATCAGTGAACACAATTTGAAGAATAGAGTCGTTGTCCTTGATCATATTGTGAGTGCACAAGTCCATGCTTTGGCACCCTCAGACCTTAACGGCCCTCCAAGTACAAAGACAATCTGCAACAAACGACAGACCAGCTTCTCGGCCGACAGTTTGCACCGCCATGCATCGCCTATGCCCATGATAGGAGCTTGCTCAAGCGAAGCAAGCATTGCCGCAGACCTTGCTGTTTCAGCTGTGAGAAGGTGATATCATCATCCAGAACACATATGTGAATCGCTTCAAATTATGTACCAATACACCCAAAAATGGGTGGTTAAAAATGGTCATTGATCAATTTTGTGCGTCCGTTGGTACCAAATTTTCGTTCTAGTCTCAGGTCTGAAGCCCTTGCAACAGACCCGTGGGTGTGTCGCTCCTCTCCCAGCAGAACCCGGGCAGCCCAACTGGTGTCAGCCTCTGGTACAAACGACAATGAGGTGGAGAAACTTGGCAAAAACGCAGAAACTGGTGGATTTTGTGTTGGAAGACAAGAGCGATCCTGTTTTTCTGGGAAATAATTCCAGCATATTCCAGCTCTGGATATGCCTTTAGTGCGCAAACTCGAATCTTTTATTTAAATTTTGGTGGAGGGAAACTGCAGACTATACCATAGACAGACCGATGGAAGTTTTGCAAGATCAACTAGGAGGATTTGGGAAGAAATTCTCAGTACATCGAGTTACTTGGTGGATCAATCTTCTGGAATGACATAGATCTGGATCCAGCTGCATCATTGCTGTCCTCCAACTCGACAGGGCTTCTCCAACCCGATCTAAGGATTGAAATCTTGAAAGACAACGTGCGGATCGCTTTAGATGCATTGCGTGCTGCAGCACCACTTAGGGGTCCGCGCCATGCGAAAAGCTCAGCAAAATTAAATTATACGCAAAGGCACTCGTGGCTACCCCGGATTAACGACCATCCCCCCTACAGGTCAAATAGTCAGCAAAGTTTTTTGTGTTCGATTCCCAAGACACAGCTATCATGGATGAAGGCTAATTTTTAATGAAATCAGGCTGCTACTGGCAGTACTAGATAGTACTAGCATCCATGAGGGGTCAATACTCATGAAAATTAGCTTCATCTATATCTGTCGCCTTCTCTCTGTGTCTCTCTGTGTCTCTTTGTGTCTCTCTGTGTCTCTCTGTGTCTCTCTGTGTCTCTTTGTGTCTCTCTGTGTCTCTCTGTGTCTCTCTGTGTCTCTCTGTGTCTCTCTATCTCTCCCTCTGTCTATCTGTCTATCTCTCTATTTCGCTATCTGTCTATCTACCTATCTATCTATCTATCCATCCATCCATCCATCCATCCATCTAATCTATCTATCTATCGATCGATCGATCTATCATGATCTATCTATCATATCTTCTATCTAATTATTTATCTATCTTATGTATCTAGCTTTATCTTTCGTTATCTACCTATCTGTAGTTGTCGTTTGTAGTTGTAGTGTAGTTGTAGTTGGACCAACGACCCCTAGTTGGCCGTGTCCCTTTTCTTTCTGCCTTTTTGGACCTTGTTCATGTTTTCATGTAAACTTTCCGCGACTTGTCACATGCTACGCTATTGCCTTTATTTGTGTGTGTGTGTGCTCTGCTACGTTACTTATCTCTTCTTGGGGCGGGTGGGTGGGAGGGTCGGGTGAGATATTAACGTTCATAGACACTTCCACACTTGTCACATGCTATGCTTCGCTGCATGCCTTTTCCTTTATTCTATGATGTGATAAGGCCTATTCATTCTCTTGTTTTTTCGGGCAAACGTGTGGAGGCTGTCCCTGAAACAATTCATTCCACGCAGCTTTCCCAGACGTCTTGGCTGCAACCGACAAGTGATAGAACATCCCGAATTGAAGAAATTGGTTTAACAGTTCATGTGGCGAAAGCTGCTGGGGCCATGTAAACCAAACGCATTTTTGGCACAATTGTGCAAAGCCGCCAAACAAATCCACTAAGGTCATGGAAAAAAAAATATTATGCAGATATACGTAGATAATATTCCCAAAAAAGGTGTTGTGTAATGTAGTGTAATATTCTCTTTGGATATTCTTGTATTTAAAGGTAGGGTTGGATCCGATATTTTATAAAATGGAATATCGGAATATCTTGGAATATTTGTTTATTTATTATTTAATATTTTGGGAAATATAATTATTTTATATTAATTCCTATGTTATATTATAATATTTTGAAATTAAATTATATATAATTTAGATATTCTAAAATATATTGGATAAATAAAAATATTTAATTTTAAAATTATTAATATAATATTTTAAAAAAATATAATAATATTTTTTTATTGGAATACCTAAATAAAATAAGGATATTTTTTTTTTAATAAAAAATAAAAATTATATAATTAATTTTTAATAATTTATTTTATAAATATATTTTATTTTTTGAAATATTTAATTTATTAAATTAATTAATAAATACAATATTATAATAAAAATATATAATTATACATAAATTAATTATATTGATAATTATTTAAAAAAATTAAAATTATTTAGATATGTTGAAGGGAAGTATATGGGCTTTTAGGTAAATGTTTTTAGGTTTTCGGGTAATTTAATATTAGGACCGAATAATACAACTGTAGGATACGACTGCAGGATACGGCTGTAGCAATCTTGAAAATTATATTGTAAAATTCTGTAAGGATATTTAGATATTAATTTCGATAATGGATATATTTTTATTTTTTATTAATTTTATATATAAATATTTTATATATATTGTTTTTTAATTTATTTATTATTATATATTTTTTTTGAAAATTATTTAAATATGTTGAAATGAAATTAATTATATATAATATATATATATATTATATTATATATATAAATTGAAATTTATATATATTTTTTTCTTAATAATATTTGATAAAATATTATATTTATTTCCTAAATATTGGGATATATTGGAAATTGGATTTTATTATTTTGTGTTTTTTTAAATATAAATACCCAAAGGCTCCCGATATATGTGGGATTCTTATGACCCAAGGGGCCCTCGGGATCTAAGAGGTGAGGATCCGATGCCTGTGGTTGAGGCTCTGGGATAAAGTGTGGCTCAAATTTCTTTTTTACCCGGCACTTTCAGCTAACTTATCCAGTGCCCGTACGTATCGCACACAGAAACACAAAGTATAATATGGAACATGTTTGAAGACATAATAAGATGTATAAAAATCATGATAACATATGATAACAGCATACCTGGAACCTACCTACCATTCTGGGCTCTTAACTCTTTGGCCAGTGCCCCAAGTTTCAAGGCCATTTTGGCCCGCCATCTGTCTAGAGTATATTTGCTAACAGAAGACCTGTGGCAAACTCTAGCAACTCTGCCCATGTCGCCAACAAATGACTCAGCACTGAGCAGCAAAGAATTTTTGGGATTGATTCTCGTCGCCAGAGTATCCTAAGTACAATGCCATAGGTGATGGTATTTTGGCATCAAAAGCCAACACCTCCTCCCAGGGGTACGCAGCATAACTCTCATGCCATGCGAGTGAAGCCACACGTAGGCATGCAAGTGCTTCATCGCATTTGTATGAAATGCCACCGCGTGTTGTTCAGTCATGATGTAGCGACTGGTATCCATCACCTGAATTATTTTGAAATAAGAATACACACATCTGGATATCATTCGATCAGCTTCCGTCAGACCTGGTCGCTGGGCAAATTCAACAGAACGAACGGCCAGCCAGTTGGTCAGTACTTTGCTGGCTACCGCTTTGGATTGGAGTTTTGGAAAGCCTGCCAGCTGCCAGCGTCAAAAACAAAAAACACTAGGTATATTCAAACACCTTCAAACCACCAGGCAATCGGTGAAAGAAACTCAAGAAAAAACTTTTTCACCCTTAGCTGAACAAGGAACTTGTCTGCACAGTTCTGCTCAATCTGGCCGGTGTGAACCGCGGCTGACTGCAATCGAGGTGGTGGATCTTCTTGAAGAGCAAAAAATCCCTATGGGTTCGGCGAAGCGCTGGGGCAAGGCAATCGGCGTATTTGCCAGCGGTTCCCATCACCGGCCCCCAAAACCCAGCTTCGACCATGTAGATCAATACAGAACCTATGCATGTTCAAATTACTACAGCAGGGAAGGACTTATAGAAGGGATGGAAACTCGATGTGATGCGAGCAAACAAAAAAATAACTATAAGCCAGTGCCAGGAACCATTCGTAGCTTTGCCGGTGCCCAAGTACTGAGAATGGACAACATCATGCATGACCCACTGCATGCACATCCCAGGCAAAGTGAGCAGAGGCGAAAAACCTGCCAATTCCTCCTGGCTCCAAGCTCGCTCTTCGTGAGCGTCAGGATCCTCAGCAAAATTAGGCAACGTTTTGGTTAGGTCTGGGTCGGTCTTCAGGCAGTGGCACCGACTACAAAAGTCATTTCGCCGGTAGTTATGTAAACCACCCATTCGTTCATTCAGCCAGTTAAGATCACCTTGGGCAAAAGTGAACGCCATCAGGTAGCCTGATTGCGTCCAAGGCCACGTAACCTCGGGGTCACACAAGGAGCGCCAACGTTGAATCATCTGAGATTCCATGTCGCCAAAGGTCCACTCACATTCCACATGTTCTGACCAAATGGCAATGGGGTAGTACCGACAAAGTGGATGCGAGTTGGTGCAAAATTCTGCACACCATGCAGAGACACTGACCACACCGCATTCCGAGTTCTTGTAGCACTGGACTTCGTCACCGTACGTTCCAAGACTTGCAAGTTTTCCCTTTGAATGCCAATGCCTGGCTGGGTGGGAGCTGAACCATTCACAGGTGTTTTCAATGTGCTGCCAGATCTCCAGGGTATCATTCTCAATTAGATCTCCAAACAGACAATGTCTGAAAACATCTTCTCCAAGCGCCCACAAGGCTTTGAGCAAAGTGTCCGGGAAAAGGACTGCCAACGGCGACCAATCAATCTCTAAAATAGAAGGGTCTACCATCCGCACCATGACGTACTCAGGCTCTGGGTTGAAGGACAGAAACTCACGATGAAGCAATCTATGCAGATCTCTCTCAGCATTTTGAAGGCACTTGCCTTTCGTAGCGATACCAGAAAGTTTTTTGACCAGGTCGTCTTCCGCTGGGTTGCCGCCCTGCTTCTTCGACCAACGAACTGCCGAGGAAGCAGTTTTCTGAACCTTGGAGGAAAAAGGACTTAATCCCAGGCATGTTGACATAAAAAGATATTGCAGGCATGTATTTAAGCAAATATACATGCATTGAGAGAAAGGTACATAAGTGTAAATAAAAAAGGACACACTGTGGAAATTTGTGATTTGTGTAGGAACGTTAGAGAGTTGAGCTTGTCGACGCCTGGAATATCCTAAGTTACCTGGAGGATTGATGCAGCAAAATTGATCAAATTGGAACAGCTTGGTCAACAGTTCAAACCAAAGTGCAGGTACGTTTGCACGACATCATGGATGGGTCTTCGTTGGTCCATGCCATCCACACACACACATACACACAACCCTGAAATATGTACATGTTTACACACATAAGTACATGGTTTCTAACATTCATATATATATATATATATGTTTGGCGATATAACGCATACTTACATACGGGCAAGTATCCATGTACAAACAAAAGCATAGTGGTATACAAATACATGTGCGCACAAGTGCATGTACTTACACACATTACTTATCAACACTTAAGCATATATATGTTTCAAAGGACGCCGCGCAGTGGCAGAGGCTGCTGTGTGGCATTGCCTTTTTGACAACTAAATCAGCAACATATTGCTTGCTTTGCGACAAGCTCCAAGCAGAAACATAGAGAGAGAGATAGATAGATAGATCTATAGATAGATAATTAGATAGATAGGTAGGTAGATAGATAGATAGATGGATGGACCGATGGATTGATGGATACATAGATCGATAGATGGATAGGTAGGTAGGCAAATAGATACATATAGAGAGATCGATAGATGGAGTGAAGGAAAAGTGTATGCATAATATGAGTAAATGAGTACTCAAATGCATATTCACGACATATGCGAAAACATGGGCTTGAAGCCATGGAAAGCCATGGCATGAAAGTCAATGGCCGTGGGGGTGCCCAACATGATTATTATTTTTATTTTGATTCCTTGGTGACAAAAAACAACAAATATGGATGTGGATACTGCATTGATGAGCTAAATCCGGGTAACACGATGTGCGCTCGATACCCCAGAAGCAAACTCATCCACCAACGCTTCACCAAATTCCAAAGGGGCATCTGGTCTGCGGTATTGTCGGTGATTTGCCTCGACCAAATGAAATTGGCCCCCGGGATTGAACTATATTTTTAAAGTTGGCAACTATAGGATGGATTTTTGAAAACCAAGGCATTAAAGTAACAGAATATTTTTCCCCCCATTTTCTCGTATATACCTAATTATTTATAACCGATATTGACATATGCTATACCAGGGTCAGAATGTTCATAGAGTTTTAAGAACTGGGGATAACTACATGCTATGAGTAGTAAAGTTTCCATATATACCCATTGGACATCATTGGACACTGCCCCTATCAATTTACGCCCAAACACTAATGCCGCAGCCGCCACCGCCGGAACATATGGATTCAACTCCACCCGAGGCCGTGATGGTTGTGATGAACTCACATCTCCAAGCTCCTGCAGAGAAGGCAGCGGGCACCTGGAACGAAGGAAATGATCCCCAAAAAAGGTGAAATGAACCACAACATCATTTCAAGGTTTGGGATTGTAATACATAACTCCATGACATATTATTGAGAATGCTCCTGAATGGTTCTCTTGCAAGATTGTATTCCAGGAGGAGTCTCTGCACGTACTCGTCCTGCGGGGACACTGAAGAACTATGTGTATATATTGCATATTATCATATGGAGGTTTCCATAAATGGGGGATCCCCAATAGCTAGATGGTTTTTAAGGGAAAATCCTATTTAAAATGGATGATGTAGGGGTACCCCCATTTCAGGAAACCTCTATTTTCATCCATCCAAGTTTGTAATTCAGTCAATTGCGTGGTTGTTTTCTCTTCAAGCTTTGGTGATTGTTAGTGTAACCGCACCAATTTCAAATTGGTAATTTGGACCAGCGCGTACGCAATCGCACGCATTGTAGATTGAACAAAAATTGGAAACATCGTCTGAGCCGGCCTTTCAGTCCATTAAACAAAATCGTTGTTCATGCATGATGGTTGAAATCAATAACGTGATCAGGCACGGCACCAGTCTAAGATGTTCAGCCCCCGAACACACCCTGCATGATCAAACGTTCCTTTGTTTGAGCAGGCTGATTAGCTTACTTCCCACAAATCCAACCCCAAGAGGGGGAGATGAAGCGTGGCATCCACTCAGTCGGTCAGGTCGTGGTCATCATCATCTTCGGCCTTCGCAACATGTGCGGGCCCGAAAGTAGATGTGCATGGAAAAAAATCAGCCAATGATCAAGAATGACTGTATACTAAAGTTGCACCATGATTTGGTCATTTAAATGACCATATCTAGCCTTGGTTCTGCGGCTATTCTTTTGTTTGTATAACGATCCAGCCATAGCGGAATTTTCGAGATACTGCTGACGTACATCAATAGCGTCTCTGAGACACTGCGACAAATGGGGGAAATCTTCCGGAGTGGAGTCCTGAAATCAAACTATGTATGCATTACATACATGTGATCAATATGACATGTGTAGAATGAATGTTGGAGAGCCCGTCCTCCTGAACATTATCACAAACGCCTTTGAGCTGGAAGTAGCATTTTTCCAAGTCCGTGGCAGACTGAACCAAAGAGTTACCTTACCAAATGGCAATGGAGAATGATTGCAAATATGGGTCCAATACTTAGAAAGGTGATATCTATTTGCAATTTCATATTTTAGCCTAGAAACGAAGGTGGTCCTGATGCTTTAAATTCACAAATTTGATCGGGAGAACCTTGGCCGTTTGAAGGTCCTTCAACAGCTGTGAAACCAACCACCCTGATGCTCCCAAAGGGTCTTCCAGAAAGTCAGGCATTGTCCTGGGCATCGGCTCCAGAGGTGAGCAACACTGGGTTGGGAGTTGGGACGACATATTGGGAATCCAATATCGCAGATCTTCTTCCCTTTACATATATTTCCATAATTATTATACCCCATCGTACCCCTAGATTTCCAGACAGTCCCTTGCCATTACATGCCGGTAATTTCATAATATATATATATAAATTAAATATATATTTATATAATTATATGTATATATAATATTTATATATGTATATAGATACTTTTTATTTGAATCGGGATCCAGTACATATCCATTTGTTCTAGGTATGAACAATGAGATCATGGATGAGGGCAAACCCCCACTTATAAACCCAACATGTGAACCTTGCAAGGTTTATTTTTGGGGTATCCAACAATAGTTAAGAATCTTTCTCTTGGGAGCAGCACGGGGTCCATCTCCTCGACCACGATCACGGCCCTTACTACGTCCTTTCTCATGGGGCGCCGTTGCTGGGGCAACAGGTGCCGGCAGCGCAGCCGGCGAAGCACTCTGCGGGAAATTGCACAAGAGGCCATTGGGTTTCCCAAAGGTCTTGCTGTGGTCAACGCCTTTCAACAGTTTCTTCGCAGCCTGCAATGCCATTGAAACATGTGGGCAGATTGATAAGGGTCACCCCCATGCAGAAAAAACACATAATTCCATCATGCGTGGAGGATGTAATGGTCAAAGTCTTCAGCTTCCGTATGGCGATTAAAAGGATTATATGGATTATTCTGGCACGTATGACCATCCTCCCAATGATATATATATATACTTATGATATATGCTGCTGATCTTATTCATACATACATAATCATACATATAAAGATATATGCACGGATATGCGCATATACATGCTTAATAGGAAAACAAAAGCCCAATCCTCACAACCGTTGTCCATCTTGGCCGAATTTCCGTACTGCAGGTGGTCGGCAACTTCTTCTTCATCTTTACGACCAAGCTCCGTGCAAACCTTGGAAGCCAATGGGGTGAGGAAATGATGGTGTCTTGCAAGGGGTACAATTATATGTACAATTCAATGATCTCGACAAACAAATCAAATGGCTAAGAACATCACATACTATGTCTTCAACTCGGCATCGTCAGGGTGCGATTGTACCAAACCTTCAGCCTCTTTTTTGGCTATCACACGCTCTGCAGCCGACATGTCACCACAGTGCAGCGACACAATCTGCGCACGTGTGCGCCAGCCTTATGATGGAGACCCCCAACACCCAACATGAAACAGGAGTCAAGAAGTCCGAAGGTGATGTGACACCAACATCTAGAGACTCGTCACAGTCAACAAACCCCAACCCAGGTTGGACAAGTTTCCCATCTTCTTCCGATCTGTGGATCGATCGGTGTGGGACTTAAAGGATTCCACCCGCAGCCTCAATGGAAGGAGTGTCAAGTTTTTTTTGCTTTATGGAACGACCATGGAAATTCTGAAATGAGTATGTGGTCAATCTTGTTGCAATAGAGTATCAAACTCCAATCTTTGCCGGCTTCCAACCACTTTTCGAACAAAGCTGTCTTCTCAGCCTTTTGCGATGAATGGCTGAACAATATGTTATAATGGTGATGAAATCCTGATGTCTTATTAGGGGTAAGATTAATGCATGGCCATGCCGGTAATGAAATCCTGATGTCTTATCATGGGTAAGATTTTGGACTATAAATGAAATATATTTGATATATCATGCGAACTAGGGATACCTAGGGCCACATGTGTTGGAGCCGATGGCCTTGTTATTCTTCTCCATTGTTGTGTTCCACAAAGCCACAAACTCTGCAGGGATCTGATGTTCGTCAGGGTTTTTGAGGCGCCTGCGCTGCGACGCACGCCCAAGTACAACCATCAACATTTGTTGTTTGCACATGATCACATGTTGGGCCTTTTGAACACTCCTTGCAATGCTTGGCGTTCATTGTAATCTGCTGGCTTCACAGCCTGCGAATGCAAATAACATGCGCACACACGCACACACTCACGCGCACGTAGTTAGAAGAGCAGGATGAACAACTTAAAGAGAATGTACATGCGCTCATGGAAAACCTGCCTTGCTTGCACTTGCCACGGTCACTGCGGATGCTCTGCGGGGCTGTTCCGACTTGGCTGGAGCTAGTGTCTTCTCTGCTGGGGGTGTGATCTCTGCAACTTCTGGGGCCCAGGTGACCCGTCTTTGCGGTGTGTGCGTTGGTATGGATTGGGTTTTGGCCGCTTCCACTTGCTTCCAAACCAGAAAAGCGACTAGTTCTTCATAGGATTCGTTGGTTCCCCATTCAGCTTCGAGTTGTTCAATGTCAAGTTCGGTACCTGGTTCTTCTCCCAACTCTGATCCCAAGTGTTTCAAGTATGGTCTAAAATCAGGGTTAATCATCGCATGAGACATTGCCTCATCAAATTCATCTTCAATCAAAGCCTTGACATCATTTTCCACCTTCTGGGTGATAGCTTCGACAGTTGGCGATGGGCTTGCTGTGAGCTCTGCTGCTGCTTTCGGCGGTGTGGACTTTGCTGCTGCCTTCAGCGGTGTGGACTTTGCTGCTGCTTTCAGCTCTGCTGATGCTTTCGGCAGTGTGGTGGGCTTTACTGCTGCTTTCGGCGGTGTGGACATTGCTGCTGTTGTCGGCGGTGTGGACATTGCTGCTGTTGTCGGCGGCGTGGACTTTGGTGCTGGGGGTGTCCACTTTGCTGCTGCTAACGCAGGCGGTGCTGATACTGGGGTGGGCGGCGCGGCTGCTTTGGAAATTGGCGCGTTGTGTGGGCTGCATGTGTCAACTGCTGCGTGCGCTTTGGGGGGCGGATGTGCAACACCAATTGCCTTTGGAGGTGGAGACTTTGAGGTCACAGGCTTGTCCGACATGATGTGGCCCAGCCTCCTTGGTGGAGGGGGGGGTGGACCCATGGCCTTATACTTGGGCGATAGTGGTGTGTCGGGGGGCACCAGCGGACACAACTCAGGGACTCTGCGTGTGGATGGGTCTGGTGGCACCCATTCCCTTTTCACACCCCCAAGGCATACTTTGGATGTTGGACGGGGGACGCACGTTGATCCCGGAAACAGTTCCCTTTTCACATGGCCCGATGTTTTGCTCGCTGTAACCACTTCTGCTTTTGCTTTCTTGGTTGGGCGAGGGGCAGGAGTGGATATTAGAGAGGGTGGGGTTGCAGGTGTGGTGGCAGGTGAAGTCCATTCAGTGGAGGTTGCCCTGGAGAACTCAGCTGGAGATATTTGCCTAAATGCATGCGCGCACACGCCAAGTAGACAAACAATCACAAACACCTGTGTAGACATGAGCATTTTTTACCAAATTGTAGGTTTCATACTTTACTATCCAGTAACCAGAAACTGCGATAGAATATGATCGCTTAAATTAATTACATATATAGTTCCGTTGCATTATGATATAATCATGATTTCAGTGATCTAGGCACCTGGGCCCCCAACTCATTCAAAGAGAGGCGAGAGTCGTGTTCCCTGCTAAGTCCCAGCCCTTCAGGCCACCCAAGCGGCAGTGTCTCCTGCGGCAGGACAGAGCATGCCGTTTAGTATCTGCGAATGAAATGGGAGATTTGGTGCTACTCACCCCATGGATGAAACTTGTTTGAGTGTATGTATATCATGATTGGTTTGTTGTGGGGAACCATGGTGAATTCATGCTTCAACATCTCCTCACTGTCAGTTCGACCATATGGATTTGTGGAAGCACTTGGAAGAGGCAAGTCGTCCATAGGTGTCACCTGCGTACTGACCAAAGAGACGTATGTATGACTGCTAATAAATCCCAAACAAAGGATCTGTGATTTCCAAGCATGGCCAGCCTTTTGACATGCCCCATTCCAACGACCAAAGAAGCTCTGAACTTCTTCAGCAGAAGGCCGATGAAACATAGGAAGCTTTGGATCGACTGGCTTATGTTCAGCCTCACAGTTGCTGGTGCTTGAATTGTATGTAGACCTGTGCCTTAACAAAGTCTACCTATGATTTTGCAATGTTTTCTGCGTATGTTTGAATGCAATCTAGTGGCCATAGCCCAAAGCGAGCACCGCCCGTGAAGCGAAGCCCCGCTACTCTCTCTCCCAATATTGCTACGTACGGTCACATGTGCAGTGTGTCAAGGGACAATACCTGAAAACCCAAAATTTGAATAAATTTGATATTTTGGGGTGTGTCATCATGATATACCACCAATGGGGTTCCATAACCATGAATTCTACATTTTCCCGCAGTACCTTTCTGATGCATGATCTGACATCGGCAAGGCATCGGGAAAATAATTTATCCTAATTTTCCCGATGCCTTTCCGACGTGGGATCGTCAAATTCCCTTGTTTTGAGGATCCGACGGGAGCCTTCCCGATGCCTTCCCGATGCCACCCGATGCCATCCGATGCATGTTTGTTGATGAAACATCCATATCTATCCATATCTGTGAACATCCCTGTGGTTCCCAAAGCTTTCCAATGAGCGAACTAGATTATGCAAACCGTTCTGTTTGTGACCACACCACGGCCCCAGTACAGCCGTATGATCTAATTTCAGCATCAGGCCTCCGGCAAACAGATCCATATGATTTTTCATGTATAACTTAAGGATCAAACAGAGGAGTCCAACTTAGGTTAATTTGTGAGGTAGGGCCAGTGATTAAGAATCGCTGGAGCCCAAAAGTATTCTACCCGTGCAAGGCATATTGACCTGCTGGTTGAATATTTATGCAGGTTGCTTTCGCTTCCGCTCACGGGTGTTGATCATGTTCAGGAGATACTCCTCGACTTCATTAAGCCTTCGCTACGTGGAGGTGGAGCACGCGGGGGAAGCCATGGTAGCACTATGTCACTATGACATTGGATATATTCAATTTCCAATGGTCCCCACTGGCAGCTGCAGGATAGGTGAACTGAAGTATAAGCGACTAAAGAATAATATTACCTAGTAGTGAGTAGTGCATTGACCGGCAATGAAAAATAGCGGGGATCCCAAAAATAAAAAATAAATATATATAATATATTCTCAAAATAGGAATGCCCCAAGCTCGTTTTTTTAGTTATAAGAAAGAAGGGCTTGGGGCATTCAGTTAAGGCACCCCTATTCTGAGACATTTCCATATATATATATTTTTATTTATTATTTGAATCTGTTTTTGAAGGCATCCTTTTTCAGTGCTTTAAGGTTCAAAAGAGGGTAAAAAAGGACACCGCTTTCAACCTTTGTTGGGACTCAATATTTGATGTAAATTTCCTGTTGGGTTGGCCCACACGCACGGACCCCACGAAGTCGTGGAAAGATACTGGAAAACCCACGTTTTTGGACCCTGGGGAACTGACTTGGGGGGGTCCGTTTTGGAAGCTCCACCAGAAGGAAATTTGGCAATTTGATGCACAACTTTTATTACAAAGACCCTTTTTGACAAGTTGTTTTGAACCCCAATTGGTATGGGCCACTCCCCCCCAATCTTGTTTCACCGGACGTATTGCTTGGCGTTATTCCAATTGTCGCCGACACAATCAACGAAGTACTCACCCTGTGGAGGCGTTGCACGAAAGAAAGTAGAGCATACCTTGGAGCCGGTCCATGAGCCATATGTTATAGCATGTGTTCAGTAGAAAAAAAATCATTCAACTGGTTTTTACTTGTATACGTCTCAAATACTGCCCGTCCAAAGGCTGGAGGATAGATCTCCGTTTCACGTAGTTTCCCAGGGACACCCTGAAAGCATTTCTTCCCATCTTTGGACTGGTACTGCCTTGTGCTATCACTCTTGGCAAAGAGCTTCTTGTCGAGCTTCCTATCGGGGTGCATGAATACCAAAAACATGAATATTAATATTCGTTTGAATCTTAAACTGATACCACATGGCCATAATAAAATCGAATTGGCATCTTCAACAAAGAATGTCAATCCCCGAGAAACATGGCTAATGATCTACCATGAATTGTTTTTTTGGACAATAAGACAATGGGAAGTCCTGTAGAGTTTGTGCACAGCTTTTGAAGAACTCACCAGCCGGACCGGCTTCCAGGTTTTGCCCCCGAACATGCCGAGCCAAGTCATCTGTTGATAGTGGCGGCGCTTCGCCAAGAACTTCCGAAGGCGGGGATGACAGAAGATCTGAGGCAATGATTGGTCCAATAATTTAATGCATGCATGATAAAAAAATAAAACATGATCAACATCATACAAAATAAAGTGACCATATCTTGAGGCCAGTGCCAGGCTTAGCAGTGGGTTCTCTAGCAGGTAATGCGCCCCACGCCACAGAGCTACCATGCATAGCAAAATGACCTAGGATTCAGGTAAATATAAAATTATAACACCCAGACCTGAACCAACACCCGGTGCTGAGAAAGGCCAAGACCCGACTTGTCATCAGATTTCCATCCTTCACGCTCTTGAATTTCCTGTCCAAGCCATAGGAAAGCTTTTGGAACAACCCAGAGGTTTCAACTTGTGTTAAGTTATTAGTTTTCCAACATGTCGTATGGGCTTTGTTTGGGATGTGTGCTTAGTGCTTACTCAATGGATTCATTCACCCGATTTTTTGATCGGTATTTGAGGGTGTACTTAATTTACTCAGCGGGTGTCCCTGCCAAAAAATACACATGCTTTTTTAGAAAAGGGGGGACCAAAAAAAAATTTAAAGTGTAATCACTAACTAAGTTAGTTAAAGCTTTACATAACCACGCAATCAGGACTATAGTATTAATTATATGCCATCAAAAATCCAAAGAATTGTTACATATATATTATGTTTGTTTTAGCTGACCCTTTAGCTGGCCAATTCGCACAGGAACACATCATTGCAAAACAACGTACTTCCCCACGAAGGACCTGCAAGTGAAATCACTGGGAGGTGGCTGACCAACCTTACCCAAATATTTAAGCACATTGAACATGAGTTTTGTTCTGAGGAACCATGATTTTTTGACCCAAAAACATGTTAAATGTTGTTCCATGAATGATCATATATTACGTTCACTTTAACCCATGCCACAACATGCCCAAAAGGCCCGGCCTTTGTCCGAGTGGCCGTTGTTTACTCCTGCGACTGGTGCCTCCTTAGGAGCAGCATGCCCCTTGCCCCTGGGAGTGTATGATGTTTACATATGCTGATGAAAGTCTTGCCTTCAACCTCCTACAGTACTATAGACCATATCAACAGCTTCCAATTTTACAATTTCTTTGGCCCTCCCAAATTGTAGAAAAGTGAGCCCACGAAGTCCCACAAAGTCCCATAGGTTTTTGGAGGAGTTGGGGGAGGGTTAATTAGTATCTTTGGTCCCACCCAAATGGAAAATTAGCATTGCCCATGAGGGTAAAGAGTTAGCTGCAGTTTAGAGGCGGTTGACGATGGACCATGTGTTGCACTTTATTCCAGCAGTAAATAGGCCTCCAGCACATAGATTCATCACAGCCCACAGTGATCTCAAGAATCCAAGCGGCTGAAGAATATCCTTGGCTGGTCGGCGTACTATGTTGCCACGCGTGGGCCGATGGAAGATAGGGTCAGGTTGACATGGTACAATACATAATTGGAAATGTGCTGTTTGCTCGGTATTTTCCAAAAAGGTCATATTTGGGTTCTCTGGAAAATTATGTTTTGAATCAAGAATCGTCTCTGTTGTCAATCAAGATGTCCAAAGCTGTAGCTCTCTTGTTCTTACGAACATATGCCTTTGAAATGGCCCTTCGGCCTGCGAACATGTCAACATTCTCGAATTGGCCGTGGAACTGAAAAGCCTTAGATGTTGAAACATCCTGTGAATGTAAATCTATAATTGCTTGGCCCATGTGTAGTTACTCTAAGCTCATGGCATGTAACATCAAGTGCATCAACATCCAGAGCCGTTGTGGGATATGACCAGGATGATGGTCCCCAGCAGTTTGCGAAGGGTTAGGGATAAAGGCAGGGCCACCACCACCCGATCGGATACCATGTCTCCTCTTGAAGCGGAACCTTGGAATTCAAACTATAATAAATGGGAGTGTTGTGAGGAGGGCGATTCAATAGCTCAAGCTCCATGTGCTCACCCAACAAAAACTGGATTGAGAACATCATTTATGCATGCAAAAATCGTTGAAGCATCCCATGGGACATTAACTGATCAGGCTAGGAACAGATGCCCCTTACAATCCTTCGTCTTCGCCATCAATCCTGAAGTAAGCTTGCAGCAAGCCACCGGACAGGACATACACAAGACAACTACACATGTCCACCAAGAACAATCTGCAGGACCACAGATGCAGCCGTGGGGCGGGCGGTCTTGGGGTCGCAGGTGCTCAGGTCTATGGCCCGAATTGATGGATAATGGCTATGAAAATGAGAAATTTCAATTCAACTTCAATGTGAGGACCCCATAATTGTATGAATTGCAGAAGCTGACAAAATTAATGCACAAGTGGGTTCACTTTTGAACACTCCGATCACCAATCACCTCAAATTGAACAGGAACCCCTTTGAGTACCTGTGTAAGGCCACAAACCATATGAAAAACATATGGGCTTTTGCCCGCGTTCCAACAATCCACATATTGGGAAGCAAAGAAGACATCTCACCAATGGAGGCATTCGCCCAACATCCGCCAACACAAGTATGTGTTGGTAAAGAAATATTTCACATGAACCAAGTCAGGCTGCAAGTAATCCGGAAAAACACATGCATGATCCAATACCATGTACTGTAAACAATGTAACATCGATATCGTATATTGGCATGCATGACAACTTCGGCTGGATCACATAAAGGTCAACCTATGACCTACGAAAACGCTCAAGCTGGCAACGAGTAAGTCCTAAATGGTTTTCACCGACAGCATCACCCTTCTTGTTGATCTCACCCTAGATCTCTTTGTTGTTCTTTCCCCTTGGGCCCTTGGGTTGTCCGGACAGCCCTGGGGAAATCATGTTGTGCACACGAAGCAGCCATGATGCATGGCGACCCTTCACTTTGCATTCCTCAGTCGTGGCATGCCCTGCCTGGGCCCTGCGATACGCAACGCTGTAGACAGAGTTCTGCTTGCAATGCGAAGGAGCCGGGATCGCATCATCAGGGATGTCAAATTGCTGGGTCTCCTGCTTGGGTACCTTAGCAGCATGATCACCTCCAGGAACATCACAAGAGGCCTTAGTTTTCCTCGGGTTTTTGGCACGATTTCCCGCGCTCAGAGCTGGGGGCAAATCTGACAAGGATGCACCGGAAGCGGCACGGCGCACTCTGGCCATCTTGGCCTTGCGACCCTTGTTCAACTTACCCCTTTTCAGGGCCTTCTTTCCCTTCTTCACCTTGACTGCATTCTTGCTCTGATCTACCTTTGCCTTCTTACCTTTTGCAACTTTTTTCTTGGACTGGGAATTCTTGGGTTCCCTTTTGGGTTTCCTCCCCCGTATTTGACCCTGATCTTCATATGCCGGGATCTCGACCTCAATGGATTCCTTCATGAATTCAGGCTCAGGTGGAAGTTGATATTTGGGTTCCGCCAAGACTTCAGGATCCGCCAGCACAACTTTCCAACATTTGAAATTCTTGCTAAGGGGATCCTTATCCTGGGCCTCCTCACTCCAAGACTCTCCCGTGATGTCCACATTTGGGCTGGACGGCGGCCCCTAGGTTTGGATTGAAAACCCCAGTGGAATCTACATGTCAAATGGTACCCCATATGAACAGCTTACTGTAAGCTTCCCCAAACAAATCTGAGGGTGAGACCCAGGCAACCCGTCGAGTACGTTCATTCATTGGTGAAGGTGGCAAAGGTTTCTCCTTTTGGTCGAGGGGTGACATTCCACATGTTTTGATGACATGTATGGTCAAAAGCCCTAGCCCTAGCCAATCTTGTTTCAAGAAAATATATATAATGATATGTAATATATATATATATATTATTTTATATACGTATACATATGTAATATGTATGTATGTATGTATAAATATATATATATATATAATTACATATGATGCTTTCAGACATTTTATTTCCAATTTGACCCAGCCAGGACTCCTGATACAGAGACAGCGATGCCGAAGAGCGCTGAGGACATTCCAGCATCTCCGGGCCATGGCAATCCTCGGATGCAAGTCTGTGTGTCATACATGTATACCTTAAGGTACACTTCATATAGGGACCCAACATGTAAGGCATGGCACCATCATAGTTGTTATATGCGTCTACATCGGCTTGTATGCATGCATCAAGCCATCAAGCATCATCACAGGAAGATACGTATTATATAATGTTCACAGGTCGTGCAAAGATTTCCAGAAAAAATGTATAGCTAAAGTGGTTGAATCATGGTTAAAACTCTTGTCCGAACCCCTGCAAAATCATATTTGAATTTCCAGGCATGACACTCAAACCCCGACCGGTCAAACCATAATTATAGTCGAGGGACGGAAGGTGGCTTGGGAACAGCTCCGTCGCATTCACCACAATCCTTGGTGGGGTCATAGCTTCTACTTGTAAATTTCCTTTTGGGTTGCCATTGCCCAAAAACACCCAAAAAGGACCCCCCCCCGCGGGGGAGGGTTCCTTTTTGGCACTTTTCCTTTGGGATGGGAATCTGTGGGGGGCAGCAAGCCAGCGGGAAAATTGCTAGCTTCTACAGAACCACAGAACCAAAATATCCTTTTAGACCGTGTAAGAAGGATTGCAGGGTCAAGGTTTGAAATATTCATGCATTTCTCCTCATGGTATCATTGATTATGGAGTCCCTTCAGTGTTCCTTGCCTAGGCTCTGCGCTAGACAACTCCAAGCCATTGCATGCAGGAACATGGTCGTTGTCATCAAGCTCGACGATTCCTTCCTTATCAATGCTGATGGACGAGGACAGCCGTGCTCGGCACAAGGGCATTGACAACCACACCTTTGGAATTTTGAATTATGTATCCGGACCTGTCAAAACTAAAGTTTTACGTTTTACTCATACCTACCCACCACTTCTACCCATATGTAAGCCACAGTTGGTCACTCGCAGTTGCTGTGACAAGTTCCATTGTGTCCTAAGGCTTGGGCAAATCAAATTATTTATCATGCGTGCATCGTTTATCCAAAGATCTAGTCGAGAAATGACTGACATTGGGAAAGACTTTGATGCTTGCAAGTTGCTGACAGAGCTGGTTCACTCGTAGCAGCATCACCACGGCCGTTCATGGCCAAGTCATCGAAGCCCTGCAGGTTGGGTCACTACTGAATGATACTTCTTCGTTTGGAATAGGCTGGGTTCCCATAATTGGCAAGAATATAATGGCACAGTGCAAGACATCACCACGGTGAATATTTTAAGGTATACTTCCAACCGGTTCAAAGCATCATCAAGATAAGAAAACAAACAGATTGAACACATCAAAGCCTCATCCTCGGAGATCTCAATGGGGTCACCGCTGTCCTGGGGGTTAATGGAAAGGGGCATTTATAAATATATATATGGGGATGTCTCAACATATAACATGATACCATCATTATAACATATGGTCAACATTTGTGGTTCCAAAAAAGTAGCTTAAAATTAGGGTGCTTTAAGGACGCTTAAATTAATTTTGGGGCCATCAAGGTTGCCTCATTTTGAGAAATCCCTTTGTTTGAAAAATGAATCAAAGTATATTATAAGTATAGGATGTTTGATAGCGAAATTGTGTCTTTCATTCAATTTTTTCATTCTGGATTCCCACACCCCGGGACAACATGTCACATGATTTCTTTTGCTGCCAGGATTCTGCAAGGCCTTGGTGATCGGGCCCATCATCTTGAGAGGCAAGGTGATGAACTTCATGGTCCGGAGCGGAACCATCCTCGGATCAAAGCGACAACATAAGTATAGTTGAATATTGAAGGGTTCCAACTTCAAAGGATGTTTTTCACAGAACTGAGTTACACAGTATGCATGCACACCTGCACATACAGTCTAAACATTTCAAGAGTCGAGTTTGAACCACTTGACAACCGGTGCAGGCTCTGCGTAGACGTTGTACACAGGTTCCCCAGAAGGCATCCCACGGTCATCATACTGTTGTACCGACTCATGAATTTCTATTGAGTCAGCATACCCGTGTTTCATCTGGACATGTTCAAGTTTTTTCAAGGCCATTGCAACATCACCATCACAGTATTCTAGCAATGCCACAGCTTCGTGATATCCAAGCCCTGCATTCATCACATGTTCAATGGCAATTTGCTTCGATGTTGTGTCCACATCAATCTGCGAAAAGCCCTGAGGGACATCGGGACCTGGCCCATATATCTCCTCCATAATTGGTCTCCGCACAGAATCACCCGATCCAGATGCAATCTCCTGGCTGGCGCGCTTGTGATCTTGTGTGATGCATGCATGAGCACGTGGCTAAAACACACGGCATACTAAGCATAAATGTATGACCATGGGATGCACGCAACTGCAAAACAAATCACACATTGCGCAAAAGGTCCTGCCCATAAGAAGAAGGTGTGCTCATGCTCGCTGGAATTGGCGAATGCCGGATAAGAAAGTAACCATGGGCCCACCACATTAACATATACATGGTCAAACATATAATCAACATTGACCAACAGTATACAAGTATCCCCGGCCTGAGACAGGGGCACCAGATTTTTTGCAAGTTTCACGGGCCCGTCGAGGGTTTGGTCTACAAACAGCTTGCAGTTGAACTGCTTCAGGTATGAGTATTCTCTTGACCATTGATTTCCTCCAATACTTTCGTGCATAGGACAGCAACGATTGTACTACATAGGCTTCCTTATGTTGCGCATTTACGGCTGGCCACATGAAGAGTTCCAAAGTTAACTTTTTGGTGGTTATAGGAAGTGGTGGGCCGGTAATGTTATGCAAGCACACTGCAAATATAGAAAATGAAAAGGTTCATTCTAATTGTAACCAGAAGTCCGTATTTGCCCAATCCTTTTTGTCCTTCTTGAAACGAGACTTGGACAGGTTGCCTTCCCCCTCTTCATCGATTCTTGCAAACACAATTTGCAAGTTGCCAAGTGTGATTTCCCCTGAGTTGTGGAACCACTGCAGGTCTATGAGTTTGAACACATACATGTACCGATCACAAAAAATATGGTCAATTGTTCCAACAAAGCCCAAGGCACACTCAGGTGATATTTCAAAAATTGCCAAGATCAAAGGCAAGTACGTCGTCATGTGAATGAAAGACACATGGTAAGCGTCGACATCTGGAAACAACGTATTGTCTGGTCGAGCAGTAGCGATGCAGTGAGTGAATGAAGCCATTGGCACATGTAGCTTCACCGCACCTTATTCCCACCCAATCTTGACATCACAGGTAGCGCAGGTGCCTACAAAATGAATATTCGATATGTGATGAATAGGATGGGTTGATACATACCAAATACTTGAATGAAGACAAGGAACATGTGATTTGTCGTTCCAACTCCGTGAGGGGAGCCATTGCTCACATACATGCATCTACACAATCCTAGACTTGAGCCTTTACACCCACCACCACCATCATGAAACTGTTCGCAGGCTTCCCTGTCGCTTCACACAAGTTTAGTCTACCTCACCCTCCCAGACCGTCAGCCGATATGTCCTTTCTTCCCCGTGATGCGAGGCATGATCTGAGAGTTGAAGGCAGAGGGTCGATGCGCACCATGGATCCATTGCGCAGCAAAAGGTTGCCGCAGCTCTGACAGTGAGGGTGTTGAGTGGACATGAAGTATCTAGCATTGTCATTCTCCCGGGGCTGTACCCCAAAGAAACCATGTTCATTTCTGATCATTCATGGTCATTGACTGGCTGTTCACTGATAAACAATGTTATTCCCGGGCAGCGGCCATTAAGCCACAGAATGCCACGCTTGTTAGGGATGAATCCACCCCATGGACCATGTGGGATCGTCAGGTCTGTTTGGTGAGGGTCCAGGGTTGTGACCACGACAGTCGAAGTTCCAAACCTTCCTAGCGAGATCCAAAACCCTCATAGTGAGCTCTGAAAGAGCCTTAGGGTAATATTAATTATAACGACGGATAAATACTTAGAATATCATTTGGAAAAAAAATTGAAAATCGTTATAACGGGGATATTCTAAATATGGATTTCAAAAAAAATAATTAGAACATACCCAAAACCTATATTTAGAATGTTTCCAAACTATACTTAGAACATCCCAGTGGGGAACCAATGGGAACCATACATATATGTATGTTCGAGGTATTTGTCCGTCGCTAATTATATATACACACTATATAATATTATATATAGATATATTTATTTAAGGGTTGCCGTCCCTGCCGCCTAATTTCTGCCGGGGTCGGCGGATATTTATAAACTAATAGGCTAGGGGTAATCTCCCTGCAGGAAACCCACAAATTATTAGAGACCTTCCGATTGCAGCGAAGATTGCTTGCGATATTGTTCCCGAAGAAAAGGTATAGAATACTGCAGCAGTGAGAGGAAAAAGTGTTCTAAGTATGGTATTCACCAAGCTATTTGTGTGTATATATGTAGATTTACCAAAATAATAGGATATGCTCTAAATATATGGGTGTTTTAATCTTCTAAGTATGTAAAAATCAATGGAGATATTCTAAGTATTTATTTTTCTGATGTTCTAAGTGCGTACTTAGAAATATTTTTGATGTTCTATGTATGGTAATTTTGATATTCTAAGAGGAGGTTTCGAAATTTTGGGAAAAAAAATTAATCTTCTAAATATAAATCCGTCGTAATAAATAAAAAATAAAATTAAATAAATTAATTCCAAAAAAATATATGGAAATCCAAAATTTAATAATTATTA
>CAMXCT020002035.1:0-2500 GCA_947184155.2 Cladocopium goreaui
GAGATCATTCCAGAAGATCGACAACTTCCAACATGGCGTTGCATGACACCAGGGTTGGAGGACTATTTTGCTCAGAGGGTGAGTGAGAGAGAGAGAGAGATATATATATATAGGTTAAGAGGGTGAGTGAGAGAGAGAGATATATATATATAGGTTGTAAGTCTCTTTTGGAAACGAGATGAAACGAGTCATCCAGGTATAGATGTGAATGCTGAGCATCTGGATTCAGCGGTACCAGCCGCTTCTGTGGCCACTCGAATTCATATATCGGCGTCTGTGCGCGAGGAAGCGCTGGCCCAAGGCAAGTTGTAGAGGTGCGCCAATGGCGTTCCACGTCGCCAAAGTCCCCTATCTCCAGTTTGACTTGCATCAGCTCAGCAATAATTGGCACGAGGTCATCGAGTTCAACCACGTCTTGCCTCAAAAGCAAGTCTACCGCATACGCTGCGGAGGGACTTCGTTTCTAGCTGCACTGTGATCCCAAGCTTTGTCGTTTGCCCCACTCATTAGAAGTACTGTGTGTTGTTTATATGACACCTCAACCATGTGTTCTCATCCTTGAACTGGAATCAGGATCAACGTGGCCAGTGGGAATGGTATGATGGGGTCGTACCTGAAGTTGAAAGAGACGGACTATGCCCAGTGTCAGTTCCAAGGTGATGATGGTGGCCCGAGGTACTACAAGGCATTTGTCCATGCCAGCAAGCGAGACGGTGCACCGTGCTGGCTGGTGCGAATGCCAGAAGTGTGGCCGAACGTGAAGGTGCTGCAAATGGACATTGCTGACAAGCAGATCCATGTGTCGTTGGCGTTCACCGGGGAGCACCTGATTTCTCTGAAGTTCCGCGGCAAAAAAACCTTTGACTTCTTGGAGGAGGTCGTCATTGCCTGGGATCTGAAGTATGATCATGACCCGCTATGCAGACTGTGTGGCTTCTCCTTTGTCCACCTGGCCTACAAGATTGACGAGAAGGATTGGATCAAGCCTATGGAGGAGACGTTGGGACTTGTACAGCCACAGGCCAAGGCACGCCCCAAAGCTGGTGCAGTGAAGAAGCCGGCAGCGAAGAAATAGATCTGCAACTGAGTGGTCCAAAAAGAATTGCTGGGAGGGAGCGGTGGCGACCGCTGAGCGGTTCTAACCGCTGAAAGCATTCTAACTGTATTTGTTTGGCAGCGGTGTGTCCGCTTCATGTCGCGATGTTTTAGTGCCATGTTTGGACGCACCATCAAGAGAGTAGAACTTGGGTCTGTGATGTTGTTGACATGAAATAACCTAGAGGCACCAACGCAGACAATCTACAAAGGTGCATGTATCATGATGCCAGCAAAATGCGGTGCTTTTCACCACAAAGAAAAACAGTGCTTGATTTATCGCTCACAAGCGTCAGAGCGCAAAAGCTTTCATCTTCCAAGATTAAGCGGCAGCCGCTGTAGACTACCCATGCCGAGAGCCATATATCAAGTCAATCTGGACCAGCCCATGCTGAAGCATGATGTTGCTTTGAAATGCCAGATTGCCCAATTCATTTCTTTGCCCATTTGTCATATGTCGCATACAAAAAAAAGCTTACTCCAATGTATTGTTGTCATTTTGACCCGTATAACCGTACAACTGTATATCCATGGCCTTGTTTTCAATGGGACTGTCATGCCAAAGCGCAAGGTAGATGATTATTTCAAATGCTATGGCATTCGTGGAGTCAATGATGCTGCGGTCCGCCGTGTAGTCCAGAGACTCAGGGACGAAAAAGAAACTGAGCAGCATTGCCCAAGTTTCGCTGAAAGGTTTCAACATCTAGAAGGAGTTCTGCATTGCCATGAAGAAAGCGGCATTTGCACATTGAATCTACAAGTCTATATGGATACCTTGGCGGAGAAGTCGCCCGACATGAAACGTTTCTTCCAAGAAACTCTGGTGGCACAGCATTCTGGCAAAGAATCAATTTCGGGGTGTTTGTATGCAGACGAGGCAGTCCCTGGCAATATCATTGCCCCAGACAATCGTCGACGTTCATGGTGCTTTTATTTTACATGGGATTGCTGGATCCCATACAGAAGTGATGTTCTGTGGTTACCCTTGGCAATCGTCCGCAGTGATGTTGTTGATCAATTGGCAGGAGGGCTGCCTGAG
Source organism: Cladocopium goreaui (assembly GCA_947184155.2). Classification (NCBI taxonomy): domain Eukaryota; class Dinophyceae; order Suessiales; family Symbiodiniaceae; genus Cladocopium; species Cladocopium goreaui. Next base: position 2,135 of record CAMXCT020002035.1, read on the forward strand.
GCCCTCAACATCATCATGCGGCAATGCTTGCCTTTCTACTCTGGCATTGTTGTGGAAGACAACTTGGTCGTCACTTCGCCCCTAAGCTTGCTGGCAGACGAAGATGGCCTGAAGAAGCTAGTTTCCCACAAGGGATCGAGCGGTATCAGGCCATGCATTTCTTGCGGGAATTGCATTGCCAAGAATCGCACTGCTGCCGGATACTATTCAATCGACCACAACGACTTCAGCGACTTCACATTGCAAGATGATGACACTACCCGAAGGACTTTCGAGCATTTGAAGCACCTGCATGAAAATTCGACTGCCGCTTCCCTGGACGATGCAGAGAAGCTGAGCGGCTGGAAATTCAATGAGCACTCATGG
>CAMXCT020002035.1:7500-65000 GCA_947184155.2 Cladocopium goreaui
TTCAAGCCACTGGATCGGGCATCTCCGTCCAACCTCAACCAAAAACCTCGACCGCTGTCAGTCAATCCATATATAGGCGCCCGCACAAGGAAAAACACCTCTGGATCAACTCCCGGGAGACCTCCTCGGGGTTGTCTCATAATGAGAACTCTATCAAGAGGACGACCTTGGAAATATGCGGATGCGACGTCCGCACTGTGCAATTGTGCGCCCTGGATCGCCGCCCAACAGCAAAGAATGTTGTGAGCTTCCGTATCTGCTGTAGGACTGTCTGATCTCAAACCTTCACTGACTTCGAAATTGCCGCATGATACCAACCGGCTCTTGAACTTTGGCATATATTCTTGATCTGTTCTTCCTTTCATAAATTGATTCTTATCAACATCAACCCACTTGCTGGGAATACATTGATGTCCTTCAGCAATCAACCTCTCAGCATCTTCTTTTGAAATTTCAACAACAGCAGCGAACTCAAGGAACTTGCTCCACTCCTTGGTTCTGGCATCCATGATGTTCTTCTGTACATCAGGTGACGCTGATTCATAGTGGATTGATTTCAACACTTTCTTACCTTGCTCTTCGTCCTCAGGGACTTCAACTTCCTGGGACAAAAATGATGCAAACAATGCTCGTGCTTCTTGTTGTTCTTCAGGACTTCGTTCTGAGTCTCTCTCACGAGCTCTTTCAAGATGTGTTCGCAATTGATGTGGTAAGTCATCCAAAAGTTCCCTTCGCAATGGCCAAGATGATGCTGACGGCGAGGATAGTGGTCCCAAAACGGAGCCACTTGGAGTAGAATCAGGCACAAAGGAGTCTCTCCGAGATGGCACAAGTGATGAGCCTCTCTCCGACTCAGGTTGTAGGTGAGACTCTACTCGAGGTCTCACATTGCGTTCATGATCTCCATCTCCTGGACGTGGTCTTTCAACTCTTCTCTCTGGAGTTCTACTTTGCGAAAAGATGTCTTCTTCCATAGGACCGGTGTCTTCCTCCTCTTCACCCTCTTCAAAGAAACCGGGTCGTATGTCCCATTCATCTTCAGGTACTTCTGGTATAGGAGGGAGTGCTGAATCCACATTGCCTTCAGGGACAACTTCAACATCGTCTGCTTGTCCTGGACCTTCACGAACAACTTCAACCTCATCTGCTTGCCTTGCATCAAGAAACGCTTGTTGACCTGTATCATTGATGATCTTGTATGGAATCACAGGTTCACCGCTCAACACTGATTGAGCAAGAGCTTCAGAAGGAGAAGCAATGCGTATGTTGTGAGAAGCTACAAGTACTGGAACGTTACCACATAGTAACCATATGTTCTTCTGGTTCTCGTGTCCGATCACACGACATGTTGGTGACCAGGACGTTCCTCCTCGCTGATTGTCTCGTCTGAAAGTGACGAGATCACCAATGTTGAACTCACGGTCAAACACACTGGCATTGCGTGTCAACGCTCGTTGAACTCTTCTTGAACAATCAAGATGAACAAAAGCCTTTTGTGCCTCAATCCTGGCCAAATGTTGTAATGCAAAAATTGATGAAGGATCATGTCGGGCCTGAATAGCTCCGAGCTGTGCATGGTCTTCCTCAGACATGAGTGAAGCTACACCACGTGGAGCTCGACCGAGCACCCACTGAGATGGAGAAAATCCTCCAACACGTGCAGAGTCGTTCTTCACACTGAGCACTTGTGTGATGCACGACTCAACCTGTTCTTTGGTACAAGCCCCAACTTCTGTACACACTCGCCTGAAAAGAGCTTTCAACAAACCACCGTGCCTCTCTACTCGGCCCAATGATTCCGGGCTCTCAAGGGGCACATGGTGCACTTGAATGTTGTGTTCATCCATGTACTGTTGCAAGACACCACGATTGTGCAATCCACGGTCACACATGATAGCAACAGGATGTCCTGCCCAACTGAACCAACGTTTGATGAGTGCGTCCAAACAGGATCGCGAAGAAGCTTGACCTGCTCCAACCTTCACGACTTCAGCCTGTTGAAAACAAGTACCAATGCAAACCATGTTGAGAACTTGATACTTCTGCCCAGTTACATCTGTCAACTCCAGTACATCAATCCCCAAAGTATGGTTGAATGTATAATCACTTGGAAGCGTGACTTTGTGAGTGGGTTTCTTTGCTGATGTTTTCTCACATGTTTCACATCTATGCAACTTTACTGCATCAACAAACTCCTTGCTCACCTTTGCAGCACGCACCAAATTGACCATCACCGTCTTGGGGACATGTCCAAAAGCCCTGTGCAACCTACGCACAGCAATCCTGACACGCTGGGGAAGTTTACGCCAAGACCTACGTCTTTCTGTTTCATCCTCTGGCAAACCAGGGATATCAACCTCATCCAAAAGAGTCTCTTCATGTGTCAGGTCCTCAACCGGATCCTGCAATGCAACATCTTCTGGGCCATCGACTGCATCCCAGTTCCCACCATGTTCCTGAGCCTCTTCGATGATCTCTGCTGGAAAGGCAACGCTCATCTGCTCCTCCAATTCACGTTCAAGTGACCAATCACGAATCCATTGACAAAACTCCCAATTCAAAACGTCATCCAATTGTCGATACATAGACCAGTCTTGAAAACCTTGAATGAGTTCATCATCATTTGACACAAAAGCAAGACCAACTTCATTGATGTATGGAATCTGTGGTGTTTTGAATGATTCCCATCGTTCAGTGTGTGCGACATCAACAATGAGAAACCTACACTCTGTGGCATCACAATACTGTTCCAACTCAAATACAAGATCCCCATGACACAGTGGATAATGTTCTGACTTGTATTCAATTGCAACAATGACCAATGTGCAACCTTCGAACATGTCTTTCCAACCGTGTTGCTCAGCATCACCGTCCAAGTACGCAGCATTCATGCCAACGTCATAGGTGTGCTCGAAAAAATCCTGGAAAAGAGTCGGATGTGACGTGATGATTGCAACCCCTGATGTCCCATTGGAAACTTGAGGCTGCATCCCAAGACTGGACTGCATTACCCGGTCATGGTTGTTGAGATTGTTGATACCTTCCAACACCATCTTCCTGTGTTTCTTGCTCATGGTCCTCCTCTCATCAGGATGGACTGTCAAATCAACGTTGGAATCAAGACGTACAGCCATGAAACCAGTGGGAGAATACTCATAGTCATATTCATATGAATCGGAATCATATTGTTCCAACTTGGGCGTCAAGACCTTTGGCTGGGGCTTCGACTTCACTGCATACATTCTTTTGGGTTCTGAGGATTTCATCTCAACTTTTGGATTCAAAGACTTTTCAAAATCATCCCTTATATCCCTCAGTTTCTTGTTGGGGGTCAACCTGACACGAACGCTCATGTATGCTCCCCTCCCGGAGTCATCGAACACCCCAGGTGGGTGGTGAAACACAATCACATCGATCCACGAGTTGCTCAAACGCACTGTTGCCCTGCTATCAACGTTGTCTTCAATGAGTTCCCAGTCGCCTCCATTGCGAGGTCGACACCATGTAGATCGCTTCCAGTGCTTGATGCCATTCGAGACCTTGACAATCCGATTTGGCCGGATATGATCTCGAATCAGGACGTTCATGCGAACTCCTTCCACCAGTGGGTCTTCTCCATCTTTGCAAATCCAAAAGAGCCGATCCCTGTTACCCTCACGGATGCAAAAAGACACAACTTCGCTAAGGAGCTCGCCGTCCAATGTCTTCACTGACACGTTCTTGTTGTCAAACGGTCCATCTGATGCCAAATTGTTTCGGATCAGTCGCTCAAGTTCATCGCGATCATTGGGAGGCTCTCGAGATCGTTGTGGCAACGTTGAAGTTCGAGGTCCATCCATGGCCCCTGAAGATCGGGATCCGTCATCGGTCCCTGGCACGTCCGAAATGTGCGGTGGAGGATGATCTGGGCTCCTGGGAGCTGGCCTCGCAGATAGTGGCCTCGGCGATGGACTTCTTCCCCTGGATGCTTGTGCATGTCTCCAAGGAGGTAACTTGCGACGAAAACTTGGTGATCTTCTGCGCCTTGCTGGTGGCGACGGTGGCGTCGGCAATCTCCGTCGACGCAATGGACTCCTTGATCTCCTTCCGGTCTCGGCCATCCTTTTGATCTCAACCTGTTCTGTCCTAAGATGTCCAACATCTGTTGCAAGCCCTTGTACCAAACGTCGAATCTCATCAAGTTGATCTGATGTAGGATGTCCTGCAGTGGGGTGATCTGATGTAGGATGAGATGAATGTCCACCTGAAACATCATCGGCTGGAGCATCGCGCACGTCACGGCTTGAAGCCACATTGCCTCGTGATCGTGCCAACCTTGACATGTTCGGGATCAAATGTCGAATTTGTCCCAAGCTCGCAGCCATGTCCTTACATCCATGACAAACTCCACCACAACGCATCTCTCCCCACATCCAAGATGATGCATGAATGAGAACAACGTCATAACCAAGGACCTTGAGACACCTGTAGGCAGCAAATCCTTGTCCCACTGACCTGTGGCGACCTGACTTGCACTCCAAGTCCACCAGCACCTTACTGTCGGCTTCCTGCTGTGTGACGAACTGGAGGATGTTGTTGAGATGTTGGATGAACCTGTCTACTTTGCTCATAGTCTCAAGGATCCCATGATGCCAACCCACATGCGACCTGAGATTAACGTCCTGATCAGGATCGTTAATGTCCTCACAGTTGATGCTCAAAGTGCTCCTGCTGGTTCTGCACGCATGTTGTTGAAATCTACGTCCACGAGTCATGATGATCACCTTCCTGTCACTGCGCAGTTCTTCATTCAACTTCGTCTGCAAGATGTCGTAGTCCCTCGAATGAAAACCACACATGTCATGGTCAGCCATGGCAACTTCCGATGTGGATGCTGTGTATGCGATGTTGTACTTTCTGTGACACTTCGGGATTTGGGGAAGTTCATCCGACGGTGTGTTGTTGATGTTGGTCAATCCTTCAGTCAAGTTCATCACAAGTAAACCTGATTTGGAACATCTCTTGATATTCAATGGTTGATCTTTGATGGAAATCACCCCTTTTGCTAGGTCCTTCACTAGGCCTAACTTGGTTTGCGCATGCAATGAAAGAAGCAATGGACTGTTGCCTGTTGACAATTGATATGAATCCAACTCCCCATGCATGTTCCCGTCTGGAAGCAGCAGCGAAAAAGGAATAGATCTCACACCTTCGGTCTTGGTACTACCACTTCCCAGACCAGCAAAACTCTTACAACCGTCATCCTTCAATGGCATACTGTAACCCAATCGGGCCAGTCGTGCTTCTGCATCGACTGCCCAGGCTTTGCTATGACAAGTGCTGTTGCAACCTTCATCCAATACTGCAAAAACATGGGGTGACTTGGCAATGTCAACAGTTTCATAGTTCATGTAAACCAAGTCTTGAGGGTATTGAGTGTCGCTTCCATGCAAACAAATGCCAACGTACCCAGCTAACTCCCTGCCCGAGGGGTCGCCGTGCCCATCTTCATTGACAAGAGAAAAACTGTCCTCTTCCTCTGTCACGTCATTGATGGCTTGATGCAGTAGTTCATGAAGTCGTGCACGGGTCATCACCTCAGATTGGCAGGTTTCGGTAACAAGAGTGGCAAACAAGGGTAACAACTCTTCCAACTGGACTGGATTCAATCCATCCGATTCTTCAACCAATGATTCAACAATGGGGACTGTTCGAACTGATGCTGTTTCAACCTTCTTGGCAATGGCAACACGCTCCTTGCGAATCTGCATAGGAGCTTCATCAATGAAAGTGCAACACTTCTTGCAGAAAGTACGGTGTGTTGATTTGCTGGATCCCCTAAAATCGGTGTCATCATGAGGGCAATTCTCAGGGGACATCAACGGTACCATGTCACGCCTTGTTGTTTCGGAATGACCGCACACAAGACAGGTCTTCCTGATGGTGTACCCCGTAGAACCTTGTTTTGTAAACTCACGGCATTCCTGACACTTGTTCGGCAAAGGAGGATTTGGGGGTTTCTTTCTGCCAGTTCCCCGAGCCACCAACAAATCTCGGTGCTCGACATGCTCAACAGGGACTTCGCGCAAGTGAATCCCATCAGCACCAACCACAAAGTACTTGTCAACCCAATTCAACCATGTGACATAGTATGGACTCTTGGGGGTATGTTTCTTGGCATGATGATAGTACCCTGTCTGTTCAAACAACACATTCCAAAAAGACAAACCCTTGAACTGTCCAACAGGAAAGATGCACCCATGGTCCTCGGGTCTCATTGTAACATCGAGATCCCGGGAAATCAAGCCAACGTTGCTGCTGGATGCTGCTGCACGTGAAGGTCGACTGCTGGGCTTCGCTTGTCGAACTGCCATCATAGCAACTCCATCTCTGTCACGATCAGGTGAAGCTGTCAAAGTCACACCATCGTCATCTGAAGAATCGCTCATGTCGGCAAAGTGAGCTGCGGGCTTTGGGGCTGACTTTCCAGGGGCTCCGGCTTTCGACCCCGGGAATTTACATTCCGGGTCACCGGCCCAGTGCCCTATGACTCCGCATCTCAAACATTTGCTCTTCGACTTCAGCTCTGTGAGCTTCCGTCTCCTCTGATCGATCGTGAGGTTGGACTTCACGATCTTTCCTTTCCCCTTTCCTTTGGGCTTCCCGAAGGATTTGCCCTTGCCACCTGCTTTCCCCATTGCGGTGAAAGCAGCAAGTTGTAGCTGGATGGCGTCTCCTGCTTGTCGATCGTCTTCTGCACCTTCAACTTCAAGCAAGCTGTTCAATGCAACTGCTTCGTACTCATCGACGTCGTCAAAGTAATCAAATTCGTTGTCACCTTCTAGGTTTCCTGGCTCCTCTTCTGCAATGTCACCAAGCATGCCAACATATGAATCATCCTCCCAGGATTGATCCACAGCTTCATCCCAAGATTCTGCATGTTCCTCCCCATCATCGGGGTAGGCTGCATAGGCTGCTTGGGAATACGATCCCTTCGAAGAAGGTTTGCCTTTGCCATAACCCTTGCCTGACGACTTGCCATGCTGTTGAGGATTACCACGTCCTGTCCAGGATCGTGACCCTTCTCGCAAGTGAGTGCCACTGTAGTTCTCGATCAGCACCTTGCCAACACCTTCAAAATCTTTAGTGTCTGCACAGGCCTTCACAACGAGGATCTCCTGTCGATTGAGCCCACTCAACTCCAACATCAACTCTGTCCTCAAGCTGTCCGAAAACACCATTGTGTCATCCAACTCGCATAGCATGTGCCACCAACGTCGTCTCCTCTGAACATAGGAAAGCATGGGTTCGCCTGGTTGGCGAGATAAAGGACCACCTTGCTTCTGTCCTGCTCGAAATAATTCCTTGGCTTCCTCACGGGCTCTTGGAAACACATGGGATTTGATCTCACCCACAAGTTTCACAAGGCCACCAGGTTTGGACAACACTTCAAGTCCAAGATCCCTAGCTATTGAGAAAGCATCTCCTCTCAGTCCTTCAATCACCTTGTTGACCAATGGTCCACGGTCAATGTCTGTCTTCTGCTTGCCGGACTTCGAGGATTTTCGGCTCGCTCCAGACTTCGGAGTCGAGACTGCTGATGTAGGCTGGGCTGCTTGAGTAGCACCCGACAAATCTGGAAAAGTAACATACTCATCTGCGTCTTCTGCGGCAGGCTCTGTTGCTGTGGTCCCAACGGGATCCGCAGGCTTACTTGTCTCCTCCTCCAATTGTTGCTCATAAAGACGAATCCGAAGGAGAGTCCTGAACTGCCAATCATGAAAGTTCGCCGCATCACCTGCATAGATGTATGATCCACTCTTCGTCTCAAGTGGTGCCGACGAATGGCGTTCCTGATTGAAACGAAGGCCATTGATCGACATGATGCTCGCTCCGTTCGGAGTCGAACAAGGAAAAACGTTAACAAGTGTCTGCCCTGGTCAGGGTCAGACAGATTCCCGAACCACGACACACTCGAAGTTCAGTTGATTCCCAAAGTTACCAGACTCAAATTCACAAAGGGTTCCCTGGGTCACTGACGTACCACCGGATGCAGGTCGTCACCTGCTCCGCTACCAATATGAATTGGAAACGGGATCGTTAGTGCCCAACTTTTACCACGGCAGCGCGGTATGACTCAAGGGCCCTAAAGCCAAATGTCAACGGGGGCATGTGATCACTTGGCTATACAAAATATACATTAGACAGGTCAAACTCACAATGGTGGTGATGATGATGATGATGATGATGATTAAGATGACGATGACGATGACGATGATGGTGGTGATGATGGTGGTGATGATGATGATGGTGATGATGATGATGATGATGATTAAGATGACGATGACGATGACGATGATGATGATGATGGTGGTGGTGATGATGATGGTGATGATGATGATGATGATGATTAAGATGACGATGACGATGACGATGATGATGATGATGGTGGTGATGATGATGGTGATGATGATGATGATTAAGATGACGATGACGATGACGATGATGATGATGATGGTGGTGATGATGATGATGGTGATGATGATGATGATGACGATGACGATGACAATGACGATGATGAGCTCGGATTCCGGAGTCCCAGACTGCCAGTGGATGTCGCTGAGGAATCTGCTCCATTAAAAGTTGATGGGTGACCAAGGCCCGAAACACGTCTTCCATGGGAACCTCCCGAAGCAAACGTCTTTGGAGCATGATATCTGCGAATCTCAAAGTGGAACATGTCGACCACAAAGAACGGGATGGCAATCATCGTGGGAGACACTTAGACTTAGAGACTTAGATAAGGCGGATAAAACCAACTGAAATGGGGTGGAACAGTGAAACATCTTGGTTCATCGATTTTTTTACACAACGGATGACACTTCTAGAGAAATTCATGTGGTCAAGAGTGGGTACGAGTACATCCCATCCCAGATTAGATGGTTAAAGCATATTAGAGACGCAAAAAGTAGCCAAGTAAAAAAATGTTAAATGGGTGCCCATGGATGCAAAACCTATGGGTTTGTCTGCAAATAGGGCCACCAAAAAAACCCATGGTTCATCGTGTTTTCTACTAAGTGCCCATTCTATGGATATATCTATCACATTTTGAAACACAACCATATTAATTCACTTTCCACATCTTCTTACCATAGCCATAGAAACAATCCACCACTTCCCCACTATGGCCCCCACGTCCAGCAGGAAGGATGCACTGTACATCTCCTTCTCCGTTTCTGCCTCAGAAACATTTCAAATTGTAATAAACCACAGGGACCTCAAGTATCATTAAAGTATATAATCGAATCATTCATGATTTTCATATTTCTGCTCACATATTACTTTTGACATATTTTCGGTGTCCATTTCCATATGGCCACCACAAACCATTGCGCTTCCGGGCCTGAGCCGCGAGTCCCAGAGCTTTGTCTGGCTTTGCAACAGCCTCGCCGCACAACGCGACAAGGCCAAAGGACAAAAAGAGAGCTAGGGGAGGACAAAAAAGAGTTGTGGTTTAAAGCAGGTATTATATATATATATACATTATGTTATTCTATGTATGTATGTATGTCTGTATGTGTGAATGTCTGTATGTGTGTATGTGTGTATGTCTGTATGTCTGTATGTCTGTATGTCTGTATGTGTGTATGTGTGTATGTGTGCATGCATGCATGCATGGATGGATGTATCGATGTATGGATGTATGGATGTATGTCTGTATGTGTGTATGTGTGTATGTGTGTATGTGTGCATGTGTGCATGCATGCATGCATGGATGTATGGATGTATGGATGTATGTGTGTATGTGTGTATGTGTGTATGTGTGAATGCATGCATGCATGGATGGATGTATGGATGTTTGGATGTATGTATGTGTGTATGTGTGTATGTGTGTATGTGTGTATGTTTGTATGTGTGTATGTATGTATGTATGTATGTATGTATGTATGCATGTATGCATGCATGCATGCATGTATGTATGTGTGCATGCATGCATGCATGGATGGATGTATGGATGTATGTATGTGTGCATGCATGCACGGATGGATGTATGGATGTGATGTATTGATGTATGAATGTATGGATGTATGGATGTATGGATGTATGTATGTATGTGTGTATGTGTGTATGTGTGTATGTGTGTATGTGTGTATGTGTGTATGTGTGTATGTGTGTATGCCTGTATGCCTGTATGCCTGTATGTATGTCTGTATGTCTGTACGTCTGTACGTCTGTACGTCTGTACGTCTGTACGTCTGTACGTCTGTATGTCTGTATGTCTGTATGTCTGTATGTCTGTATGTATGTATGTATGCATGTATGTATGTATGTATCTATGTATATATGTATATATATATGTATGTATGTGGTTATGTGTGTATGTGTGTGTATGTTGGTATGTTGGTATGTTGGTATGTTGGTATGTGTGTATGTGTGTATGTGTGTATGTGTGTATGTGTGTATGTCTGTATGTCTGTATGTGTGTATGTGTGTATGTGTGTATGTGTGTATGTGTGCATGCATGCATGCATGGATGGATGTATCGATGTATGGATGTATGGATGTATGTCTGTATGTGTGTATGTGTGTATGTGTGTATGTGTGCATGTGTGCATGCATGCATGGATGGATGTATGGATGTATGGATGTATGGATGTATGTGTGTATGTGTGTATGTGTGAATGCATGCATGCATGGATGGATGTATGGATGTTTGGATGTATGTATGTGTGTATGTGTGTATGTGTGTATGTGTGTATGTTTGTATGTGTGTATGTATGTATGTATGCATGTATGCATGCATGTATGCATGCATGCATGCATGTATGTATGTGTGCATGCATGCATGGATGGATGTATGGATGTATGTATGTGTGCATGCATGCATGCACGGATGGATGTATGGATGTGATGTATTGATGTATGAATGTATGGATGTATGGATGTATGGATGTATGTATGTATGTGTGTATGTGTGTATGTGTGTATGTGTGTATGTGTGTATGCCTGTATGCGTGTATGCCTGTATGCCTGTATGCCTGTATGTATGTCTGTATGTCTGTACGTCTGTACGTCTGTACGTCTGTACCTCTGTATGTCTGTATGTCTGTATGTCTGTATGTCTGTATGTCTGTATGTCTGTATGTATGTATGTATGCATGTATGTATGTATGTATCTATGTATATATGTATGTATATATATATATATGTATGTATGTGGTTATGTGTGTATGTGTGTGTATGTTGGTATGTTGGTATGTTGGTATGTGTGTATGTGTGTATGTGTGTATGTGTGTATGTGTGTATGTGTATGTGTGTATGTGTGTCTGTGTGTATGTGTGTATGTGTGTATGTGTGTATGTGTGTATGTGTGTATGTGTGTATGTGTGTATGTGTGTATGTCTGTATGTCTGTATGTCTGTATGTCTGTATGTATGTCTGTATGTCTGTATGTCTGTATGTCTGTATGTCTGTATGTCTGTATGTCTGTATGTCTGTATGTGTGTATGTCTGTCTTTATGTCTGTATGTGTGTATGTCTGTATGTGTGTATGTCTGTATGTCTGTATGTGTGTATGTCTGTATGTCTGTATGTCTGTATGTCTGTATGTATGTCTGTATGTCTGTATGTCTGTATGTCTGTATGTCTGTATGTATGTATGTATGTATGTATGCATGTATCTATATATGTATATATGTATATATGTATGTATATATATATATATATGTATGTATGTATGTGTTTATGTGTGTATGTGGGTGTATGTTGGTATGTGTGTATGTGTGTACGTGTGTACGTGTGTATGTGTGTATGTGTGTATGTGTGTATGTGTGTATGTGTGTATGTGTGTATGCAGGCAGGCAGGCAGTCAGGTAGGTAGGTATATATACATATATACATATTATATATTATTAATATCATGTTGTAAAAAAAACGGAAGGACAGCACCATTGGAAATACAACAAACATACCAAAAAGGGGAGCGCACCACACGATAACTTTTCTTATATTTTTGCTGTTTTGTTTACATCATCTTATCATATGCTTCTTCCGGTCGTCCGTCCGACATGTTTTCGGTGCTTGCCCAGCCTTACTGCTGAACCCAAATTTGATTGCCCTAATACTCCGCGAAATAGCCAACACAGTGAATAAGAACACCATAGAATCACCCAACTATGATCAACTATGTAGAAAATAAGTACGATTCAATACCATTTTTCTATGAATCCGTGTGACATATCAGATGAGGCTTTCATATTGCACGAGAGCTTCGGATCCGGGTCATGGGGGTCATCCGTATGGAACACAGCTGACCCAAAAATCTTCACATCCATCATCATCCATCCAATTGCAAGACCGTTGGTTCTAAAATGTTCCAAACCTTCATTGTGATGATTAGAGTAATTTGAGTGGAAGTCGTTTTTTGGAAGGCATGTTTTTCAGCTACCCAACTATACGGCTTTCTTATCATTTTTTCCTGAAACCAATGCCGGACAAGGTTGTACAGCCTATGATTAATCCCATCGGCAAGGCTTAAGGCTATAAAAACGTACCTAACTTGTTAAGCTAAAGGCATTTTTCTTGTGAAACAAGTTTTCTTCCTTCCGTTTAGACAAAATAAAACATTACACCCAACCCAGAAGTGAGCCAATTAGTAATCCCCTTCCCCTGATATTAAATAGTTACCTACCTAGAATATCTCGTTTACTGTTGGATTTAATGATTCTCGGGGCCCCCCATGGGAGGTATTTAATATTACATTGCGGTGTAGCACCAGTGCCGGTCTTTCCCGCTTCCAAAAAATAGGTGACGACAGGATGGGATAAACATGCATTAGCATTGAAAACTGGATTAATCCTGGAATAAGTGAAATAGATCAGGCGTAATCAGGCCATGTTTGGCTGCTTTCCTCTAGAATTCCCATCGTTTTTGGCCTTGATCGGTTGAACGCGCAAGGCAGAACTCCATGATTGGCGAATTTCTTCATTCTCCACCTGCGGACGCGCCATGCTGAAACATGGACACTCATGGGGATTCTAAGGGAAAACAAATGAAGACATTTTTAAGGATTCAAATGGGATTCCAATATAGGATAATATATATTCCTATAATATTGGAATATACAGTTCTATTAATCTATAGGAATTTTATGGGATATTTTAGGATTATAGATGATTATAGGATATTTTTTGGGAGTTGACCAGCAATTCTTTTTGGGGATTCATCGGATTCATCATCACCGAAAGCGGATTCAGACATGTCTTTTTTTGGTCATTTCTTGATGCTCAAATTGATGCGGTATCATGTGTTTTCATATCGCCATATATCACCATTCATATGGGATGAGTCTGAATTTTCTTGAAAAAATCGGACCGTTTCACCAAGCAATGGGAAGGTTTCGGCTCGCTGCTCCCCCTGGTTGGATCGGGGTCACCTCAATTGACCGGCTCACGGCGTTCAAGGCATCAAACTCCAAAAGGTCAAATCTCAGCGGGGCGCGGTTTCGTCGTGGGGGTAGCCCATGACTTCATCTATTTTCATGTTAAAAGCATCCATGAAACTAGGGACCCCCGAAACTTAGGAACCCCCCTACAATGTCCACCTACGAAGCCATTAGAGATGTATCATGGAATGTAAACCTGATAAAACAGAGATATTTTATGTATGACACAGTATTGTGGGCTTGTAAGATCCTATCGTTACAATTTCATACAATTTCGGCCACTTCTCAAGCAATACTCCTGTTGTTTGTTGGAAGTGGTGCTTCGTGTCGGGATGGGTCATATCATGTCATATCATGTCATGTCTCGATCAAGATATTTTCAAGTTGCGTGCATCAATGGGGATGGGGTATACCCTGGATTTATGGCCATTTATGCCATTTTCATTGGCAAATTTGTTCATTTTCATGGGATTTTATGGGGTACGTTTTCAAATAAGTTCGTATCAACCAGCCCACCAAGCCGGCTGCGCAGCGGCTGCGTCAAGATGCTGTTTGAATTCCTTCACCACTCGCGTTACTCGAGTGCCACCAGCAGGATACGTTTGAAGTTTCCACAAACTGCCGGCAACGACGAGGCATCAAGGTGTTCACACTCTAGAATTTTCATGACACTGCTTGAAGGTTTCGATCCACCCCAACGATATATTATGATACATATATATATATGACCCACATGTTTTGTTTCCCATATTTGAATATTAACATATCTCCAAATGTTTCATAAAATCTTGAAAGGAACCAGTTAGCAAGTTAGCATCTTGGTTTTTCAGTGCCACACCTATCTTCAGCTCTTGGAAGCGGAACGATCGAGCCTCTTAAAGCTGTAGAACGGATGTTTTCGAAAGGGTTCCTCAGGTCTCCACGCGTGAGCAACGCGTGGCTAACTTGGAATAACTTGCAGCATCTTGATGAAAACCATGATGAAAACCACACACAACACGGGAAGACAACAGGATGTAGACCAACGGACATATCAGCTGCAGAAACAAGAAACAAACCATGAACAACAAGTATTGACTGAGAATAAAATGGGAATGGGCCGAACCAGCGGAAAAAACATTTCCGTTCACCTGGAAAAACGCTGGATTTCAGGTCAAGGCCTTGCTCTTCACCGTTTGGGCGGCCTCCAATTTCACTTTTCCCGGCACCTAGAGAGGCTGATTTCATTCCAGATCCGGTTATAGGCTATATATATATAAGTATGTATATATATATATATATATATATAGAGGCCATATATATATACTATATATAGTATATATAATAATATTTATAATTATAGAGTAAAATATAAAATACATGATATATAACATATACTATACATATTATATATTATTTTAAACATATTAAATAATATATATATATATATATATTATAGTATTAAAAAATAAATATATTATATAAATTGCAAATTAATAAAAATATTACATATATATTATATTACAAATAATATTAATATATATATATATATTTGTTATAGAGAAAATATTATATATATAATATTATATCTATATATTATAAAAAAATATTCTATATATTATATATAAAATTATTTAATATTTTAATATTACATATAATATTACAAAATATATTATATATAATATATTTAATATTATATATATAAAATAAATATATAATGCACAATATTTAATAGAATATATATTAATAATATTAAAAAACACATATATAATATCATATGATAAAATAAAAACAAACATATAGTATAATTAAAAAACGAATAATATAAAATAATATAAGATAATAATAAAAAATATAAAATAATAGAATAAAATATAATATAATATAATATAATATAATATAAAAAATAAAATATAATATAATATATAATATAATATAATATAATATAATATAATATAATATAATATATATTACATTTATTATTATACAGAATATATCATAATAGATATATAAATATACTACTACTATATATATAGGCTATGTAGGTATGGATATTCAACAAGGGGTACCAATGGAGCTATGAGTGCTGATTTGTTGGGATCCATCACCATCGCATATCTCAGCCATGAGGCATTGTCGATAAGTAGGGCATCCACAGATTGTCATGTTCAGCGAATATAGCAAATATATAATAAAATATAGCCTAATATTATAGTTGTCCATAATATAGCTGAATATATAGTCCCACGGATTGTCATCATTATTCAACTATATTCAGCGATCACTTCTATCAATGAGGTACTTGTACCTCCTTTCTGAAAAGGGCAAACCCATGTTCTTGTGATTTGGAACTGTCACCAACATTCACCAACTCAACACACAGAAAACTACCCAAGTTGGGTCCCAGTTTGAAAACACGGTTCAACCCGGGGGATCATCTCCAAAGGACTCGTGGTTTCACCATGGTGATCTTGAAGCAGACCATTTCATTCTCAATGACCTGGCGGAAAGCGGCTGAAAACATCTGAAAACTATGGCACGAGTTCAACGGTAGCGATCTGGGATTGTTTGAAAGTAGGGTAACCATGAATCCATTTGACTGAAAAAACATGCCTTGTTGTCGTGGCGGTTTGATGGCCTAGTAGGAATGCACATCCCAAATCATGACAACACCTGGTTCTGAAATCCTTGATTGAAGTATGACAAAACTGACCCAGGGCTAACGCTGATGGATAGCACAAATGAACGAAACGTCAACCCTATTTGAATCGCCATGAAGTCAGAAATCAGGAATTTGACCAGAGTTGGCAACAATGGAGTACAGGAAAATCCGTCAGTTGCAGTAATTGGTTTACCGTCCGGTGTTATCAAACGTGGCAATGGAAAATCCACCATTGATAGTTGATTTGTTTCAGTCAAAACTCCATTTATAAGGGATTGTCCAATGTTGTCACATATTTCTACGTTTTGCGGATGGTTAGTGTAAGTCGCACTGTTGTTTGGCCTGATTTTTCCCGACGTTGTGTGCCAGATGGGTCTGTCTGAAGAGGAAACCCCCCAAAAGAAAACAGCTCAATAGAGATAATGTGGTAATGATACATCATCACCCAAAATCAAATGGTAGATTTATGATTGGGTTTCCCATATTAATGATGATGAACCAGAGAAGAAATGAAGCGATGTCTATCCTGTCTGGATTTAAATAAACCCTCAGTAAAATGAAAACCTCAAAGCAACAATGGGAATTGCAATCGGATTCTTCATTGAACTCTTCTGTGCGGTAATGTTTTGCCATCGAAACATAAACAGACCAATTGCTATTCCCAATTACTTGACGATTACTGTACCAACTGATAATCACCAATAATAGTACTCCAATCTTTTGCCAGGACCGTCAACTTGAAAGGCTCCCGAAACGGGCCCCCTTCCTCTCCCAACAGTTCTGTAAGCTGCGCCACTCCACTGACCTGCTGCATTTGTTTGCGTTGTTTTAAGTTTAGCTCGTTGGTATACTGATAATAATGATAACATGTGCTATTCTTGTCATACATTCAAGCCTAGCTAGTACTGCAAGTTTAGCAATGATCGAAGGAAATTTAGAAGTCAAACTTCTGACAGCATGGTCAAATGCACCAGCAGAGGCGGGCAAGTGAGAGAGAAGAGACGCAGAACACTGAAGATCAGTGAAGAGAAACGAAAACGAAAGAAGATCCAGGTGCGCCAAAAGGTAGAAAAGTCGGGAAGTCGCGAAACACTGTGTTTTTCCCAATGCTTTGGGGCTCTGGACGGTCGAAAAGTAGGCTCGATAAAGCGGCGGGTGCGGAGCCATCTGGGGAGATGAGAGATAAAAGAAGAAGACTGCACGCTTTTGCGGCGCGAAACACATTTTGAAATCTAGCTAACACACCACCTTCGGAGAACTTCCGGAAGTTGCGATGTGAGCGAAGTGGACGCGGCTGTGGCACGAAGCACATGTCAAAGTCTAAATTTCAAAAACGCCTCAGCCTCCGAGCACTTTTGGAAGGTTACTTCTTCCAAAAGTGCATGCCGTTGCGGCTCGAAGCACATCTCGAAGCCAAAATGCCAAAAGCACCTGAGTGTCGGAGCACTTGTGGCAGTTGAGGTGTGAAAAAGTGCACGGCTTTGTGGCACGAAGCAAATTTTCGAAGACAAAACTGGAAAAAAATATCTCGGACCAATTTTGAATGTTGCAATGTCGAAAAAATGCACGACATTGTGGTGCAAAGCGCGTGTAGAATTCAAATGGTAAAATCACACACCACCGCGTGAAGACTATCTCATCATATCTCATCCTAAAAGCTTCCAAACCACCCTGCACACTTTTTTTTCTCCTTACTGGGACTTCCGCTCATTGGCTCTCTTCTCCTTTCTGCGAGCTTCCCGGATATTTTTTTTGTCCATCAAAGCTCGCAGGCGTACTTCTGCAGGGTTCCTTGGGTCTGGCACAAACTCGTTCTGTTGTCTGCGCTGCTCGCCTGTCAGCCTACTTGAGGAAGCACTATGGCTCACTGGTCTGGTTGCATTCTCAGCCTTCATGGTGTCGTTTTTTTTCTCGGTCTTCTCGGCTTCCTTGGTGTTATCCATCACTGGACCTTTGTTCTTGTCCTTGGTGTCCTTCTTGGTCTCCATGGCGTCATCCATCGATGAAACTTCTGGTTTTTTCTGGGTGTGCTCGGTCTTCTCAGCCTCCATGGTGTCATCCATCGATGGAACTTCGGTTTTTTTCTGGGTGTGCTCGGTCTCCTCAGTCTCCATGGTGCCATCCATCGATGGAACTTTGTGCTTTTTCTCGGTGTACGGGCCTGGCTGGCGCACGGCGCATGCAAGTTCTATAGATGGGAAAGGTCTTATAGTATAACTACCCTAAGGCAACTTCCGCCCCGCCTGGTGCGGGTACTGCTGGTACAACTACAGCTACAACTACAACTACAGCGACAACAACAACTACACTGCAACTACAACTACAACTGCAACTGCAACTACACTACACCAGACTACAGCTACACTACAACTATAACTACACTACAACTACAGACAGCTATAGCTACAACTACAGCGACAATTAAAAGTACATTACACTACACAAGAGAACACTAGAGATAGATAGATAGATAGATAGAAAGATAGAAAGATAGAAAGATAGATAGACAAACAGATAGATAGACAGAGGCGGAGATAGAGAGACACAGAGAGGAGGTGACAAAGAGAGAGAGAGAGAGGGAGAGAGGGAGAGAGGGAGAGAGACTTAGAGCGTCAACCGCCTTCCGGTCCATCAATGGGTTCGCTCTACCATCCATGCATCAGAACTCACCTCTCCTATAGGTTTCCTATCATTGAGACTTCCGCCACTGCCTTGTGCGGTACGAGTACTACTGGTATCTACTGGTATAATGATCTATTACCTTCAATAAACGTGACAAAAGTGTTCACAGTATTAAACTACCCATCTAAAGGTTGACCCTGGATACGCTCTGGATGTTCACTCATCCAACTCTGGTTCGGGTCTGGTTGAAACTCTCAAGTTCTTGAGTTTCGAAACCCGTGGTGGATGGGTAAATTCTACCTGTCGGCAAATACGCATTTGGAATTTAGCATGAATCAATGAAATGACACTTAATATGACACAATCATATTCCCCCTATGCTACAACAGGGTTTTAAAGGAGGGTATCCAACATTAGGGGATGGGAGTAGATCGTACATCTGTCGGTTACGGTCAAAACTGCCGGATTCACCGGTGACGCGACGTCGGGTAAAAAAACAGCACCCGTTTTGGGGCTACGTGGATCGTTGGCTACGTGGATGCACATCTCAAAAAAAACAACATAGCAACCCAAAGCTCGAAATGTCCTGCAGGGCAACCTTGAAGCTCTCTGAGGTTGCAGGGTTTCTCATTCACCTAGATTCCTAGATATGCAGAAATTAAGTCTGAAAGCATCACATTTGGGGGATTCAGCTGCCCCTCAGGCAACGACGTGATGAGAAATGAAGGCGCCGGGGCCCACCTGAAGCATCAACTCATAGAAAAAAAATCATGGGGGGATCATGGGGGATGACCAGATATTACAAGAAGATAGTTTGCATCGTATCCTTCGTATAGCCTTTACACACAGACGCTTTTACACACAGAAGCTTCTACACACAGAACCTTTTTATTGAATTTCGTGAGCCCTGATTTTTAGAAGAAAATAAGTGGTGGAAACCACCCTGGTCAGGAATAAGTGTTGAAAACTACCTGGGAGTAAAAACACACCAACGTACAAGATTCAAACCCTGGTGGTTTCATGAGGGGCTGCCTTCCTATATGTGCCAATGATGATATCAATGATATCTAAAGTGATTTCTTGAAATTCATGGACCCCTTGCCAGCCCCTGACACGCTGATGACTCTTTCGCCCTTGATGGCACCTCCCTGGTGTCAAGACCGTCTTTGCTCCAAAAACTTCTGTTTCCCTGCAACTTATCCAAGAAAAGTTTGTAGAATATTGAGAAATTCAATCAAACATGTAGTTGATGGCTTCCACTTACTTCCAGGTATGATTGATGTGTCAGTGAGTTGGCGCTGAAATGTGCTGCAAAGAACAGGGTAGAGTCACTGATACTTCAAACTTCTAACAAATCGGGCAACCTGAAATAGCAAAACATTTCCCAAAACATGTTGCACTTGTTCAGACAAGATGTCTGGGACATCTTAAAATAGTTTGTAGATTATCTTTTGAAAAGTTTGCCACAGTCGGTCTGCAAAAACATTTTAGGCTGTTTCTCCAGGAAATTGCTGAAAGTTTGAAGCCCGATGTCTCTCCAAACACCTTACCTGAAAAAAAAATGTATCCCAACAATCTTGGCCTGTCTCCTTGACATCTTAACATGTCTCTCAGACATTTTGCCTGGACAAAAAGCAAGATGCCTCACAGGCAAGGTAATATCTTAACATTTCTCACAGACATTTTGCCTGAAAAAAAGGCCAAGATGTCACCCAGACATCTGAACGTGTCTCTCAGAATCTTGCGAGAAAAATGTCTCCCAGACATCTTAACATATCTCTTTGAAAACAATGCCGAGGTGTCTGCATAAGAAATCTTAACATGCCTCTCAGGCATCTTGCCTGAAAAAAATGCCAAGATGTCTCCCAGACATGTTAACATGTCTCCCAGACATCTTGCCGGACAAAAATCCCAAGATGTCTCCCAGGCATCTTGACATGTCTCTTAGAGACCTTGGCTGAAAATCATGCCAAGGTGTCTCCCAGACATCTTAACATGTCTCCCAGACATCTTAACATGTCTCTCGGACATTTTGCCTGAACAAAAATGCCAAAATGTGTCTCAGACAACGTAAGATGTCTCCCAGACATCTTAACATGTCTGGGAGACATATTATTTTTCAAATATTTTTCTGTGCGTTCCACCACTTATTTTTAGTGGAAAAAAGTGTTTCCACCACTTATTTTTTGCCACCTTCGACTGTTCCACCACTTCTGATAATACAAAAAAACTGCACGATGTCTGGGCGACATGTTAAGATGTCTGGGAGACATTTTAAGATGTCTGAGAGACATCTTGCCACATTTCTTCTGGTACTGGTAAGATGTCTGGGAGACATGTTAAGATGTCTGAGGGGCATGTTAAGATGTCTGGGAGACATGTTAAGATGTCCGGGAGACATCTTGGCATTTTTTCTAAGCAAGATGTCTGAGAGACATGTTCAGATGTCTGGGGGACATGTTAAGTAAGCTGTCGGAGAGATATGTGGGAGACATGTTAAGATGTCTGGGAGACATCTTGGCATTTTTCTCAGGCAATGTGTCTTGTATTTTTATTTCAGGCAAAATGTCTGAGAGGCATGTTAAGATGTCTTGGAGACACCTTGGCATTTTTCAGGGAAAATGTTTGAGAGACATGTTCAGATGTCTGGGAGACTTTGGGCAAGATGCCTGAGAGATATGTTAAAATCTGTGGGAGACATCATGTTTTTTTTTCCGGCAAGATGTCTGAGAGGTATGTTAAGATGTCTGAGAGACACGTGAAAGTATCTGAGAGACAGTTTGGCATTTTTTTCAGGCAGGATGTTTGCGTGCCATGTTAAGACTGTTAAGATGTCTGGGAAACATGTTAAGATGATTGAGAGACATCTTGGCATTTTTTCAGGCAACATGTCTGAGGGACATGTTAAGATGTCTGGGAGACATGTTAAGATGTATGAGAGACATTTTGGATTTTTTGAAGGTTCAATATATCGGTCAACTTAGTCAACGTGTCTGTCAAAAAATCAAGTTTTCTTTTACTGTTTCTCCAAACCTTAAAAACCTTTCTAACACAATTTCCCACACAGTTCATATCAACATGTCACTTCAGAAACCTTTACCTCTGGAGATGCCTTGAGATTACATTCCACAAACAAAAAAACTTTTTTGATAAGATGTTTCACCAGGGAAATCATCTCAGTCTCAGTCAATTCAGTTCGTGTCGGTCGACAATGTTCAGCTTTGACTCTTGGGCCGTGCTTTTGACCCCTTCAACATGTGCTTGCTAAGGATACACAATGAGAAACAAAATTCATGAGTAGAGGAAAACGAGGAAATACATTTTGGACATGTAAGAAAACTGTTCCACCACTTGTTGGATTTCCAAATCGGAACACACCCCACTCACGCAATTCAACAAACCTTTTGCACACAGAAGCTTTTACACACAGATTTGTTTACACACAGAGGCTTTTACATAGACGCTTTTACACACAGACGCTTTTACACACAGAAGCTTCTACACACAGAACCTTTTGCACACAGAAGCTTTTACACACATACATTTTTAGACACAGTCGCTTTTACACACAGAAGCTTTTACACACAGACACTTTTTCACACAGAAGCTTTTACACACAATCATCATCACCATCACCATCATCTTCATTATATTCATCGTCATCGTCATCGTCATCACCATCGCCATCGTCATCATCATCGTCATTATCATCGTCGTCGTCGTTATCGTCTTCGTCGTCGTCGTCGTCGTCCTCCTCGTTCTTGTCATCGTCATTGTCATTGTCTTCATCCTTACCCTCCTTCTCATCAATCAGGTTCCAACCCCTTGAAATTCTCATCAATCAGGTTCCAACCCCTTGAAATTTAAGAGGTCTTTTTACACAGGAACCATTCACCCAAACTCGAGAATAAACAACGTGAATATCCTGGGAATGATTATGGACTGTGCAGTCTTTGACTCAGCCATGTTTATTGGAATGGGTAACCGCCTCAAGCAGTTTGCGTCAAAACCCTGCCTGATTAGGCGGTTGGTCCCCAAATCTATGATGCCTCAGCGTAGCATCTACATATGGAACCTTGTATAGTTTCCACTGAATATTGTCCCTGCCGTTCCCTGGTTCATCCATTACCCCATGTTGCCCAAACAGCCGCCCAGTAGGTGAAACATCATGTCCTTGGCATCCTTTTTCTCCACGCAAAACAGGCGATGACTCAGGGGCAGCAAAGAAGACCAGATTGTATCAACACGCAATGTCATTCGGATATGTGTATATATAATTATATATAGTATGATGTATATTTGGGAATATATATATATTATATATAATGTGAGTATCATTTCATTATTCTTAAAATCTAATATCGCTTATCGCTTATTAATTATGTCACAACATACAATGATATTGTTTTCTCTTCTGACGCAGATCTCTGGAGGGATCTCTGCTGCAACTACTTTTCTTCTTGCGCACTCTTCATTGACTCCTCATTGCTTTAGTAACGTTGCCTCACTGTTTTGACTTGAGTTTCCTTGATGCTCATAAACTTGAAAACAATTGCTTGTTAATTACCAAGAAAGGAGATCCGACCCTGCAAACCAAGGTCTAATCTGATTAATCTGGGTTCGCCAAGAGATTGCCATCACTGATGTAAAATTAGAGCATGTTCATTCATGAATTTTCCAGTGGCAGGATACATCCGGCCTGGCCACCACCCGGGGCCCAGGGCTTGGCTGCGGGATGCTAAAGGTGCCGGCTTGATGAACCCTTGGCTCGAAAAGAAAACAGAGGCGCAGCTGAGAATATACAAACAAATCGGATCATCAAATTCGATCACCTTATGGGTAAAATGGAGCCATAATTTTCATGAATTTCAGAGAAAAAATCTATGAGTCCATCAATCCACTCCAAAATGCAAAAACACAGGTCTTGTTACTTGTCAGAGTACTGCTGCAACATCTTTGAAATGTTCATGGGTCAAAACTCCGGTATCCTAGTGAAAAAAAACATGAGTGTTTTTTTCCTCTGTAATAGTTGACCCATCACCAAAATTCACCAAATAACTATCCAAATATATAACTATCATCTAATTTCCCTGTCGCCCACAAAATTTAGTTCTCATGTTTTCATCGCCCTCGCATCCTCTGAGTCCGGGAAATCCCGTGGCTATGTGAAGATCCACCAAAGGTGTGGTTATGGGTCAAAACCCGATCTGTACCCGATCCGTGAACATCAATACATGGCTGGTCAATGGATGTACATCCCGCAAAATCATGGTATTTACAAATATTTTTAGGTTGTGATCCATCCTCATTTCCAGATGTGCAAGGTTTAAAACTAAAAAACAAAACATCAACCTACAAAACATTACCAAGTCGTATGCCTGATTGGATGTGACGATTCTATCAATTCTCCGGATATTCAGATGTGTCTTGTTTTGACCCACACCAAAAATTTCACTGCACAAGGGAGGACGGAAGGCACCCTCTGGCAGGCAAAACCTAGAGCTCCATTCAGTGTCCGTCAGCGAACCAGTTCTCTGTTTGCAACGTGATACACCCCACAAAAAAACAGTCCGGTACAGTAACCAACCATGTGGACTTCATTCAACATGTTCCCCAATTAATATGGTTTCATGATATACACGCAAAAATCAATTCCTTGGGTTCTTGTTGAGTTTGTGCTCAATTGGTTTGTTTGTGCCATCGGGTCAAAAACCGAAGGTGTAGTTGTGTAAATCCGCCGACCCCGGCCGATGCAAGGGGGAGCACGTAAGGGAAAAAGAGGTACTGCACTGCTATTACTACTACTACTACTACAACTACTACTACTACTACTACTACGACTACGACTACGACTACGACCACGACCACGACCACGACCACGACCACGACGACGACGACGACGACGACTACTACTACTACGACTTGGCGGCTTCTTCGTCCTTCACTGCCATGCTGTAAATTGAAGTGCTAGTTGAAGAGCTAGTTCTCTAGGATTTCAGAAGGGGCGTTAGGGAGTTTTTTGTTGCGATTTGGTGGCCTCTTCGTCCTTCACTGCCATGGTGTTTCAGATGGGCGGGTCCGGCGTTTTGGCGGCTCAGAAGCTGTAAGTTGAAGAAGAAGAGGTAGTTGAAGCGCTAGGTCTCTAGGATTTCAGAAGGGACGTTAGGGAGTTTTTTTGGTGCGATTTGGTGGCTTCTTCGTCCTCCACTGCCATGGTGTTTCAGGTTGCCGGGTCCGGCGTTTTAGCGGGTCAGAAGCTGTAAGTTGAAGAGCTAGTTGAAGAGCTAGTTCTCTAGGGTTTCAGAAGGGACGTTAGGGAGTTTTTTGGTGCGATTTGGTGACTTCTTCGTCTTCACTGCCATGGTGTTTCAGGCTGGCGGGTCCGGCGTTTTGGCGGCTCAGAAGACAGGCACGTCAGGGAGCTCAGTGTTTTGGCGGCTCAGAAGGTGTAAGTTGAAGAGCTAGTTGAAGAGCTAGTTGAAGAGCTAGTTCTCTAGGATTTCAGAAGGGACGTTAGGGACTTTTTCGGTGCGATTTGGTGACTTCTTCGTCCTTCACTGCCATGGTGTTTCAGGCTGGCGGGTCCGGCGTTTTGGCGGCTCAGAAGCTGTAAGTTGAAGAGCTAGTTGAAGAGCTAATTAGTTGAAGAGCTAGTTCTCTAGGATTTCAGAAGGGACGTTAGGGACTTTTTTGGTGCGATTTGGTGGCTTCTTCGTCCTTCACTGCCATGGTGTTTCAGGCTGGCGGGTCCGGCGTTTTGGCGGGTCAGAAGCTGTAAGTTGAAGAGCTAGTTGAAGAGCTAGTTCTCTAGGATTTCAGAAGGGACGTTAGGGAGTTTTTTGGTGCGATTTGGTGGCTTCTTCGTCCTTCACTGCCATGGTGTTTCAGGCTGGCAGGTCCGGCGTTTTGGCGGGTCAGAAGCTGTAAGTTGAAGAGCTAGTTGAAGAGCTAGTTCTCTAGGATTTCAGAAGGGACGTTAGGGAGTTTTTTGGTGCGATTTGGTGGCTTCTTCGTCCTTCACTGCCATGGTGTTTCAGGCTGGCGGGTCCGGCGTTTTGGCGGCGCAGAAGCTGTAAGTTGAAGAGCTAGTTGAAGAGCTAGTTCGCTAGGATTTCAGAAGCGACGTTAGGGAGGTTTTTGGTGCGATTTGGTGACTTCTTCGTCCTTCACTGCCATGGTGTTTCAGGCTGGCGGGTCCGGCGTTTTGGCGGTCAGAAGCTGTAAGTTGAAGAGCTAGTTGAAGAGCTAGTTCTCTAGGATTTCAGAAGGGACGTTAAGGGAGTTTTTTGGTGCGATTTGGTGACTTCTTCGTCCTTCACTGCCATGGTGTTTCAGGCTGGCGGGTCCGGCGTTTTGGTTGCTCAGAAGCTGTAAGTTGAAGAGCTAGTTGAAGAGCTAGTTCTCTAGGATTTCCGAAGGACGTTAGGGAGTTTTTTGGTGCGATTTGGTGACTTCTTCGTCCTTCACTGCCATGGTGTTTCAGGCTGGCGGGTCCGGCGTTTTGGTTGCTCAGAAGCTGTAAGTTGAAGAGCTAGTTGAAGAGCTAGTTCTCTAGGATTTCAGAAGGGACGTTAGGGAGTTTTTTGTTGCGATTTGGTGACTTCTTCGTCCTTCACTGCCATGGTGTTTCAGGCTGGCGGGTCCGGCGTTTTGGCGGCTCAGAAGCTGTAAGTTGAAGAGCTAGTTCTAGGATTTCAGAAGGGATTAGTTCGCTACTGCCATGGTGTTTCATTTCAGAGAAGCTGTAAGTTGACGTTAGGATTTCAGAAGGGACGTTAGGGAGTTTTTTGGTGCGATTTGGTGGCTTCTTCGTCCTTCACTGCCATGGTGTTTCAGGCTGGCGGGTCCGGCGTTTTGGCGTCTCAGAAGGGAACACATCAGGGAGCTCAGTGTTTTGGCGGCTCAGAAGCTGTAAGTTGAAGAGCTAGTTGAAGAGCTAGTTCTCTAGGATTTCAGAAGGGACGTTAGGGAGTTTTTTGTTGCGATTTGGTGACTTCTTCGTCCTTCACTGCCATGGTGTTTCAGGCTGGCGGGTCCGGCGTTTTGGCGTCTCAGAAGACAGGCACGTCAGGGAGCTCAGTGTTTTGGCGGCTCAGAAGCTGTAAGTTGAAGAGCTAGTTGAAGAGCTAGTTCTCTAGGATTTCAGAAGGGACGTTAGGGAGTTTTTTGTTGCGATTTGGTGGCTTCTTCGTCCTTCACTGCCATGGTGTTTCAGGCTGGCGGGTCCGGCGTATTGGCGGCTCAGAAGCTGTAAGTTGAAGAGCTAGTTAAAGAGCTGGTTCTCTAGGATTTCAGAAGGGACGTTAGGGAGTTTTTTGGTGCGATTTGGTAGCTTGCAGAAGCAGTACAAGACGTCGCATATATTTAATTCGAACATATCAAATATATTTCATAAAAATCTACATATGAAAAAGAAGAAAGTGTGAAAGTGCGAAGCACCGAAGAATATCTATGCACATTTGGTTTGCTTACTTGACCATTCTTCCGGGGTCGGCGGCAAGGGCGGCAGCCCCTTAATTTAACGCACGTGTTTTTGTTGCCATGTTTTTAACGGGTCTTTTGATGTTGCCAATGGTGGGAGGGCGCGTTCGCATTCACTGCATTTACGTGTCACGGAGGATGATACGGTGATGCTACGCTACGCTCTTCAGCGGGCGTGCTAAGGTTCTAAAGCCGTTCCCGCAAGGTAAAATTCTACCAGTAGTGCCGCGCAAGGCGGTAGCACAAGTTTCCAAAATAGGAAACCTAAAAGAGATATTGGTTGTTGTGAATCATGGATGGCAGAGCGGCTCCACTGCTGGATCGACAATCTATCCACCCTATTATCCAATCTATCCATGTCTCTATTCGACCATGTATCTGTCTATACATCTATCTATCTATCTATCCATCCATCTATCTATCTATCTATCTATCTATCTATCTAATCTATCTATCTATCTATCTTCCTATCTATCTATCTATCTATCGATCGATCTATCTATCTATCTATCTATCCGTGTCTTTAGTCATCCATGTATCTTTCTATCTATCTAACAATCGATCTATCCGGCCATCTGTCTATCTGTCTATCTAACTGTCTATCCATTTGTCTTTCGCTCGATTTGTCGATCTATCTATTTATCTGTCTGTCTTCTGTCTTCCTATTTGTCTTTTGATTTGTCTTTCTATCTGTCGTTCTACCTGTCTTTCCATCTGTCGTTCCATCTGTTTTTCTATCTGTCTTTCCATCTGTGGTTCCATCTGTTTTTCTATCTGTCTTTCTATCTGTCTTTCTATCTGTCTTTCCATCTGTCTTTCTAGCTGTCTTTCTATGTGTTTTTTCCATCTGTCTTTCTATCTGTCTTTCTATCTGTCTTTCACTCCATCCATCTATCTACCTATCTATCTATCTATCTACCTATCTATCTATCTATCTTTCTATCTATCGATCTATCTATCTATCGATCTATCTATCTATCCATCTATCCATCTACCTATCTATCTATCTGTTTATCCATCTATCTATCTATCTATCTATCGATCTATCGATCTATCTATCTATCTATCTATCTATTTACCTAGCAATAACTATCATTATCTATCATTATCTATCATGTTCTATCATTATCTATCATTATCTATAATTATCTATCATTATTCATTTTCTATCTATCTATCTAGCTATCTAGCTATCTAGCTATCTTTCTATCTAGCTATCTAGCTATCTATCACTATCTATCAAAAACTATCGTTACCTATCATTATCTATCATTATCTAGTTATCTTTCAATCTATCTACCTATCTATCTATCTATCTACCTATCTATCTTTCTTTCTTTCTTTCTTTCTATCTATGGATCTATCTATCTATAAGTCCATCCATGCATCCATCTATCTATCTATCCATCCATCTGCCTTCCTACCTGCCTATCTACCTATCTATCTATCTAATCTAAATCTAAATCTAATCTAATCTCATCGATCTATCTATCTATCTATCTTTCTTTCTTTCTTTCTTGCTATCTATCTATCTGTCTAGCTCCAAGCGTGAAAACGAAGCAATTCTGCGAGACTTCCTCAATTTTTGAACTTGACAACATCGAAAACGCAGCAATTCTGCGAGACTTCCTCAATTTTTGATTTTTGATGTTGGCAACATCAAAAACGAGGCAAGTCTACGCGACTTCCTCAATTTTTGAAGTTGGAAGACATCAAAAACGAAGCCATTCTGCCAGATTTCCTTCGAAAATGGAAAGTTGAGTGCAGTGCTGACGGCCTCATACCAATTTGTTTTGCAATGTGTCCATTCCATCTGTCTAAAGTACTGTACGTGCCACGAAAAAGTGAGGCCAGCTGTGACGCAACCTGAAGATCATATGCTCCAAAATGCAACCCCTCTCAGGAAATTAGCACGCTGACCTCCCAACATCTTGGATGAACATGTCTCTTCTATCGCGCCTGCCACGTGAAAAGCATCTTTGCAGATCTTCTTCAAACGTCCCATGCCTGCCATCCTTTTTGCAACTGCTACAAAACCCTCACGTTTTACTCACTTTCGGCAGGGTGCAGAATCCTTTGCGCCTGCCAGACAAAACGACGCTTCAACGTCCAAAAGTGGCGCAAACATGTGGTGTCTTTAGCATTTTGACTTGGAAATTTGCTTCGCGCCACCACGGCGTGCACTTTTTCAACATCTCCACTTCCACAAATATTCCGAGAACGGTGTGTTTTGTACATTTTGACTTCAAAATATGCTTTGTGCCACAACAGCGTGCACTTTTGGAACATCTCAACTTCCAAGTGATCCGAGAATCGCGTGCTTTGTGCATTTTGACTTCGACATGTGCTTCGCGCCACAACAGCGTGCACTTTTTCAGCATCAACTTTCAAAAGTGCTCCAACAATGACGTGCTTTGTACATTTTGACTGTGCAATTCTTCATCTCTCATCTCCCCAGATGGCTCCGCACCCGCCGCTGTAGCGAGCCTACTTTGACCTTCCGGAGCCACAAAAAACTTTCTGGAAAAACACAGTGAATCGCAACTTTTCTACCTTCTCGCGCACCTGCATCTCCTTTCTTCTGGCTCTTTCCCTTCTCTGATCTTTTCCTTCTCAGTTTCTCTGACTCTTCCCACCTCTGCTTTTCCATCTGTCCACACTGTCGGAAGTTTGACTTCTAAACTTCCTGAATTAAATCAGAGATAAACAAAATCTGTGCGGGAGGCGGGGGCCTGGTAGTGCAGAGATCAATCACGGCAACTGTTCTTATTTGATATCCAGTTGCGGCAAGAACTTGACAAACTCTGAGATGGTGAAAAATGGAAAAAATGCGGGAACGGGAATTGAAAGTGTTTCTCGCTGTGGCTCAATGCAAATTCCTTGAAACGACATGAAATAACAATGTGATTTCAGGACCCCTGCAAGGTGACCATTTGTATTTCGCTGCAGTGCGAAGCCTGCTGTACCAAAACACAAACTGAAATCACATATGTTCAAGTCCTTCAAGCCAGAAATCATGGAAACCGTCAGGCATGTGTTTGCAACGTCTTCATGTAAACAAAGTAAAGACTAAAGACTTGGATAACGACACATTCGGTTCCTGACCCGCTGAGTTTCTATTTGTTCCAGCCATCTCTTTGAAACTCCAAATTATCCCATCTCCATTGCAGCCTTCCATCCCCCCCAGTCGGATGTTATGAGGCAAAAGCTAACCCAAGCCGAGACGCGTGTTGCGGGGTGGAAACGTAATAATTACTGGAAACCAGCCAGTTTGCACAGTGGGTTCCAAAAAATTACTTTACTTCGAGTGATACCCACCCTGGCAAACTGTTTTGACCAAGTTTCTGACATATCATCTGGAAATATACCTGGCATAAAATGTGTGTATATATATATATAATGTGCGTGTGTTCTGACATTCTTTCTGGCGACGTTCTATCTGACGTTCTTTCTGGCATTTTATCTGGCATGCATTCCGGCAGCCTATCTGGCATCTATTCTGACATTCTATCTGGCATTCTCTCTGGCATTCTATCTCTGTCATTCTTTCTGGCATTTATTCTGGCATTCTACCTGGCATCTTTTCAGGCATTCATGCTGGCATCCAGCATCTATTCTGGCATTCTGTCTGGCTTAAATTCTGACATGCTTTCTGGCATTCTATCTGGCATCTATTCTGACATTCTTTCGGACATTCTCTCTGGCATTCTATCTGGCATCTGTGATATGTTGTGACATTCCAACTGAAATTCCTTCTGGCATTCTTTCTGGCATTGTGCCCGGCGTTCTCTTTGGCATGTGTTCAGGTCCCGGAGCTGGCGATAGGCGTGGCCCGTTCGGGTCCAGGCGTGGCTCAAAGCATCCGGAGCTCGCCACATGGCTTGGAAAGACAAGGCGGACATCAGGCGGAGCAGGAGTAGGCACAATAGGAGGAGAGGATGAAGGAGGAGAAGAAGGATGAGGAAAAGGATTTGCATCTTTGTTTCTAAAAGCTAGAGACCTTCACCTGGCAGGCGGGGAAAAATCCTGTCGGTTCTGGGATTATACCTCCGGGGTCAGCCAATATGATTTGAAGAGTCTGAGTCATCTGAGCCATTCCGAATGACAACTCAGGCTGGCATATACTAACTTGGGAGCCCTCACCCTAACTCTCTCCACTCAATTTTTTTCAGTCGGAAAGTCATTTTTCAATCGCTATTGATTTTTGTGTCAAAATCAATCGATTCGCTTTTTTTTCAATAGGATCTCGTCCACGAAAGTTCAATAGGAATTACAAAAAAAAACAATAGGAATCCATACGAAAAATCAATAGAAAAAAACATCAAATTCAATAGGAAATTTCATCAACAAATCGTTAAAAATCAATAGGATTGCGCATTCAAAAATTATGTTTTTTTGATCGAAGAGAGAATGCCAATTTCAAGAAGAGGAAAAATACACACACAAAGCACATGTCCAGAAGATTACTTTTATATGCATGATATATTCTATGTATAAAGATATAAATATGTACATTATATATATATATGTATATGAATTGGTTTTGAAAAGGTGAAAATTTTGTCAGGTGATTTGGGAGAGCAATAGATGGCTTAAGTGGGCTATCCAGCCATGATTTCCAATGCATATCCAGCGAAAAGCAAAGCAAGTCTCAACATGGCTATCCAGCCATCGAGGCAAAAACTTCTGGGTACCCCCAAACCTCAATCTTGAAACGAGCATGGCTATCCAGCCATCAATAGTGCACCTGCATGCTTTTTTTCCTTCGCTTGCCTCTCAGTCATCTCCTTCCTCGTCTAAAACCATCAAGCCACTGAGAATTAAGTGCATGCTGAGCCTGTACTTCTGCATGATGCTTTCAGCCGCCTTCGGCGGAGACTGGCCTCGGACGCATGCTTTTGCGATCCGTACCATGTGGCCCATGTAACTTTCACTGCCATAAGTCCAAAAGCAGCGGGGGTGACAGCTCTCAGTGAACCAGCTCAGATGGCTGGTCAGGTGGTGCTTTTGCACCATTGAGTATCTCAGGCACCCTCGCTGAGATGAAAGTTTAGCCATGTAGCTATACTGCAGCAGGAAGCTGTGGATCTTCTGGGCGAACTTGTCCCGCAAAGCAGCGGGAAATCTGTAGAGCTTCATGTCCATCAGCTGCGGCATGTCGTCCAAGGCTGTAATCATCTTCAGTCTGTGCTCTCCATACTTCGTCGTTTCAAACTGTTCACACAACCTGCAGACAGATGAGATGTAGATGCTTGTGTCCTGGCTATCCAGCCATCAAAGATGAAAAACACGGCTATCCAGCCATCAAAGCTGAAAAACATGGCTATCCAGCCAGCGAGAATGCCCTCCAA
Organism: Cladocopium goreaui; assembly: GCA_947184155.2. Taxonomy (NCBI): domain Eukaryota; class Dinophyceae; order Suessiales; family Symbiodiniaceae; genus Cladocopium; species Cladocopium goreaui. The sequence goes on from CAMXCT020002035.1 coordinate 40,019, forward strand.
AAATTATTTGCCAAGAAGCCTTTTCACTGCTGGCACCAGATACCTCACTTTCCTGGCTTTGCAATGCTTGAGCACTGGAAATTCAGTGGTGCTGTCTCCGATGTCTGTCAGCTTTAGCACACCCACTCGTTTTGAAGAAGGTGTGCCCAAGAAGTTGTAGGCCTCAACAATCAGTCTGTTGACTGCTGCACATCTGGCTGGCCGATTCGAAGCTACCATCTCATCTTCGATGAGGTCCCATAGGACCGACCCCACCACATGCATTGAGACCCCAAGGTCTATAGTGTGCATTGGGTCTAAGAATATGCACTGACTGTTGAGGCCAGGAACTGCAAACAAGGGGTGCTTGTACTTCGCATTCATCTCCTCTGCCGACCTGATAGTTTCCCGCCATTTAGCGCTACTTCTAAAGTCAAAGACAGGAATTTCGTCGTGCATGTCACATTTGCACCATGGACAGGGGTGGTTCTCCATTGCATAGGGGAAGTGGAACTCGCTGCTGTACCACTCCAAGTCACCGGTGATGCAGTACACCTGAGTTAGCTTATAATTTGTGAATGCAACGGCAATGCAGTTCTTGATTCAGGACATGTGGCTGTCCAGCCATCGAAACCATTCGCATGTGCTCAATGGCTATCCAGCCATCAATGAACTTGCCATGGCTCTGACATGCGTTGAAGTCACCATGGCTCTCTTCTCCCAGCCCATGAGAGGTTTGCCGCCATTGCTGACTTTGTAAGTGGGCAAGTTCCCAGGCGCTTTGGTAGGCCACCTTCCCTTAGTCATAGCTTCAAGGCTCCAGCAAAGAATTTTCCAAATAGGCTGCAGCGTTTCCTTGCTTATCATGCTTTTGGGCAAGGCGAAGAGGAGCAGCTGGCTCTCTGAGACAGAGAGCTTGGTGGTGAGGCTTCTCAGGCTGACCACCAGCAAAGAATCTGTCTCAGTGTGCGGGGCAGCATCGCCATGTAGAGCAAAAACCAAAGGCGCGTCCTTCTTGATGTCGGGAAAGCTCTTCCTGAGCTGCAGGAATGGCATCTGTGACCCCTAGGAGCTGGCTACCCAACCTTCAATCTTCATGACAGCTAGCCAAGACTCACCCAGCTTTTTGCAGAGGATAGCCTTGGGTAGTTCAGGTCCTGCTCTGTCCAAAATTTCTCCAAGTCTTGCAAGCCAAAGACAGCTTCCAAGTCCTGATGCTCACAGAAACACTTTGGAACAAATCTCAAAATACAGCCAGATCTATCTTTTGAGTCATTGCTGCTCGGTATCCATCCTTTGTGGCTATTAATCTAGTACACTGTAACACTGTCGTGTTTGCAGCAACATGGCTATCCCTAGCAGCATGTGGCCATAACCAGCCATCAAATATCCTTTTCTTTTTGTGGCCATGTCTCTGCAGTGGACGCCATGCTCATCCATTCATGGGGGAGAAGCAAGGGCAGCTTGCTCTGTAAGAGAGTTTTTTGTCCGTCACCATCTTTTCCCCAAATTTTGGTCTCCACGGTGTGAACAGGTGGCGCTTTCAAGTCTTTGAAATGCAAGGCCATAAGATCTCTTTGTATATTCTGTGGACTGTTGCCTGCTGCGCCCAGCATCGCAAGCCTCTGAACATCTTGCCCCTGGCATCCACTATCTGCAGCTGCCTTTGCAATCTCTTGCAAGGCTGGGCCCGACAACTCTCCTGTGCTCCACATCTTCAAAAGTAGCACGGCCAAGGGGCTTTCTACATGGCTTCTTGCTCTAGCAGAAGGTTTTTCTGCATGCCCCAACCTTCTCTGTTTGTGGCCCACCATTGCTTTTGGTGGCTATCCAGCCATCCAATGCTAGCAGCCACATACATCTGCAGTTTTTGCAATCGCATCCAGACAATACCTCCAGGTTGTGGCTATCCAGCCATCATGCACAGTTCCACCCCAATTGTGGCTATCCAGCCATCATTTGAAGCTCGATTCCTTTCAGGTTGTGGCTATCCAGCCATCATGCTGTTGTTCCCTTTGTGGCTATCCAACCATCAACCACATATGGCAGTGGCCCTGCCTTTCTGGAGCCCTGCAGTCTCATTCAGCCAGTCACTCCGCTTTCAGAGCTTTGAAGAGCTTGGCAGCTTTCAGGTCAGTCAAGGCTTTGTAAGCTACCTGGAGAAGCTTGGCAGCTTCGCTGCGGACGCATTTGCCTTTGGCCATCTTGTCCAACTTCTCACACGTCCTCTGGCCGTGCTCGGCTGCTTTCAGCGAATCTTTCACCATTGTCTTCTCTGCAGGGTTCTGGCTCTTCAGCTCGTGTGCTTTCAGCTCCACAGTGGCCGCGTCCTTGCTGAGTTCTGCTTTGAACTTGAGCACTTTCGACTTGATGCTCACAGCACCGTCTTCGTCTCCGACTTTGCTAGCCGCTTCCCACGCATTTTCTTTCGGGGCCTTCCTCTCTTTCTCATGCTTTGCATCCTTGATGTTCAACATTTTTTTGAGTTCAGGATCCAATCCATCTTCATCTTCCTCATCGCTCTCTCCTCCATGTCCCATCTCCATGTCGCTGGAGTGCACCTCGTCTACAGCCACAGCTTCAATCGCCGCCATCTTCTTGTGGTCAACCTAGCCAAAGCAGAAAAGCAAGGCACAGTAGGTATTGGGCAGTGGCTGTCACAAAGGCATTGGCTATCCAGCCATCCAATCGTCAATTTCAGGTTTACCTAATTCCTTGAGCGAGTTCGCGCACGTCAGTTTAGGGTCAATTAATGATTAGATATACCTTGCACCTCACGGACAGCTTCAGGCCTTCTGCCATGCAGATCCATACTGGGTTTCTCGGTCCTTCTCTGCCATATTGGACTTCTTCTCAACAATGGCTTGGAACTCCCAGTAGTCCGTCCAAGGGATTGCGGCGAGCTTTGATGGTGCCTTTCTGCAGTCGATCCTTCAGTTCCTCTGCCCCCCATTTCTGGAGGGCCTCAGCTTTGGTAATCCACTTCTCTTCTACTCCTTGCTTTGCAACGACTCTGACTGTGGTTAGCATTTTTCTGTAGCAGTCTCCAATCTTTCCCTTGTCCACGCACCATCCTCTCAGAAGCGCTCTTTTTCCCCACATCTTTGTGTGGGGTTCTTGTTTTTGATTCTGTATCCCGGGCTTCTCCTCCTCCTCCTCCTCCCGCCGCCTCCGTAACAAAACACACACAAACACACAAACTTAACATACAATAATTTCACACACACAAACTTAACACACACAAACTTAACATACAATAATTTCACACACACAAACTTAACACACACAAACTTAACAGACGATAACTTCACACACACAAACTTAACACACACAAACTTCACACACACAAACTTAACATACAACAATTTCACACACACAAACTTAACAGACAAAAACTTAACAGACAATAACTTCACACACACAAACTTAACATACAATTAACATACAATAATTTCACACACACAAACTTAACATACACAAACTTAACACACACAAAGTTAACAGACAATAACTTCACACAGACAAACACACACACACAAACTTCACACACACAAACTTAACATACAATAATTTCACACACACAAACTTAACACACACACAAACTTAACAGACAATAAACTTAACACACACAAACTTAACAGACAATAACTTCACACACACAAACTTACTTGTGGTACTGGTTGGATGTTGGCACATCTACCTTCGTTTCACGTGGCAGGCGTGGCACTCATGGCACTGGGTGGCGCGCTTGGACTGGCTTGGGCGCCTGTGACGCCGCGGCACTTTGCGTGGCAGGCGTGGCACAACCTGACATCCACCTTCGTTTCACGTGGCAGGCGTGGCACAAACTCACATCTACCTTCGTTTCACGTGGCAGGCGTGGCACAACCTGACATCCACCGTCGTTTTGCGTGGCAGGCGTGGCACTCATGGCACTGGGTGGCGCGCTTGGACTGGCTTGGGCGCCTGTGACGCCGCGGCGCTTTGCGTGGCAGGCGTGGCACAAACTCACACCTACTGTCGTTTTGCGTGGCAGGCGTGGCACAAACTCACATCCACCGTCGTTTTGCGTGGCAGGCGTGGCACTCATGGCACTGGGTGGCGCGCTTGGACTGGCTTGGGCGCCTGTGACGCCGCGGCACTTTGCGTGGCAGGCGTGGCACAACCTGACATCCACCTTCGTTTCACGTGGCAGGCGTGGCACAAACTCACATCTACCTTCGTTTCACGTGGCAGGCGTGCCACTTATGGTACTGGGTGGCGCCCTTGGGCCGGGATTTGGCGCCGGGGCGCCGCGCCGCACTTTGCGTGGCAGGCGTGGCACAACCTGACATCCACCTTCGTTTCACGTGGCAGGCGTGGCACAAACTCACATCTACCTTCGTTTCACGTGGCAGGCGTGGCACTCACGGCACTGGGTGGCGCGCTTGGACTGGCTTGGGCGCCTGTGACGCCACGGCACTTTGCGTGGCAGGCGTGGCACAAACTCACATCTACTGTCGGTTTGCGTGGCAGGCGTGGCACAAACTCACATCTACCGTCGTTTTGCGTGGCAGGCGTGGCACTCATGGCACTGGGTGGCGCGCTTGGACTGGCTTGGGCGCCTGTGACCTCACGTGGCAGGCGTGGCACTCATGGCACTGGGTGGCGCGCTTGGACTGGCTTGGGCGCCTGTGACGCCGCGGCACTTTGCGTGGCAGGCGTGGCACAAACTCACATCTACTGTCGGTTTGCGTGGCAGGCGTGGCACAAACTCACATCTACCGTCGTTTTGCGTGGCAGGCGTGGCACTCATGGCACTGGGTGGCGCGCTTGGACTGGCTTGGGCGCCCGTGACGCCGCGGCACTTTGCGTGGCAGGCGTGGCACAACCTGACATCCACCTTCGTTTCACGTGGCAGGCGTGGCACAAACTCACATCCACCGTCGTTTTGCGTGGCAGGCGTGGGACAGATGGCACTGGGTGGCGCGCTTGGGCCGGCTTGGGCGCCTGTGACGCCGCGGCACTTTGCGTGGCAGGCGTGGCACAAACTCACATCTACTGTCGGTTTGCGTGGCAGGCGTGGCACAAACTCACATCCACCGTCGTTTTGCGTGGCAGGCGTGGCACAGATGGAACTGGGTGGCGCGCTTGGGCCGGGATTTGGCGCCTGTGACGCCGCGGCACTTTGCGTGGCAGGCGTGGCACAACCTGACATCCACCTTCGTTTCACGTGGCAGGCGTGGCACAAACTCACATCCACCGTCGTTTTGCGTGGCAGGCGTGGCACTCATGGCACTGGGCAAGTGAAATTAGTCATTTGCATGCAAAGATGCGGTCCTTGCTCGTGGTCGAGAGGCAGGGCTCAAGTGCGCTTCAGCAACGCTGTGCAGCGCAGACATGACAGATTCTGTTTCTTGCATGCAGACTTTCATCATGTTGTTCTTGTCGTTCTGTTTTGGTCGCTTTGGCCCAACTAGAAGTTGCAGACAACGGCTCTAGCACGCATACCACTACAACACAACTACAACTAGTCAGCAAGGTAAAGATGCGGTCATAGGATCATCTCTTGTTGCACAATTCCACAAGGCGTCAGTGAAGTTATTGCGGACAACATCTCTAGCATGCATACGACTCAACCACAACTACAACGAGTCAGTCAAGTGAAATGTGTCATTTGCATGCAAAGAGGCGGTCCTTCCGGCATGTTTCGTCTTTCCGCGTGCCTCGGCATGTTTGATTTTGGCATGTTTAAGCGCTTTCTTCTGTCGGCCTGCTACGTGCTTCCTAAAGTTTGATTTTGGCATGTTTAAGTTTGGTCCTTTGCATGCAAAGATGCGGTCCTTCCGGCATGTTTCTTCGTTAACCCCATGCTTCGGCATGTTTGATTTTCGCATGTTTAAGTTTGGTCCTTTGCATGCAAAGATGCGGTCCTTCCGGCATGTTTCTTCTTTCCGCGTGCTTCGGCATGTTTGATTTTGGCATGTTTAAGTTTGGTCATTTGCATGCAAAGATGCGGTCCTTCCGGCATGTTTCTTCTTTCCGCGTGCTTCGGCATGTTTGATTTTGGCATGTTTAAGTATTTTCTTCTGTCGGCCTTCTACGTGCTTCGGCATGCTGTGCCGAGCTATTACGGCTGTCATGTAGTAACAAGATAGCACGCATGAAGCCTCTGTGTCTTTGCAACTGCCGCAGGGGCCCTTCCAGTGAGCTTCTTGGACGGAGGACAGGCGCGTGTCTCACGGCCCGACAATGAGTCAAGCAATCTATGACGTCGGGAGCCAGAGCTTTGACCCAATGTGGGAAGAAGCGTATGCAGATGCGTGGCGAAGCGACACTTATGTGGAAAAAATCGCGACGCCTATGTGTTTCTGAACTGTGCGGTTGCTTGACATCTTTGGAAAAACCTGCACAGTTAGTGTCATGGTGTTTGCCTGTGACTGTGACTGTGTCGTGTCTTCCATAGTTGCATTGACAACCAGCTACATACCTACATACATACATACATACATACATACATACACGATCTTTCACCTCCTGTTTGGTCTTTCCTTCCTTCCCTGTCCCCGCTGAAACCATTGAAGCTCATTTTAGGAAGAAGTTGACTTGTGGGGTTATCCGGTCCTTTAATCTTTTTCTGCTGGCCACAGCCGCTAGATGCTTCTTTGTACTGTCCATCACTCCCTGTCTCTTTTCTGCACGCCTCAAAGGCCTTCCACAACCTCTCAGCTGTGCGACTCGGTAAGGTGGCCAATGTCTTGTCAAATTGCGTCTGGCTCATGTCCTTGTGTTTTGACATTTCAGAGAGGAACTTGTTGTGGCTCTGCAGCGCCTCCTCGGTGAGAGGTAGCGGTTCCACAATCTCATCATCTTCTTCCTCCTCTTCTTTGTCCTTTCCATTTTTCTTGTGGGTCTTTGGCGGCTTTTCCTCTTTCTCATGAGCTGCAGGCCTCTTCATACCGGCTTTCTGTTGGGCAGCAGGCTTCTTCAAAGTCGACTGGGCTGCCATGGCTGATTATAGAAGGAGGCAGTGGCTGGAACGCCTTGGGCACCAAAATCCTTCAGAATATGCTGTACCATTGCTAGTCAATCTGACAAGGACAGCAGACCCCAACATGGCTATCCAGCCATCAAAGCAACAGAAGAGTGGCTATCCAGCCATCAAGGACAGAAACGAAGTGGCTATCCAGCCATCATCGAGCAGAAGTGGCTATCCAGCCATCAAATTTTCCCTGAAACAAACAGGTTTTCGTTGAAGATCACAGGTTTCCATTGGAAATCAAGGGAATTCATAGAAATTCATGGAAATTCATGTGAATTCATGGGTCTTCATGGGTCTTCATGGGTCTTCATGGGTCTTCATGGGTCTTCATGGGTCTTCATGGGTTTTCATGCGTCTTCATGTGAATTTTGCTTCTTTTTTGTCTTTTTTCCCTCACGCATTTTTGTCTAGCTCTCCGGCTACCATTTTCATATCGCTCCCAGTTTCTGTCCAGGCTATCCAACCTTACTTTACATCCTCAGACTGCTGCTTTGCCATCTGTGCCCTGGCAGCTTCGGCCAAGGACTCATCATATGCACGTTGCAAAACATGGCAAGGGCAAGGGCATTCCCATTTGTTCTCGCATTCCCCCTTGCAGCCGGTGAAGCAGTGCACCTTCTCAGTCATGTCCACGGCCATCTGGGTATAGCCGCAATACACTTTTTTGTCATCTGGCTTTTGGACAAAGGCGAGGTCACCAACCCACTTCACTCTCGGTCCTCCAAGTTTTTGCTGCTTCGGAGCAGGCTCCACATCTACCCATGAGCCGTCTGCACTGCAGGCTGCAGCTTTTCGCGACTTTTCCGGCATGGCTTTTTTGCAGTCTTGGACCTCTAGAGATGCAGAAGCCGTCCAACCTTTTATAAAGGTGCAGACAATTGTCCATAGAGGTGCAAACATCCAGCCTTCAATACACCCGCCGGGCCATTGGCTGGGCTATCCAGCCCTCTATGAACCCGGCTCATTCAAGTAGGACACCTTTTTTTGTAGCTCTTGTGTTTGAGCGGTTTGTTGGCTCCATACCGAGCCCTGTACCCTGGCAGCATCTGTCGACACTTGCCAGCTGCAGCAAAAGAGTGGCTATCCAGCCATCTATGGTACACCGCTGAGGGCTTATCCAGCCCTGCCATGTTCCCAGGGTTTGCCCTTGTCGAACTTCGCAAGTTGGCTAGCTCGTTTCAAGTTCTTGCAAAACCTGGGACCACGGCAGCCCCAGCAGGACGCATCCAGGCAGCCTGCCACACCATGCTGCCTCAGTGCGGACTGTGCAGCCACATAGGTCTTCTGGCCACAGTCACGGCACTTGCCGAGCCACTCAGGTTCTAGGTCCAGGGTCCTTAGAATATGTCAGTAGATCTGCGCAAGCAATGGCTAGATCCAGCAGTTAACTGACAATGTCATGGCTATCCAGCCACCAATACTAGAGTTTAAAATGGCTATCCAGCCATCGATCAGGCAGGAAGTTGCGAACATCTGAACTTTCAGGCTTGGCTATCCAGCCATCAAAATCGAGATGAAAAAGGGCAGCTGCAGCTCAAACACTCCAGGTTCTCCCCATCCCAGTCGCTGCGATCTGCGGCCACCTCAGCGGCTTCGCTAGCGGCGCTGGTTGCATTTGCGCTATCCCAGGCCTTAGATGGCTCTCACTGTCTTTCGCATGGCCGCGCAGCTACCAAAAAAAGACTCATGTGGCTATCCAGCCATCATGCACAGAAAAGAAGTGGCTATCCATCCATCTATCCCGTCACACTGCTATAACAAGTGAAGATCCAGCAATCAGTACACCATTCAAAATCAAGGGGATCCCATGCCGCAGGCTGGTGCCACCACGGGTTGTTCCAGGAGGTATCTGGCCATCCACCCCATCCACCAGCGCCTTTTCCTTTCTCCGTCGCCGTCCCCCTCCTCCGTCCTCTTCTTCTGCTCCTTTCTTCCCTTTCTCTCCTTTCTTTCCTTTCTCTGCTCCTTTCTCTACACCTTTCGCGTCACCTTTCTCTCCTGGCTTTCCTCCTCCTTTCTCTGCAGTGACTTCTCCTGCCTCCGTACCTTCTCCTGTCTCTCCGGCCGTTCCTTCTCCTTTCTCTCCGGCCTTTCCTGCTCCTTTCTCTCCTTTCTCTCCTTTCTCTCCTTTCTCTCCTTTCTCTCCTTTCTCTCCTTTCTCTCCTTTCTCTCCTTTCTCACCGGTCTTTCCTCCTCCTCTGTCTCCTTTCTCTGCGCCCTTTCCTTCCTTCCCTTCTCCTTTCTCTCCACCTATTCCTTCTCCTTTCTCTCCACCTTTTCCTTGTCCTTTCTCGCCACCAGTGGGGCGGCTCGACCGGCGCCAAGGGGGCTGCTTGGGCTCATGCACCCATGACTCAGGCGTCGAGCTAGCAGCTGGAGAGTGCAGCCCGGCTCCTGCTGCGGTGGAGACTTCGCGGTTGTCGATGCAGGCGTCGACGAAGTCCTGAGCAAAGCCAATATACTGGCTATCCAGCCATCAGCAGATAGAACTGGTACGACAAGATGGCTATCCAGCCCTCCAACTCGAAAGATTTTTTCCTGCCATGTGGCTATCCAGCCATCCAACACAAAAACGACAAAACTATATAGAGTTCATCATGGCTATCCAGCCATCTGCAAAACAACAAAGCAGCTGCAATCTCCAAGTGGCCCAGTAGTCCTCTGAACCACTTCGGGTGAATGCCCTCATCAAGGCACTTCTGTGTGACTCCGTCGTCCCTGGTGGCGGCACACCTGTCATCCTACAGCCGCTTCTTGCCACTGCCCGGAGCCACACCTGGTAGTCTTCTCCCGCCACCGCCGTCGCATCCCACAGAGTCCTCGTCGCTTGCCGCCAGTAGTTCGTTCCTGCTGCAATCAGAGGACACAAAAATATAACAGAAAATGACTTTACTAGCCATTGCTGCAGAACTCCAGATCCAATTGCATCAACAGACCTGGCTATCCAGCCATCTATTGACCTGGCTATCCAGCCATCTATTTTTACAACGAAACCGGTTCAGCCAGCCTCCTCCCCCTGGGACCACACGCGTGGCGGCGGCATCTATACGATGCGCATCTTCTGCAGGCACGCTATCCATTCGGTGCGCCATGGCTTTCCTTCGGCAGCTCCTGCTTGAACCCGTCCGCTCGGTGCAATGCCAATTGTAAGTTGTCACAAGATTGGCTATCCAGCCATCCACTCACGCTTGCGTTTTGGCTTCCCTCCAGCCACCCACAGCGTTTTGGAAATGAGTGCAGATGCACAGTGATCGCCCTTTTTGGGCAATGGATCCCTACGCTTGGCTATCCAGCCATCAAAGCAAGAGAGAAACGAATTTGCAAAAGTTGGCTATCCAGCCATCACACATGCTTCAGTCACTGCAAACTTTTTCTGCGTGGGGCCATGCTTCGCTCTTACTGAGCCTTTGCCCATTCTTTGACTTTCCTAGGCGAATCTCCATCTTCCAACTTTTTCACAGCCTGCTTGCAAATGCCTTCCGCATTCTTGTCTTTTGAACACACCATTTGAAACAATTGCGAGCCCCCACACTGGCGAACCGCCCATGCATCACTCTTTCTGACCTTGCTTCTCTTGTAGTACATCAGAACCCAGCTCTTCTTGCCTTCCATCTTTTTCTCAACCTTCTTAGCTGCTGGTTTCTTTTGCGGTGAAACAGCTGCAGGCCTCTTCAGGACTTTCTCCTTCAGCTTTGCCTTTCTGGAAGGCAGTGGGGTCGCCATTTCTGCTTCCTCATCCAAGTCAGGCTGTCCTTTCTCTTCTAGCGTGGCCGAGGCCACTGCCTTTCTCTTCTTCGGTGTTGCCATCAAAGGTGTTGCTGGCAAGCTTGGAAGCTCTATGGAACCAGCCACAGATTCCTCGAGATCAGCAGAAAAAACAACCCACCCAAAAAACAAGCTCCTATTTCCTGAAGGGCCCCGCGCATACAAATCCATTTGGCCAAGTTACTTGGTCCTCTCCTTCGCTTTCTTCTCCACTAAGCCACTTCTTCATCTCCAAGAGCTCTTTCTTTTCGTCGTCTGTGCACTTTGAGCAAGCCTCCCGGAACCTTGTTGAGTCTTTCAGGCGCCTGGTATGCACACAGACACAAAGCAAGGCAGAAGCCATGGTTCCCTCATAGTCACACCTCTTGCTTTCCTCCATCTTGTACCTCAACTCCGGAAACTGTAGGCAGCACCTCCGCAAGGACCCCTTCAAGTCTGAAAACTTGAAGTGCAGGCCCGTCTCCAACTTCATCAAGACACCTACCAACTCTTTCAGCTTCGACAGCGCAGAGCCATTGATAGCATTCTGTGTCTGCAGGGCACTGTAGCGGCCCAACTCGAAGGAAGCAGCTATGCCCTTCTTTTTCACATAACTTTGCAGCAGCTCATCCATGTGACCCGTGTCGACCGGTGGCAATCTGACTGCTGCATAGTCTTGAAGTTAGTATATTTCGTCTATAAGCGTATATGTGTTTTAAGTTTCAAACACCCAGCTTCTCTATTTTGTGAAAAAAGCACGCGAGAGAAAAAAGAAAAGGAGATGTAATTGTGAAATGGTGAAAAATCAAAAGGATTTACGGCTTACCACTCAATAGATGTTTACTTTTGAAATTCAATAGAAATAAATAGAAGTCAATTAAATTCAAAGACAAGATCAATAGGAATTTGACCTAAAATCAAAGCAAAAATCAATAGGAATTTGAACCAAATTCAAAGCAAAAATCAATAGGAATTTGACCTAAATTCAAAGCAAAAATCAATAGGAATTTAACTTAAATTCAAAGAAAAAATCAATAGGAATTTTGCTAAAAATCAATAGAAACACCAATAAAAAATCAATAGAAAAGTGCCTCAAAAATCAATAGACATCTATATACCAAAATGACATTTCTATTGATTTTAACTTGGAAAATGCTGTTTTAAATCGCTACTGATTTTTCCTTCTTTTTCAATAGATCTATTGAAAAAAATTGCTCGGCGAGAGTTTGGGCAAGCCTCAACCAAAATAATTCCACCAGCGCGAACTCACGAGGCGGCGAGTTCTGCAACACGGATTTTCGGTTCTCCACCACATGAGGTGGGAAAACTGGCTCTAGGAAGGGCCAGCCGTGGTCGTAGTACAAATCGGGAATCCGCAGCAATTTCTCGTCGATCATCGTTCTGATGCAAAGATCCGAACGGGCTCGAGCTATATGGCTCGGGCCAGGAATAGAACCAGCTGGGGCTCAAACGCTTATGACTTGTGACACTCCAGCTGTTCAAAAAACATGGCGAATTTCACCGCCATTTCAAACACTGCATCGCGAAACCATCTTTGGGTGGCTCATCTGGCTACCTGGGGAATCCCAAGACGGGAAGGTCGCGAGATGGATATGAAGCTGTCAACTCGCGAGGGGCAAACATCTTTCAAAACAGGAAGAACACCTGCAAAAGCGCGAAACATTTTGGGAAATTTCTTTGTATATATCATCACTAACCTTGTCCCCAAACAGTGCAACCTGCAGATCACGAAGGCTGCCCTCAGTGATGTCACCCAATGGAAGATAAAAGAGACATCTCTGAGTTGGGTTTCCAGTGGGTCTTCTCTTCCTTAAACCCCAGAAAGGAAACAACAAATACAAGTACTGTATCGCTGCATCTTTCTGAATTGATGTTGTGATTCGCTCGTGTCAACTTCACATCTGCGATTGCTGGAAGTGATCTGAACTTAACAAAAACGTCACTTGATCAGATCAATTTCGCTGATTTGGGGCAACTAATCAGGGCCTGACACAGACCTTCGCAAAAACTGTTGCCTTGCAAAGCATCGGGCAACAAACGTGCATAGACAAGATCCGCAGCAACCAAATAAATGAACGGACAATACCTTCCTTAACTAGATCATGTGGATATGTTGAACTGCGGGGTGGATATTTTGGTTATTACCCATACTAAATTGGTCAAATGTGCTGAGACACTTACAAATGTATACATATAATATGTATATGTGTATATATATATATTGTATGAGTATATGGTTTTTCTGCAAATAGGGCACCAACAGTTCTATATACAGCAATTCTTCCCCATAGACAGTTCCATATTTCGTGTTGTTTTTGGAAGACCATTTTCAGGTCCACAGCCGGATTTGTTGGTCAGTTTCCCATGACATATCCCCACGAACATCCCCTTCAACTACCATTCATAATGATGAAATCGCCGTTTTCATGCCATTTGACATGTTTTGACCTTTAAGAATGGTTGATCTTAGCTATTTTCCCATTAGGAATGGTGTAAAATAGGCGAATTCCCATGGCATGGCAATTGGTTGGCTGCTAGCCAAGCAGGTCCATCGCACCGCTATGCATCGCTATCCGTCACCACATCATCGAGGCTCGTTGCGCAAGTGGCCAGCAAAGAACTGGCGGAACGACAGCGACGGCCACGGCACGTTGGGATCCCATAAAGGTTGGATGATGAAAAACAATAGGAAAACATGAGAGAATTTCACCAGCGCAAAATATATGGATATGTACATGTAATCTGGTGACATAAATTTGTGCAAAAATCTGGATGTGCAAATACAAGAGATGACCAGTCAACCAGTCCATCCATGTCCCTGTAGCTGAAGTTGTGACTGGTGTCAATATGGTGCTGTTTGGCTGGTGCATAATTATCCCGGTAAAACGGGAGGATCCCAAACAGTGTGCAGTTAGGATTCCAAAGTTTCTAAAAGGAAAGGTTGAAAGGACCCAAAATCACCCCAAAATCATCAGTGGCCCCAAGCTAGCAAGACAACAGCAACCTCAGCCCACGGTGTTCATTCAAGGTGGTCTCTGGAAGAAGAAATGCCAGGTTAGCTCCTGCAAGTTCCCTGTGCGAAGATCTCTGTAGAAGATCGCGCGGCAGATCTCCTTGACAGGTTCTCTGTAGAAGCTGCTGTGCATGCAAGATCCCTTTCTAAGGCTATCTGAACGAGGTGTCTATAAGAGATCTCCACAGAAGATCTCTGTACAAGCTCCCTGTAGGACTGTAGGAGCTCTCCTGGCAAGATCTATGCAAGAGTTCTTGGCAAGATCTTTGCAAAGGATCTCTATGCAATGTATCTGTACAAGGTATCCAGAAGAAGTGTCCTGGCCAGATCTCTGTACAAGCTTTCTATCAGAGCTCTCTTGGCAAGATCTCTGTAAAAGACCTCTTGGCAAGATCTCAGCAGATCTCTATGGTATGCCCGTGCAAGATCTCTACAAAAGGTCTCGTGGCAAGCTCTCTGCACAAGTCTCCCTATAAGAGGTCTCTTGGGAAGATCTCTTCAGGATATCTCTGTACAAGCTCTCTATAAGAGCTGTCTGTACAAGATGTCTATAGAAAAGGTCTTCCTGGCAAGATCTCTGCGCCAGATCTCCTTGACTATCAAAATGAGCACTGGGCCACAACGAGAGTGATCTGACACGCCCAAAGTGCCGAGAAGGTTGCGTGAGGGATCTCAAAATTCGCACCGCGCCACAGCGAGAGCGATCTGACAGGCCCAAAGTGCCAAGAAGGTTGCGCGAGCGATCTCAAAATTCGCACCGCCGCGCAACAACGAGAACGATCCAACACGCCCAAAGTGATGAGAGGCTTAGATGTTCACAAAACATTACGCGCACCACGAAAAATTAACATTAAAAATGTCAAAACCAATGTTTGAGGTCTCAGTCTCAGCCACTTTTTTGACGAGGTTTACAAAATACTGCGCCTGCCACGAAAAATGCCCGAGCCATCCGAAGTGCTGACCTACCACACGGAATCATCTCATCAATCATGTCCAAAGATATCCAAAATAATAAATGACGACAGTTTCACAAAACGAGACTTTCGACATCTTTCGACCCTTTCAAAACGTCGTCCAAGTTCACCGAATCCTGCGCTTGCCACGAATAATGACATCCAAAACCAGCTCTCATTTTGAACCGCGCCTGCCAACATTTTAGCAACGTGCTGACAGTGCCACGCTCGCCACGCGGATGAGAAAGTGTCCGATGTCATGCTCCTGTCACGCAAAACGACATCTTAGACCTCAACATGTCCCGAAGGTGCCATGCCTGCCACAAACAATGAACATAGCTCAAAAAACGAGCACGGCGCGCAACGAAAAGGAGACCTTCGGAAGATAGGTCTCCGCAACACCCGGTTTGTGCGAGCCTGCGCAGTCGAAATGCACATGGACATCTCATAAGGGAACTTTGGTGCTGTAAAGCCTACACAATTTCCTACACAATTTGCCACGGATGAGACCACCTCGAATGAACACCAGGCCTTAACTCTTACCATACGAACCCCCAGTGTGGCCACACTGCTTGGGGAGAAAAAAATCTATTCGCCACGTTGAGATTAGCCATGTTTGGTTGCTAAAGAATCCAGACTCTTCGTGAATTCATAAATTGTCATTTGCCCCAAAGACCTGAAAGACATGTTTTTGTGAAGCAAACAATTTGCTTGTTTTGCAGATTTACCCTCTGGTTATGACTAACATAGCCATGGAACATGACCCATAGAAATAGATGGTTTACCTATTAAAAATTGTGATTTTCCATGGCTATGTTAAATAACCAGATGTATCTGAACATAGGCTACAACAAAAAAACACATAAAAATCCATCATTTGATCCTATGAATATCATGATGTTCCCTACTAGATCCTTATTAAAAACAAACAACTTATTTAGAATATTCTAGAACGGCAGGGGAATACATCCTTGAAAAATAGAATAAGCGGCAAACCTTGGTATACTATCATCAAATCATGTAATATCATTCAATATCATTTGATTATGATATACAAGATTACACAATTATGAATGTCAAATCATGTAGTATCATTCAATATCATTCCTAACAATTACACAATATTTTGACATGTCTTTTGGCTTCACAAACGCTGCCTTTATGAGCCCAGGCCTCAGTCATGGTCTTCAAACGCAGCGCCAATTGCTCGCTTTCGCCCTGGAGAAGCGGAAGGGACACCCTGATGGATAACCGGCCTCAACACAAACTGCACGAATCAGCTCGCTTGCAATGGAAAATCCATCGGCCTTCGTATAGTTTCAGAATACTTTAAGATCTTCAAGTACCATCTGGCTATTTAACATCGCCATGGGAAATCACAATTTTATAGCTAGGTGAACCATCTATTTCTATGGGCCATGGCTTCCATGGCCATGTCCATTCCAAGAGGACAGAAAAACACCGAAAATCGCACCTGCGGATCGGTTGCCTCACATGAGGCGACATGGGACACGGGGGACATGGGCGACATGCACGTGGCAACCAGACATTTCTGGCAACCATATTTTGATGCAGCCCAAACTGGCAATGCTTGAGTTTGTCTAGAAAACTAAGAATGGTATAGAATGGTAGTTGAATGGTCATACTATACGTCTTGGTCTTTGCTGCGAAGACTCTATACGAGCGTATAAGATTTCTGGAACCTCGCAAAGTGTCTGATGCTGTGAGCTACCACACAGGGGCAAACACCTGGTCTCCTCATCATTTCCAAAAGAGCTATTTCTTCAAACTAAGACAGAAGGTTTAGATCGCGCCAAAGGTTGGAATGAAACTCTCAATAAGGTGAATTCTACGACCTGAATCAAGCAAAATCACCTGATCGAATTGCACACAATATGATAACCTGTTGTCACAAACCATTCTATTGTGGCAACTTCAGGTTTTGAAACTCTGGGCAGAGGAAAATCACCCCAGCAGTTCCTATAGAATAAAAAGGATCAAGGATGTTTACGGTAAAATTGCCGGGAAGCCCGGCTAATTTGAGGGTTAAATGCCAGGTTTCTTGCAAGTTGCGTTTTTTTGTCCCTGAAATCAATCCATAGATTGACAAGCGAATCTCAAACACCATGCTTTGGCTAGTAACCAGCTAGGATCTCTAGAAAAAGATCCTTCAAAAACACTTTAGGATCCGCAGTTTGCTGCTTCGTCCCCTATGCCGTCTTGGCTGGAGAGGCTCGAGTATCCAAAAAGTTGGATGGTTGAATACCAAGAACCAATCCATCTGCGTAAATCATAGACTCATAGACCTCACGTTCTGACCGAACCCTGGAATCATGATGAATGTAAGGGGAATCATCCCCAAATGGTTTTATTTCAAGTTATTGAAATGTGATGATTTACCCAGAACCCATCATAGTACAATCCGAGATTGCTCGCCATATGTTGACACTCCCTTGTGTCAAGTTGCTGACCCCATACCCTCTGGTGAATTAACATCGCTTTGGAACACGGGCCGTTTATAGATGATTATGTATTACCATATGGAACATGTTGATTTTCCATACAGTAGATATATCCCTTGCTTCATGTCTCTGGTGCTGACCCCAAAAATGCATGGAAACATGCCAAAGTGGTGCCAGAACCACAAATGGGGAGCAACCATGAGCCAGCAACACATGATGATGAATGTGTCGTACTGCCGGTGATTTCCCCCCCAGTTATGTTTGGTGTTTTAGAGTTTATTTATATATATATATATTTATATTGTATTATATCATATCATATCATATCATATTTTATCAAATTATATTATATCATATTATACAAAATATATATATATTGTATATATATATATAAACTTATAACCCCCATTAACAAGCTCATACTAGTTCCATTCCTTGCAAGCCATCTCTCCCAGTAAATCCTCCCATTTTTCGCATGCCGGGCCTGCACCGGCACGCTTGATACATTCTCCTACCGGGAGAATGACCCCATGTCTGGGCAGGCTGTGAACAGATGGGGAGTTCTTGCAGGCAAAACACATGCAAAAAAGTAAAATGATAGATGGATATATTCATATCTGTATATTTACTTATACAAAGATAATGATAGAATGATTCATAGATTGATTGATAGATAGATAGATAATGATAGATAATGATAGATAATGATAGATAATGATAGATAATGATAGCTAATGCTAGGTAGGTAGATAGATAGATAGATAGGATAGATAAGATAGATAAGAAAGATAAGATAGATAAGATAGATAAGATCGATAAGATCGATAAGATCGATAAGATAGGTAAGATAGGTAAGATAGATAAGATAGATAAGATAGATAAGATAGATAAGATAGATAAGATAGATAAGATAGACAAGATAGATAAGATAGATAAGATAGATAAGATAGATAAGAAATATAATAAAGATAAGATAAGATAGATAAGATAGATAAGATAGATAAGATAGATAAGATAGATAAGATAGATAGATAAATAGATAAGATAGATTAAGATAGATAAGATAGATAAGATAGATAGATAGATAGATAGATAGATAGATAGATAGATAGATAGATAGATAGATAGATAGATAGATAGATAGATAGATAGATAGATAGATAGATAGATAGATAATATAGATAGATAGATATAGATAGATAGATAGATAGATAGATAAGAAGAAAAGATATAGATAGATAGATAGATAGATAGATAGATAGATAGATAGAAGATAAGATTAGATAGATAGATAAGATAGATTAGATAGATAAGATAGATAAGATAGCGATAGAAAGATAGATTTAAGATAGATTCGACTTGTTAGATTTCACATTCCCGCTCCAGCTCAAAGGTACGTGTCTCCCTCAAAAAAATTGCTTTTCCCTAGATCTAGTATATTACATGGTTGGGATTGCATAGGTGTATATATATATGATGAAGCTCAAAGCTACCTTGCTGGCTCACTGCCTCCTTGCTAGCTCAAAGCTCAAAGCTACCTTGCTGGCTCAGTGCCACGTAGCTGGCTCAGTGCCACGTAGCTGGCTCAATGCCACGTAGCTGGCTCAGCGCCTCGTAGCTGGCTCAGCGCCACGTAGCTGGCTCAATTTTTTTAGCGAAATTACTCTACTTCGTGTGATCCCCACCATGACATGTCAGGACGTATATTTGGACATATATTTAGTATATTCTGACATCCTATCTGACATATATTCTGGCATATATTCTGGCATTCTATCTGGCATATATCCTGACATTCCACCTGGCATTCTATCTGGCAGTCTATCTGGCATTCTATCTGACATATTTTCTGACATTTCATCTGACATATATTCTGGCATTCTACCTGTCAGTTATTCTGACATATATTCTGGCATTCTATCTGACATATATTCTGGCATATATTCTGGCATTCTATCTGGCATTATATCTGACATATATTTTGGCATTCTATCTGACATATATTCTGGCATATATGTTGGCATTCTATCTGGCATTATATCTGACATATATTCTGGCATATATTCTGGCATTCTATCTGGCATTATATCTGACATATATTTTGGCATTCTATCTGACATACATTCTGGCATATATGTTGGCATTCTATCTGGCATTATATCTGACATATATTCTGGCATTCTATCTGACATATATTCTGGCATATATTCTGGCATTCTATCTGGCATTATATCTGACATATATTTTGGCATTCTATCTGGCATTCTATCTGGCATTCTTTCTGGCATTCTTTCTGGCATTCTATCTGGCATTCTATCTGGCATCCTATCTGACATTCTATCTGGCATTCTATCTGGCAGTCTATCTGACATTCCTACATGAGGTCCGGCAGGGAACACTTGGCATGGATACTCGCGGTTGAGGTCCGGCAGGGAACACTGGGCGTGGATGGTCGTGGTTGAGGTCCGGCAGGGAACACTGGGCGTGGATGGTCGTGGTTGGTCGTGGTTGAGGTCCGGCAGGGAACACTGGGCGTGGATGGTCGTGGTTGAGGTCCGGCAGGGAACACTGGGCGTGGATGGTCGTGGTTGAGGTCCGGCAGGGAACGCTGGGCGTGGATGGTCGTGGTTGAGGTCCGACAGCGAACACTGTGGATCGCGAGTCGCAGTTGAGCAGGAGGACGAGGAGGACAACGAGAGGAGGAGGAGGAGAGGAGGACGAGGCAGGAGGAGGCGGAGGACGAGGAGGAGGAGGAGAAGGAGGAGGAGGAGAAGGAGGAGGCAACTGACATAAAATCTAACAACCCTCACCTGGCAGGTGGGGAAAAAAAAAGAAAAAAAAAAACCTCGCAGAAATTGAGCCGGCTACATGCCCTTGAGCCGGCTCGCCAATGCGTCATGAACCCGGCCAATACATAGCTAGTATTCGTTTTGATGCTCTCACATTCGTCCGCCAGCTCAACGTGACGTAGCTGGCTCAATTTCTGCGAGGTTTTTTTTTTTTTTTCGCTAAAAAAATTGAGCCAGCTCGATGCCATTGAGCCAGCTCGATGCCCCTGAGCCAGCTACGTGGCATTGAGCGAGCTCGATGGTGCTGAGCCAGCTCGTTGCAGTTGAGCGAGCTCGCAGAAACTTCCCAATCTGTTAAATTGCATTAAATTGCCAGGTTCAATCCCCACTGATTACTTTAGTACTAGATATGGTACCTCTGAAAAAGCCCAAGGTGACTGTCAAAACATACCCCTGATGAAATTGAGCCAGCTACATGTTTTGAGCTAGATCGAAAAAATGGAAGATTGGGATTTCCAACATTATAAGATAGATAAGATAGATAAGAAATATAATAAAGATAAGTTAAGATAAGATAAGATAGATAAGAAATATAATAAAGATAAAATAAGATAGATAAGATAGATAAGAAATATAATAAAGATAAGATAAGATAGATAAGATAGATAAGATAGATAAGATAGATAAGATAGATAAGATAGATAAGATAGATAAGATAGATAAGATAGATAAGATAGATAAGATAGATAAGATAAGAAAGATAGATAGATAGATAGATAGATAGATCGATCGATAGATAGATAGATTAGATTAGATTAGATTAGATTAGATAAGATAGGATAGGATAGGATAGGATAGGATAGATATGGATAGATAGATAGATGGATGGATGGATGGATAGATAGATACAAGTACAGTAGATGGGTAATATTTTGAGTTATAAGCGGAACAAACTGACAATTGTTAGTGTTGATGCTGTGTTTGACCCATATTTGCTGAGCAATTTCCTGCAGAACTTGAAATTCACGTCACAGCAAGTCACTTCGATAGGCTCATCACGGATGGACTGCGCTGACCCAAGGATCCCAAAACCATGTTCTGCCGCCAGCTTTCCCTGTAGCTTTCACATCTAATCTGGTTGGTGGTTTTAACCCCTCTGAAAAATATGAGTTCGTCAGTTGGGATGATGAAATTCCCAATATATGGAAACATAAAAAATGTTCCAACCATCAACCAGAATGTGATGTGAGCTATGGACAAAGTCGTCTGCCCCGGCTTATGTGCCATGTCTTCCTCTTTTCGGATTACGAACATGTCGACAACGACGATGCGGGTCAGGTGGTGTGGCGGTTCCTTGATCATGCATTTCTTGGGTGATAAACTCCTTTTACAGTATTGTATAGACTATATATATATAGTATATATATATATACTATATATACTATATATATATATATATTATATTGTATAGACATTGTATGACATTGTCTTATTGATTTCGGTTGTAGCTTGATGGCCAGCATGATGGATATGCCATGGCAAAAACTTTTTTGGGGGAACCATGGCTTTCCGGGTCCTGTTGACTTTGCATTGTCCTCCACAACCTGCGGTCCGGGTGAATTTTGCCCCCGAATTGACCATCCATGACCATCCGGTGTCATCAAACGTGGCTGGAAAATCTTCCGGGAAATGATGAAAAAATGGAGGTTTCAATGGGAAAATCAACGGTTACTTCGGGGATTTTCCATTGCCGCAGGGGAATCTGACCAAATCACTCATCCGATGAGTTGTTGTTGAATGTTGTTGAAATATACTGCCACGGTTTTTTTTGCAGCTTCAAAAAATCCATCGACCGGAGAACTGCCGCTCAAAATGCAGAAAATGTATATATATATATATGTATATATGTATATATATATATATATGTATATATATACATATATATATATATACACATATATATATACATATATATATACATATATATATATATACATATATATATTATTATATACATATATATATATACATATATATATACATACATATATATATATATATATACATATATATATGTTGTGCATAGATCATGAATCGGGCCATAAATCCCCATAAATCCTCACATTTTCCCACGATCCACCCCCTTGCCTTGCCATTTCCTCTACTTCCACGCCCCCATGGCGTGGGACGGACGGGACGGACGAACCTGGCTGTGGCCCCAGCTGAACTGGATAGGTTCGGAAAAACCTGCAACTCCCTGAAACCATGGCTTTTTACCACAAGAATTCACCAAACATAGGGGTAAACCCTGTCCAAATGTCTAATTTTTTATCAATGCTTCATAGCATTGGCCAGCACGGCAACTTTTGAATACCCTGGAATCCCCTGTAATTCACATAAAAAAAGTTGTGAGAACAATCAAAGATGTCATGATGGTATGCCATTAATAATTCATGATCCAGAAAATTCAAGGTGCAAATTCTGGGCAGAGCAGTTTAGGACATCAATTTCCTGGGTTCAATGCCATCATTAGGCCAGAAATCAATTCTATTCTATGATTCTATAAGTATCTGTAACTGCAGCAAACAATAAGGGTTTGTGTGGTTTACAACTCCAGACATTACATGAACAAGCTTGAGATATGTGTTAAGTTGTGGATGGTTGTGACACAGCACCCTGGCCCTTTCCAGGGCATGTCGCCCAAGTTTCCGAATCCCCAAGCCTGCCCGAGGCTCAAGCGCCGAAGGGGTCTGTCAAATGGCAAGACTTGGGACCCCCCGACATCCCCCGACCCCAGCACCTCTACCTTCATCTCGGTGCACCATTCACCAGAAAATTCACCACCGGATGGTCTATATCTTGGAAATATCGTTCATTGGAAGCCGGAAAGCCCAAGATTTTAGATAGATATGTATATATAGATTATATTGATGGTTCTTGCTGGTGTTTTGAGGTACCCCCAGTGCTTCCCATAGTTTCATCTAATCTTCGGGTTAGCTGTCGACACCGCTTAAGTGAAACACCGCACAAACCGCAGCCTGGTCCTGCCGCAAAAATCGCGGGTAAGGCAGCTCCTGCAGATAGCTATGGAATGCTATGGAAACCCACCAATCTTAATAGGTGGTTCATCTACAAACAGCGCATTTTTGATAGCCATGTCATGTTAGTTTACTGGAAGGTAGAAATCCTGGAAAATCGCTATTTTCGGGTTGAATCTGTGACTAATTTTGGGTTCCGTGTCAGATTTTTGCAGGGTAATTAAGCGTTTCGGAAGTAGGCGATAAACAAAAAACTGTTCAGTTTCCCAAAACTATCCCAAAGTATATGGAACATATTAGAGAACAAAACATAATCATTAGAACTTCCCAAAATCAGACATGGAATGTTTAGGGATACGAAAAGAAATGTTTCTGCGAAACTCGGGACACGGAGGTCAGGCGCATTGGATCAGTTTTCAGAGTTTGCTGTTACTGTCAAAACATGACATATGTATATTTGTAGATTTTCTATGTTAATTTGACAGTCAAACATCTACAGTTTAAAAACTATATGATAATTTGTAGATGTTCTTCATTTTCACATGACAAAAAATGATACTTTCAAAATCTTTCAAACTACAAGGGGTCTGATCTCAAGGATTTATGCCCGGTGCGGATTCATCAAAGGACCCAGTTTTTTTCGGCCCCACATTGGACAGCTTGGATCCAAAACGCCAGATTTTGGATGTGGTTGGTCCTACTTAATAGATTTTAGTAGGGTATAGAAAGATCCACTTTAACAATTTCAAAGTCGTTCCTAGACATTGGGCATTTGGGGGGCTAAAAAATCACCCGTCTCTTGCAGATCCTATGTCAACAGTTTGGGGTTTAACGATTTCATCCCAGTCTCCCCTACTTTGATTTGCTTCATAGAAACTATTGCCTATAGTTTCCTCAAATGGTGGATTTTCCAGGGAAATCATCCCCAAATCAAAATACTTAACCGCGATTAATGATTATTTTTTAATTATAATTATAATATAATGATACTTATGTATTATTCATTATCAACCGTGATTATATAACCCAGGTGTTATTAACCCAGGTCAAACGTCAACAACCCTCAATCTCACGGCCTCTGCCTCATTACCCAAATGTCGTACCCTGCGGCGCGATACCGTGCTGAAGTCAGGAGAAGCCGATACAAAAACGTTGTCATAGATTGAATCATTAGGTTGTATGTGTGTAAATAAAAATAGTGTGTAATAATATATATATATATATATACAAACATGCTGTATATATATATATTTATATATTGTTTAAAATCTAAAAACATAAATATATATGTGTATATTGTGTATATATGTTTAAGTGTGTATATAAAAAATACATTGTATATATATATACACGTATATATGTTGTGTATATATATAATTTATACATATATATATACATGTTGTATGTATATATATATAGTCTAGGTATATATATATATATTTTTGAGTGTATATATATATGTAAATATATACTGTACATATATACATATATATAAAAATATTGTACATTAAAAAAGTACATATGTATATATATATAGCTTACATATACATGTATGTATATATATACATATGGTACATATATACATATGGTACATATATATATATATAAACATTGTATATATATATATACATTGTATATATATATATATATATGCATATGTATAGATATCGCAAACATATACTGCATATATATATATATGGGTATAGTATCGTTACAGTAAGAGCTTTTTGCAGTGTTTGAGAACTTATATAAATCATAGAAGTTGCGCACGTTTCATAGGAGTTGCGCACATTCCATAGCAGTTGTGCACGTTTCATAGGAGTTGTGCACGTTTCATAGGAGTTGTGCACGTTTCACAAGCCCCCTAATAACGTTCGTGTTCAACTGCTGCGGAATGGACTCAAAACCGAAGTTCTTAATGATAATATACCGATATATATATATATATATCTCTCTCTCTAT
>CAMXCT020002035.1:67500-207500 GCA_947184155.2 Cladocopium goreaui
ACTACACTCCACTACACTACATTACACTACACTAGATTACACTGAATGACGCTGCACCACAGATAGATAGATAGATAGATAGGTAGATAGATAGATAGGTAGGTAGATAGATAGATAGGTAATTAGATGAAAGAGAGAGAGAGACAG
The DNA here is from genome assembly GCA_947184155.2 of Cladocopium goreaui. Taxonomy (NCBI): domain Eukaryota; class Dinophyceae; order Suessiales; family Symbiodiniaceae; genus Cladocopium; species Cladocopium goreaui. Next base: position 67,648 of record CAMXCT020002035.1, read on the forward strand.
AGAGATAGATAGATCGATAGATAAATAGATACATAAGATAGATAGGTAGGTAGATAGTCAAAGAAAGAGAGAGAAAGAGAGGAGACCTCAAGCACCTTTCGGTCCATCAGTGGATTCGCTCTGCCATCCCTGATTCACAACAACCAACCTCTCCTATAGGTTTCCTATTTTTGAAACTTCCGCTACTGGTAGAAATTATGTTATCAGCCAACTAACATCATTAGGGATTAGATAGGAAGAAACTATTACTAATAAGACAACCAACTATGTTATTTCAAGAGGGTACCCCTTATGTTTCTTTATGGTTTTCAGAGCATCATAATTTGTACCCAAAGAAATCCATCTTGAAATGGCAATATAAATTGGCCACAAGTCTGTGGTCATCCACCAAATTTTGGGGCAAAACCATATATGGCCTATTCAGAACCCAACGTTTAACGTGGCCATCCACTCTATTTTCATTGTTCACCTATATTACATCATTATTGTATTGAATTACCATCTGGTTATTTAACATAGCCATGGGAAAACACATTTTTTATAGGTAAACCATCTATAAATGGGCCATTTCCCATGGCTATGTTAAATAACCAGAGGGTATATCTTATTGTTCACCATAGTTAGGATTCAAATTCCGCAAGGCGAATGGTGACCCGTGGTTTCCACAGCATGTGGGCAACTGTATAATTGTATGTGTATTTATATAGACAGTAAAAATACTAATACATACATAATATATATATAATATATTATATTATATATTATATATTATATATTATATATTATATTATATATAATATAATATAATATAATATAATATATTATATTATATTATATTATATTATATTATATATATATCATATTATATATTATATTATATATTATATTATATATTATATTATATATTATATTATCTTATATTATGAAATCGCATGTATACACAAATCGATACACGTTTTTGTTGCTTCCGCTACTTCTCCACTTCACCGTTGGATCATCCTCTAGGTCCCAAGAAAATTCTCGCATCAAATCCAAGGGGAAAATCCCAACATCCAACATCCAATTCGGTCCAAGTCATCCAATAAAACTCTATGTATCGCATCCAATAAAAATGGTCAATTCTGCAAACTCTTGGGAAATCCAGAAGAAATCTTACTTAAAAAAAAAACTTTTCCATCCCATAAAATCCAAGAAATGCCCTTTGAAATCCCAGGGATTTGGCTGCCTCGTAGCTGAGGAAGATGCCGAAGCTGCGACAAGAGTTGCGCCTCAGGTCCAAGGCCGGGCACGCGACGTGCGAAAAATTCGGAAAAGTTCCAATCCCAAGCCGAAACAGACATGGAAAAATACATCATATACAGGAAAAATATGAAAAAATGATCATCAAAAAAAGAAATTGGATGATTCATCTAATAGATTCTAGCGGACGTGATGTATTATCTAATGTATGTATCCCACATGATCAGCTATCACCAGGTATGACAAATGTAGACTGGTTTATCGGATGCACCCAACCTGGATCACCAGCTGCAGCCTGCGATTTGTCTTCCAAAAAATTGATGAATTTAACCAACAAGTTGAACAATCATTGGGAATCTGTGGGATCCAACAATATGACATCCTGTGGATATAATCCATTCGCCACAACAAAAAGGGGCATGAAACTTTATGAAAACAACTGCTTTATGAGGACATGATGGGTTAAAGGGTGATATTGCTATGCTATATGTATATATACATCAAATATCTGTATGAATGTATGAATGTATGAATGTATGAATGTAACGTAACGTAAAGTAATGTAAGGTAACGTAATGTGTCTATCATAATATATATATATATATATTATACATCTGAAACAAACGAAACATGTTCGATGGATGCGTCTGAAAATGTAACGGCCAGGATCCCCCAAAGAGGGACACCAACACATTGGGGTTGCTGTTGATATCTTGACTCTATCCATGACACGTATGTTGGATATTATGGAGGTTTCCTGAAATGGGGGTACCCCGAAATCATCAAAAAATAGACCATATGAATATCCGATAATATCCGTATATGTAGTATTGAAACCCATAGTCATAGTGTTGAGGATCCCCCCTTTTTTTCGAAATCAGCCGCATCCGTCGGACCACCATTCGCTGGGATTTCGCAGCCCTAGCTTCGGGCTGTAAACTGTTCCACCTCCGCAGCCAAACCCAAAAAGAGACCGAAAGAAAAATAGGTGGTTTTTGACCGAATAAAATTGGGTCTGAAGGCCTTGGCTTCAGCCTTTAGACCCCCTCAAAACTAAATCTAGTCGATTATTTCACACCACTGAATGATATAATTATGTTTATCCTGAAGAATGAAGCTAATGAGGGTCTAGGTAATTACAAAAATGGGTCTAAGGTTTCCAAGGGTATTAAAAAAGGTGCGGATGTGATGGTATGTCATGGTAAGCAACTATGATGTAGAATAACTAGTAATTTACTACAACGGATGTAATGGAGGATACAACCAACTACATCCAAATTGGCTGCGTCTAAAAACTGGATATATCTCCAAGTTGCATGTTAATCGACATGACAATCAGCAATGTTAATGGAAATTATCAGTTGCAGTTTTTTTTGGTGGTATTCTATGTTCAAACAAATCCAAATAATTAGTCCTATTTTTTCATGGACTTAGCATGGCCTCGGTAGTACTGTAAGAGCTGAACTCCAACTAGTGACTAGTGACTGCCAATGTTGATTGTTTCTTGGTTTCAAACCCTTGGGAGTGCGACATGTTCTTTAACCAATGGATGAAGCATGCCACTTATATGGTATGAAGGGGGAGTTGTTGGACACATCAATTTAAAACAGATGGGTTGTATATATATGTATATATGTAACATGTGTATATATATATACGTATACATATATATATATACATACATACATATATATATATATACGTATGACGTATACATATATATATGTATATATATATAATTGTATATATATATACCAACTGTGTGTGGTACTAAGACCTTCTGGGGCTACACTTACAAAGCGTAGTGATCTCATAGCTCCCCATACAGGGTTTCATCCAGATAACCAGGAAGCCTCGGTACCACATTCTTGGCATATTTTTGGGCTACCCTCTGGTAATTTAACATAGCTATTGAAAATGACCATTAATAGTGGAATTTCCCATTAAAAATGGTGATTTTCAATAGCTATGTTAAACTACCAGAGGGTATAGTATCTGTTGGATATCACCTGTCTGCACAATGTGGCAACCCGCTTTCATAAACCAATTCGTTAACCAACCGGGGTGATTATCTAGATCATCCCAGTGCTAGGACTATATTGTCAATTTCATAAACATCGGTTGGGGATGGTAGTTTATGACTTGGGGCCACAAGTCAAAACCTCTATTTTTGGCCACTGCCTCTGCAGCATTACTATGCTCTCCTCGATCATAACATATTCCTGGCCGTCCACAAAGATGACACGTGGCTATCAAACAAGATAACATAGGGATGTAATCTGATAAAAGTCATTAGACACATGAAACTAAATACCGGGTTCTTCAATAAAAACAGCCATCGACCAAAAAAGTTTCAACATGCACCGGAAGCCCCCGGAGCCCCTGTATCAATGTTGCTACTCATCACTTTTCAATGGCCGAAGCAAGAATGGCTGTTTTTTTGAAGGCTCCGCCAAGCGCTGCTTTCACGCAACATTGAAATTGCGGGACCAGGGGTGTCTAACTGCCCTCGCTAGAGGTCAAGTTGGTTGGCCGTTTTTTTTGAAGAACCCAGTATGAAACTAAATATGTTGTAATTATTGGATTTTAATGACCCATACATGAAATGACCAACGCAAATAAGGCAATTAAGTATTGAATTGGCGGCCACAACTGTGTGTGTGTGTGATTCCTCCTTAAATTCATTTAAATTCCATCCGCTTGTGTTTCCATATGGCAAGATGGGAAAGATTGGGAATGGATCAAGACAAATAAAACACAAGATTCTTTTGAGACAAGCAACCTAGCTGGGAAATCCATATGGAAATCCCCAAACTGACCATGGAGGTCTTTTTATTCGCTGGAAAAATCATCGAACATTCATCGAACTAAACATGGAATTGTTCGAACTTAGCACGATGATGATCGAAAACTCTAATCATCATATTGTTATCCTGGTTATCCTCATAAAAAATGATAAGAACTGATGACATGACAAAATTTTCATGTGAACACAAAGCTACCACCAATCGGCTACGCCTTATTCGCCTTATCGGCCGGTTCCCGTCCTGGGAAAGCATCTGCTGCCGCTGTCGCCATGGATCCTGAGATCGGTATGACGAACAGTTCGCCATTGAAAATCATTAAATATCCAGTTGGGGAACGGGGAATTCCCTCTGGTAAACTAACATGACTATGGAAAATCACCATGCTATTGATAGGTAAACCAGAGATACCCTCTGGTTATTTAACATAGCTATGGAAAATCCATTATAAATGGAGGTTTTAATAGGTAAACCATCTATTTCTATGGGCCATCTATACCATGGCGAACTGTTAGTCATAACCAGGTTGGGTATGTCCTTAAGAAATTTGCACCTTTAGTTCGTTGATTTACCGTTCTCAAAGATGGTGATTTTCCACTTCGCGAAGTGTTAAGTTATATAGTTTACCAGGCCGGGTATATGAAGCTGTATGCATCTGCATCTGTATGCAGGGCTTAAGCCACTGCTCAATGACCAGGTTGGTCCTTTTGGGGCCACTATGGGCCACAATGGGCCACTGCTCAAGCCACTCTCCCATCTCTGAGCCCCAAACACTGTGCCCACTTGGCACACTGCTCGAACTTGGCTGTGTGGTGCCCTCAGGATCAGCAGACTTAGCCCATGAGTTCCAACAGCGCACTGTATTGTTTTACGGATGGTTGGGGCATGTTGGGGCCTGGATCTGAAAAACCTATGGATTTTGAACCCTAGTCTTCAGCATGAACCAACATCCTGGTGTTCATGTGCATTTGTTGATGTAGGTCAATGCTGTAAGTTGCATGTTTTTACATCTCCTCATGATTGCTGATTACCCACTCGTTGAATATACGGATCTGTCTCATAATTTTGGATACCCCGAAACCCCATCGCGCTAGTAATTCATCAGCATTGTTCCCACTAACGTGGAAATATTGGGGCACGCTCCGGTCGCATCTGACCTGAGAAAAATTCCGAAAATTTCCCTTGTTCAACAAGACAACCATCTACTTTCATAGCTGATGTTCCGTGGCTGTGTTTGACTCTTCGGTGTATAACCATCTACTTTATGGCTGTGTCTGACTTGTTCATGGAACATCATGGAACATCAGCCATGAAAACTGCTTTTCATGTGAAGAGAAATCCCGGACGTCATTCACAGTCGGGCTATATCAACAACAGTCTGAGACACAGGTCCAGGACGACCGCTCTCCTGAAGGATGCTTGGAGCTGACACCCATTTTCCAAGGCCCCAACGGTATTAAATGTATCTTAACGATTCTTAATGTTGGAATTGAACTACTTTCATCTACTTTCACTATCTACCCAACAATACTTCGATCCAAATTCTGGTTGGCTCCCCAAAAGATCTGATCTTCATAGAGAAATATCTATCTGAGATAAACCTAGTGTAGCCGCTAGCCGGGCCTGCAATACTTGAATTCTCATTTTGGAAAGCTCTGATTCAATGTCCATGGCGCATATAGGGCCCGGGTTGTCATGGTTTGTCCATGTTTGTTCACAACGGGATACTGGGATACTGTACCCAGTATCAACGGCGAGGAAAAATACGAGGTTTAAATCCTGTGGAATTTGGGGGCAACCTACCTTTTTTCACACATCCATATTCTTACGTAAGGACCCAAGAATTCAAAAAAACAGGGACCCTATACATTCCCCGTGTCTGATGTCCCATCACATTGGCAGCTTGCAACACCCAATTCTCCAACGATTTGGCGTAGAAGAATTCAGATTTTTTCCACTAGAAACCATTGAAGAACCAAAAAAAACTAACGTTTAGCTAGAATAATTCATTGGAGAACATTGTCCAACGAGGTTTCCTAGAATAATTCATCACTTTTTTGTGTCCCACTTTCCACCATCTGTTCCACCAGTTTCCCATATTTTCCCATAGCTTCCCCATACCCTTTGGTAATTTAACATAGCTATTGAAAATGGCAACTTATAGTGAGTTTTCCCATTAAAAATTGTGATTTTCCATAGCTATGTTAGTTTACCCGAGGGTAACTATCGAAACCAAACACCTTTTCCCAGACGCTCCTCCAACTGACTGATTTGGGCTGCCCGAACTCGAACCTGCTGGAGAATTATCTCGTCACGGGGGGTCCATGTCGTCACGGTAGGGTACCGTTTTTTATGGTTGGTTTATTTCATGGAAAATCCCAATAGCTGGATGAGAACCGAGTACCTGAGTACCCCCATGACTATGGAAAATATATGGAAATCTTTTTTTGCCAGCCTCGGAAATGAATTGGAGACTTGAGCTGATCAGCGACTGTTTGATGTACCATCTGGTTATGACTAACAGTTCGCCATGGAAAGATCCACCATGCTATTAATAGGTAAACCCAGGTAAACCATCTATTTCTATGGGCCATGGCTTCCATGGCTATGTTAGTCATAACCAGAGGGTATGGTTTCCACCATTGTTTACCCTAGGGTATACCGGTATACCATTTTCAGAGCCCATCTAGGTTTCACAAATGAATCCATCATAGCTATGCAAATCCCCAAGCTTCCCCCGGGGAAATGATCGAAATGATCGTCACATGACATTCCTGGTGGATTTTCCAGCTGGCCATGTGACCGTTTTTTTTTTAACCGGAGGGTTTTCAAAAAAATATAAAACACAATGAACAAAGGTCAGAAAAGGTGAGACCTTTAATGGGAGAATTTATATACCATCCACTACCCTCCAGTAAACTTACATAGCTATGGAAAATCCCCCATTTGTTTCGATGATTGAACCATTAAACATCGCAATTTTCCATAGCTATGAGGCTCAGCAAGTGCACTTCTGATATTTATGCCATTTCCAACATCCGAGGCTGCCTGATTCGTGGCTTCAATTTGAATAAACTAGGTATGTGTATATATATAATATGAATATGATGTTATGTATGTACATCATTGATACATCTACATATACATATATATATACATACATACATACATACATACATACATTACAGTACATACATACATACATACATTACATTACATTACATTACATTACATTACATTACATACATACATACATACATACATATTATACATATTATATTCTATATATATAAACACACTGTATATGTCATTGTGTATATCATACATATATGTGTGCACATATACCGTATACATGGGGTATCTACATAGAGTGACTTGGGGATACCAACACAGAAGTCACTCAGATCGGCGCGGTGCCTCAAGCTCTTTCAGAATTTGAAGCGCGACGTCCTGGACGCAAGGATGACACCTGGTAAACAACAAAATATCAATAATTGTCTGAATGTATAATATTTAGATGTATAATGATATATATTTATTTATAAATTATGTATTATGTACTATGTACTATGTACTATGTATCAATGTATGATTGTACAAGTATGGCTTGACCATGATGAACCATGAGTTCTATCGGCACACTGAAACGTGGCCGCTTCTGGATCTGCAGCCCGGGGCCGCCGGGGCCTGAAAATTCAGGCCTCAAAGGGCTATCTTTTAGATTTGAATCCAACAAATGGTGGTTTATTGTTAGCTTATTGGTGGTTTGTTGGTGGTTTATTGGTGCTTTATTGGTGGTTTATTGGCCGTTTCATTTGAAGTTTATGGGATGTTAATGAGAATATAAGGATTGATATTGCAAAACTAAGCAAGAATATTATATTTCGGTTTGACTGAGACTGGGGTGTACCAAATGGCAGTTTAAATGGGGAACATGATGATAATCCATGCATATTGAGACAACACCCTCTTTTCCGACAAACCTAAATGCACTCTAGATATTAACAACTTGCGTTTCAATCCAGCCGGGATGATACTAGTTATTTAAAAAACAAGTTCTTGTTGGGAAGCCAACAATCCTTCTCACCCCCTTCAAGCCTTCAAGCCTAAAGTGTCTCCAAAATCAAAAACCCAGGAAACCAGCAGGATACTGGTCATGTTCATACCTGATTCCATCCATTCTTTGGTGGTTTTAACATGTTTTAACCATAGAATTAAGGCACATGTCGATCCCAGTCGTTTTTGGATCACCCTACTGGGCACCATTTTTTTATGCTCAAAAGACCACCGGAAATCTCACCGGGGAGAAGCGAAAAAAATCACCTCAATCACCTCAATCCTGTACCACTTTTAATGGTATGATGTATCCTGAATATATCATGTTCTTTGTCGCACAAAGTCCCACATAGATTCCCTTGGTTGTTTGGTATGTTGGTTTTATTTTGTTTCTTATTCTAGATGTGAAATCTCCCAAGTCTATCTGAGTGAGTCCGAAAATAGGCTACTCCACTCCATCCACTGCTCAATCATCATTTCCATGTCCATATGAGGTAAATCCCTCATTTTCAGACCAAACCATGTCATCATCATCATCACCATAATTCAGCTTAAGTTGATGTTCCCATGATAAACATGAGTTACTGGCTGGTGGTATACCTACCCCTCTGAAAAATATGAGTTCGTCAGTTGGGATGATGAAATTCCCAATATATGGAAAAAAAATGTTCCAAACAAACAACCAGGTTATATCCCATGATATTCCCATGATATTTACCATTTCTTGGTCAATTCCTCAGATTTTCATCCGCGGTTGCCTGGCTGGCCACGGTCCCCAGCTCCTCAAGCTGGAGCTAAGCTGGATGGGTCCTGGTTTTTCAGCCTCCAGATTCGATCGTTTGGACTTCAAACCTAGAGATTTGGGAGTTGTTTTTCACCGTTCAAGTATGTTTTGGTTTCTAGATTTCATATAGATTTCAATCATATGTCAGTTATCAATGGATTTTCCTGGGAGATATTGACATATATATATATAATATATTGGGACAATGAACGATGGACATGATTTTTTTTTACCACCAATAATGATGTTTCTTTAATTACTCCAATTTTTGGACATTAGTGCTCTGTGGATGTAAGGGTTTTCAAACCAACTAGATAAAGCCTTCGGGAATCAGCTCCATGGCAATGCAAAATGCCGATGTGTGCTACGATGATTTTCCTATTGAAAAACATCCGTTGGGTTCGGGGATTTCCCAGCCACGTTTTATCGTTTTGCTGTTGATGTTTGGCCAAAAAACTCCATGAAAACAGCGAAAAAAGGCTGATGATTTTTGGGTTGAAAAACACAGTGCCTCCTGATTTCAACCGAACATGGACGACGAAAATGGACCATGTTTGACATGAAGCACTTCTCAATTTGCTTGGAAATACTAGGTCAAGGGAGTCAAGCACCCGCAAAATTGGCGTGTCAATGAGCGTGGATTGAATTCAAGATCCCACCATTTCAACCCTCTGAGATCTTGGACGTGTCTGGAACGGGGCAAGCAAGGCTTGCACGGCTTGCATCAGCTTTATGTGTTTGTCGAAATTGGTGAGTTTTTGAATTCTTACAAAGCATCAGCATCACCCACACACCAACCCCGTTTTTCCTCAGCTCAAAGAAAAAATCCCATCTAAATCTCCATGACGAGGCCACGGGGAGTCCAAAAACCCAGCCATAGCTGGGACCCCATTAACAGTAGAACCAATCAACAAGGTAATCCATGCCATATAATATTTATTCATATTTGATATAGCGATACAACCTATAGATGCTTCATTTTCCTATATCAACCATGGGCAAATCATCTCAATATCAACCTATAGTTTTTCTATTTATGTGTCAACAACAAACCTCCGATATCTCCGCTTTATTCCGATATCTCCGATGTCCTCCTCGTCCAAGTCGCAAGGATCCCTGGGATCATTGGCAGCCCAGTTAGTAGAGATATTCACCATCTTTGGAGAATCGTCAACCAAATTTGGGGAAATAGCGACCAAAACCTGTTGCGGTCATCATCTGTAAACCAGAACACATATATGTTTTACGTTGTGTTTTACCAACATCTTAAGTGTTGGTCTGCAGAAATTGACTAAATAAATAATGTTCTCTGAAAACATAGGGATATTCACTGGCCAACATGGGGATAATAAGAAGCAGATTTGATTTGTAGCTCAGTGAAAATTAGGGGCTCAGCATTCAAAGCAGGAAAACAAGCCCGCACCATGAAACTGGCAGTATCCTCTCGAAATCTATGAATTCTATGATTTTAAAGTCATCTGTCGATGAGACCCTGCAAATCTGTGAGTAATATCCCTTAAAAATAGTATTTTTTGAAATGATGGCTCGTAATGATGGCTTCAAAATGATGATGGTTTCAAGATGGCCACTTCAAGATGACGGAAACATGTGTGAGGCTTCAAGGCGTCCAACTAAAATCACCGATGCATTGGTAACCAACAACTCTAGGGGTCACTAAAAGAGCAAAGGCAGCAAAGGCAGCAAAGGCCGGCCAAAGGTGCAAACACATATCATATCATATCATATTCCTACAGACGCAACACATATCATTAAGCTAATCAAATGAACACAGGAATGAATAAGAAAACACTCATCACGACCTTGATCCACAGGGCCACATGGGCCGAATCATCAATCTGAACAAGCCGCCAGCCGATAACCATTAGATAACCATTAGATGATCTGACGCAAAGTTCATCAAATATAGTCACATAATAATCATAAACCTGGGAAAATTATATAAAATTATGACATATCCAAAACCAATGATTTGTCATGATTTGTCCGTCATAGGGAATTTTTTTCATCGTCCAAGTGGTAGGATTTTTGCGTAGATGGGCAACCATCCCATGAAAAAAAACCCTTGTGTTTCCTAGGGATCCCAATAGTTACCCTGCTTAAAGGACCCCGGGAATTGCCTCGCGCTGGTCGATACCCATGCGGTGGCTGCATCACTGAGTTCAGCCACCTGTGATTCCAAGTGATTGGATGCTATGTTGTATGAGGCTATGTGTATGTATATATATATTTATACACAACAGGTAATTACAATTAGAAATAATTTAGGGGTATAAAGATGCATATGTGATATCTTTATCGCATATATGATGAATATTTGATGTACATATATATATTATTATTATTATTAGTAGTAGTATTATTATTAGTATTATTATTATTATCATTATTATTATTATTGTTACTATTATTATATATATATATCTATATATATATTGTTCTATAGTTCATCACCAACAATGGTAGAGATGCTACCATTGTTGGTGATCACCCATGATCACCAACAGGTTCCAATCAGCAATGGAAGGTTCGTTGAAGGATCAGTTGTGGATCTCACTGGTTTCAACCTATCTAAACAACAGAAGTTCCAACCGTTAATGTTCCTGTGAAAAAAGACGACCCAGTTTCTGATGGCGTCCTTGGTGTTTACCAAAATCATATGTTTTATGAGGTTAATAATGGTTAATAACTATATATATTCCACTAAGGTCCCAATGTTACAACATGTTACAACCATCAACAGCTTCCACAATTGGAATACTGCCATGACCTCCTGGCGCGCGGCGGCGCGCGCCTCGTGTGCAAATCGACACAGGTCTCCAGCCATACATGTCCCAGTCTTATGAAAGTCGCACATCCTTCTAGTGGCATCAAAGCGAGGCTTGGGTCCAAATTAGGCCAAAATCTATGGTTCAATACTAAACATGATCAAATTGCTGTATCTGTTGGGTGGACTTTTAATCATTATAATCGAAATCTGAACCATGGGAAATACTCTGAAATACTCTGAGGTGCCGAAAGTGGCCAAAGCTTCTGTTTTAAGTATGAAACTACCCAACCAAGTTTCCACTGGGAAATTACATTCAAGTTGCGCTGGCATGCCGCAGCATCCCATTCACAACCGCTCCTCGTCTTCAGTAGCCCTGGCATTGACCGAAGCTCTGAGCGACTGTGCGCGTATTGGCATGCGGCAGCCTGGCTGTTAGGCGGCCGGTCACACTGTATGTAGACGGTTGTAGTTTATACCATCCATACCATTCATATGTAGACATACGTAGACTATGGTTGGTAGTTGGTGCAGACTATATGTCATTTTACATTGATTTACACTGTTCCCATTTCTGATTATATATATATATATATCTATATCAATGGGCGCACTACAGGTTGTGTTCAGCATGATCGTGCAATCTCAAGTTTCAAGTCATACGCACAATATATCACAACATACCATGATACCCATGCCGATTTGGCAACTGAAGACACGTCGAAGTCTTGCACCGCTCCATATATATGGGATATTAATAATGAAACAAACAACACTACGTTGGTTTCCAACTATGTTAGTAACTGTTAGTATGTGTATAACATTTACCCTCTGGTAATTTAACATTCTGCTATTGAAAATACCAGATTTATAGTGGATTTTCCCAGCTATAAAATGGTGGATCTTTCCATAGTTTTTTGTAAACGTTTACCGGCGGGTAAATGATGATCAATGATGATGAATGATGATCAATGATGATCAATGATCAGCTAGTGAGCTAGTGTTTCACACTATTTCAATGGCCATTTTCAATAGCTATTTTGACATAACCAGAGGGTATACATCCATTTTCCTAGGGTTTTCCTATGGTTTTCCTATGAAAACCTCCATTTTCCTATGGGTTTTATAACATGTTCGGCACGGAGCTGTCCGGGCCGCCTGCCGACATCGCCCCGTGCGAAGCAGTTCAGGACAAATGGACGTCCTGACCGACCGCAACGTGAAGAAAGCACCCTTAGAGAGGGGTTGGTAAATGTCAGAAATTGGGGATATTTATGGAATTTTATGGATATGGTGAATGTCAGTTAAATGTCAGTTAAATGTCATAGGATGTGATACCCTCTGGTAAACCTTTACATAGCTAGCTGGAAAATCACGATGTTGAATAGGTAAATCACCTATTTCTATGGTCCATGTTCAATAGCTTTTTGTATGTTTACCATAGGGTAAATGTCAGTTAAATGTCCGAAAAAATGTTCACATCCCCCAACTATTAAGGGGATATTCATGGATATTTATATGGATATTTATTGATATTTATATGGATATTGAAAAACTCCAAGAAATGTCCTTGCTTTAGTGATGGTCAAAATCCCAAAAAAAGACAATCCCAAGCCCAGAGTCTCAAGATGAAAGTCAGCTGGGAAGCACCAAGATGCACCAAGCTAACCGCAGCTAACCCTCTGGAAATGAATCATGGTGACTGCCAAAGACAACATGGACCCAGGATGACCCAGGATGACCCAGGATGACCCAGGATGACCCAGGATGACCCAGGCACATGCATCGCTGCATCGCCCAAATCTGGATGAAGAATCTGAATTATCGTTTGTTCATGTAGGCCTTCCTCCTGCTATCTCTTGCAACACATTCTGAATATTTCTGAATTCTTGTCTTCCCACCGAAGAAAACCATAGCTGTCACTTCATCGATCTTCATTCAAATTGGGCATGCCATGGCATGCCTCAATAAGTTCATGCCTACATATCGGGGGGTGCCTGAAATAGGGTGTTTTGCTTCGCCAGGCACGAAAGTCACTGGGTCCTAGTAAAGTCTGGAGCGTCTCTTAACTCCTGCGAGAATGCCCGGCACAACTTCACAGTTTCCAAGTTGAGAAGTTGTTTTGTCATAGTCAAAGCATGTCAAACCACAACGCAATATTGATTTTAGACATAAGTTATCATAAGTTGATAAGTTGATAAGTTCATGATTAAGATGACATACGTTGATAAGTCAAATTGTAATTATATTACATGGTCTCTATTCCACGTCATGAGTCATATGCCATTAATTAAAATATACCAGTAGAACCGCGCAAGGCGGTGGCGGAAATTGTCGTGATGCATGGATGGCTTTTCGCGAGCTGATGGACCGAACATGACGTTTCAAGGTGGTTGATGCTCTGAGTCGCCTCTCTCTCTATCCATCATTATCCATCATTATCCATCATTATCCATCTGGCAGTGTGTCAAAACCCTGGTACCTTTTGTTCACCCCAAGTCATAGCTGGGTTAAAATGGATGTTCATCCCACTAAAAATGTATCTATAGGTATTGATCCATACCCATCTATCATCTATGGCACCTCTGGGCCATGTGCGAAGGTACAAAGCCGACCATGACCTGAGCTCACGGAAATCCAGGCCTGATATGGCCATGGTAGGCCTCCAATTTAGGTACCTGATATGGCCATTGATCAAAAGGGGTGGTCAAAATTATCATTGATCAAATTCTATTTATAGCCCAAAGTTTCTTGGTTGAATCAAGGTTCTTCTCATTTTGGTGCTGTTTTTCTGGTTGGTGGTTTCAACCCCTCTGAAAAATATGAAAGTCAGTTGGGGTTAAATATGAGTTCGTCAGTTGGGATGATGAAATTCCCAATATATGGAAAAATAAAAAATGTTCCAAACCACCAAGCAGTTATTGATAATTCACATCATTCTTACATATGACGCAATATCCATTGGTTCCATGTTCACCAGGGGTCGACCCTGCAGCCCTGCAACACCCAATTTTGGGGCAGCGATGCAAACGTTGGCTGAGCTTCGAACGGCAGCCAGACTTGCTATCAAAGAAATTACATAGCCTCCCATGTTCCGATGGCGAAGGATGGTTGCCAAACAAGCCGCTGCAATGTCATGTCTCAAATGCAATGTAGTTAAATCTAATTGTACATAATACAGTGTATAAATAACTATTGATACGATATAAAAATATAATAGTATAATATGTATATATATATGCAAAATATAATATAGAATATAATAAATAATATAATATAGTGTGATATAATATAATATAGTATAATATAATATAATATAATATATTATAATATATTATAATATAATATAATATAATTTAATATATTATAATATAAGTATAATATAATAATATAACATAGTATAGTATAATATAATATAATATATTATAAAATAAATATAATATAATATAAATATAAATATAATATAATATAATATATTAAAATAAAATATAATATAATATAGTATAATATATTATAATATAATATAAATATAAATATAATATAATATAATATATTATAATAAAATATAATATAATATACTATACTATATTGTATATATACATATATTATATGTGTGTGTGTGATTTTCCACGCCCCTTCACAACATGGATGTTCACTAATTAATATTGATAACCATATTTCTCATGCTGCACAGATTGATGAAAGTAAAATAGCCTGGTCATGAGCGGCGCCTGTAGCGCTGTGAATCTAGATAACTCATGCTTTAAGACAGCTACTACAAATCTATTATTATATTAGACTATCCTAATCATGTTTATACATAATAATTCTAGCCATAATAATACTAGACATATACATCGATCTATCCTAATCTAGTCATATTCAAGCTACTTGTCGAAACCCTTTCCATACCCTGTAGTTCACCCAAAAACAGCTGGGAGTTCTAGATATTCATCCTCAAAAACAAACACTCTATGCTATTATATAGGTATTGATCCATATTCTTTCAGGAAAAAAACTTACAATCAGCTATTTTAGCTATATTTGTATAAGTCTTCATAGATATACCTGGATCTTCAATTAGCATTTTTTCCTGCTCATAGCAGTTTTTTTTGGAATTTACGCTCGATCTGACTTTTTATGCTCACTTAAAGAAAGAATGCGCATTTGTGTCTTGACGGACGGGTATTTACGTTTTTTTCCTGGGTATTTACGCGCTTATAATTTCGGATTCAAAATGCACGAAGTGCAAAAAAAACAAAAGTTGTTCGATTACGCTCATTTGGAGAAAAACCACTCAAAAAACAGAAATCTCTCTTGCATGAGCATTTATTTGTGCTTTTTGGAGGATACAGTATTGATGTATTCCATTATATTCCTATAGCCATGTAAGTGTCATGTCATGTTTCTGGAATATGGCTATACATGGCTATACCCATTATATTCCTATATTTCCAGTATATGGCTAATTCATGCCACCGGGTCAAAAACCGTACGTGTAGTCGTGCTCATTTCAGGAAATTGAAATGGGGTGGGGTGGGGTGGTGTTAATAGCAACCGTGTCTATGGCTACGTTACAAGATCTTCACTTGCACTTCATGCTACGCTACATGATCTTCACTTGCACTTCATGCTACGCTATATGATCTTCACTTGCACTTCATGCTACGCTACATGATCTTCACTTGCACTTCATGCTACGCTATATGATCTTCACTTGCACTTCATGAGTGCCGTGCGAAACATTTCTTTGTAAACCATAGTGCTGGGGAATTCCAACGCACAGAAAGATTTCGAAACAGAGCCTTGAGTGTTCACACAGGCACCATTGACAGCTGCTGGACGCAAATGAAAACTTATATTCCAAAGTCCCTCAGCTCTCAGTCAAAACAAATACCTTTGCGTATCCGCAGTTGGCAATGGAGATTCACACATGCTGAGCATGATAACTTGTTTCAACTGTGTGGCACTCAAGTGGCCAAGTTGTAGGCAAGACAAGTCAGCGAGTAAAAAACGCACGCCGCTGTGGAAATAGACACATCGGCTCCCAGAGATGCATCCGTGGAGGTAGCGGCATTTCGAAAAATTTGCTTGCCGCTGAGGTAAAACACGCAAAAAAAAGAAAACGCAACCAGAATTAGACATTTTTCATCATCGCCAGAGACAAAATCACTGGTAAACCCCGGTGTTGGTCATAAGTGCCGAGACGTGAATTGCTAACGCCTACACGTTCCATTCCCGACCCGGCGGGTAATTCATGTCATGTTTTTTCCATCTTTTACCCAGCTCGAGTCCTCACTCGCCCCGAAGCCCCGGAGGGTGTCGCGAGACGCGCCTGGTCTTCCACAGTGGGTTCATGGCCTCACCGTGGGGTCAACATGGGGAAGGTTAAAGACAATAGCTGTACAAAACATATCACTACGACTATTACATACTAAACATAATCTATAGTAGTTATGTGATAGTATAATAACATATAATAACATTTAGTATGATACTAATAATATACAACTATCATCAATTATCTCTTCAGCTTTTTTTTACGTGCTATAATAATCTATATAATACGTGTTTATGATCTTCATAGTTACTTTAAAACACGAACAATTTAGAACATGATCTGTTCCGACAACAGAGCTCCAACCGTAGCTGGTGCTCCAACCCTGGAGCTGTCCGAGGACGTCGTGGTGACGACTGGGGATCCACCATGACTCAAGAAAACCCCGTGATGATCAACCTGAATCGACCCGAAAAGAAATAAGTAATAAAACTCATCCGTTAACATGGGGATTCTATGTGGATGTCATGGGAATATCATGCGATTTCATGGGAATATCATGGGAATCTGGTTGAATTGGAATAATTCAGTGACCTGAAGATAGCTGTTATATGCTGTTATCATAAGGCCATTTGGGGATGATTCCCCGAATCCGATTACCATCATTCCAGTGACGTCACAGTGAGGACATCATAATTCACCCACATATATCAAGCTTAAATCCAACAGCTATTCTACCCACATCACATGCTCCCTGGTGCTGGAATACATATATTTTACGACATTTACACCACAAGTGAGCCAGTTTTCTAGGTAAATATTCACTATACATGGAGCACATAGGTAGAAATCATTACAAATTAAATGTACCAGTAGGTAACATATTCCACAATATTCTACATATAATTTTAATGTAGGTCAATTTTATGGATAATTAATGGTAAATGCATACATGTACTATACAAAAAATGGGTGAATTGACTAACGATTCCCCTGGAGCAGCATCACTTTCACCGTTTCACCGTTGGGCCTGCGGAGGGCTTGCCTGCCGCACTACACCACGACAGGAGACAAGCGGGGGAGTTTAGAGAAGCACCAAAGCATTGGTTTAGAATATGGCTCTGAAAATCTTTGATTTAATGAGATCTATATCATATTATATCATGATTTCATGAAGTTTATGGACATGATATGACATGATGATATGAAGCTTATGGACATGATATGACATGATGATATGGCAATAACTTTGTTTTTTTGGCACGTTTTTTGTGTTGGGCAACTAGTTCACTAGGGGGAACTCGTGGGGTTTGAAACGCACCCCGTTTTCTGAAAAAAGGAACTTCCCTATAGGCAGTGCAACCGGCATGGATATTCCATGGCAATTTTCCGGTCATGTGGTGCGTGGAATGCATTGGGAGATATTGAGATTATTGTTTGGTCGAATTTTTTCGTGAGCAGAAAATGAACATTGCACATCAAGTAAGGATGGAAACAACCAAAATATTCAAAACCATCAGGTTGTGGAATCTGACCCGTGAAGCCCACGGAAGATCATCATGATGCATGACTTTCAGTGAGTTGGTCTGCAGCTACGATGCCATGTGAATCCACATGATTCGTTGATGTTGATGAAAGTTTCTTCCTAGGTTTCA
This sequence comes from Cladocopium goreaui, assembly GCA_947184155.2. NCBI lineage: Eukaryota > Dinophyceae > Suessiales > Symbiodiniaceae > Cladocopium > Cladocopium goreaui. The sequence goes on from CAMXCT020002035.1 coordinate 86,249, forward strand.
ACACCATGACAATATTGATCTTAGTGACTTAGCGGATACTTGACCCCAAATCATCCCAAATCCATCGAAATCTTCATTGAATATGGAACATTTAAGGTTTGAATAAATGAAACTCCATCAAAATCCTCATTCGATCTATTAGTGATTAGATTTAACATGATTTAACATGATTAATGAAATCTTTTCAGAATTCATGAAAACTCCCATATAACATATATATAACTCGGACCTCTAACAGAACGTTTCCAGTAAACATTCGGAAATTCAGCTGACCTCGCCTCAGCGGAGGGGATGGGGCTATGGCCTACCTGGCGACGGGCCGGACGCAGAGGGTCCGAAGCTGAGGATTTACCCTCCCCTTCGCGCACGTGGACGTGGAGGCCAAAAAACGCACCACTAACATGGACGTGCATCTGGTCAAAACCAGTAAATTCTCACTAACAAGGACGTGGCCCGCCCAAAATGTCGCTAACAAGGACGTGGTGCATTTTGTAAAAACCATCAAAATTTAGCTAACAAGGACGTGGTCCTCCCAACATTTAGCTAAAAAGTGCACACTAACATGGACGCTGCAAAGTTTCATATTTTGGTAGGTTCCCTGGGAATGACGCCATGGCTGTACACCCAAACCTAAAAACGTCTATGTTAACAAAACATTGAGAAGTGAACCCTGGATCCCCTCGGCCCACAGCTGCTTTTTTTTGTCGCAGCCACTTCCCCAGTGGCGGGCCTTTGAAGCTGATTTAACCATTTCTATAAAGGGAAATTAGGCAAAACTGGCCGCCTCTTGCTTTGGAAATGTGCATGGGGAAGTTGCATGACTGACCCATGGACAAGTCTACTATCATGGACGTCCCTGACACGCACAACGGGCGACAGCAGGGAGACGGTTTGACATGGAGATGCACCAGAAGGAGATTCTTTTGCACGTCCCAGCGCCCAGGGGGGGACCACAAGGAAGGGGACAAATAAGGACAACCCAAAAACTGGAAAAAGTAAGAAAAACCACTAACATAGTACGTGCGTACATTTTCTCAATTTTCAGCGTCCTCGTCTGCATACCGGAGGGTAACATAGCCATGGAAGCCATGGCCCATAGAAATAGATGGTTTACCTCTATTAAAAATGGTGGATCTTTCCATGGCTATGTTAAATAACCAGATGGTAAATATCACAAATTGATATCAATAACTATTTGGTTGGTGGTATACCTACCCCTCTGAAAAATGACTCGGAGTTTGTCAGTTGGGATGATGACATTCCCAACTATTGGGGAAAAATAAAATTCATGTTCCAAACACCAACCTCTTAACCGTAAATCATGGAGATTTATATAATGGGATATAATGATACAACTCGAAGATTTCATGGGATATAAAACATTAGAAAAGTATCATCAGCTCTGCGGAGGAAAATCCAGGGAACTGGATGGTGTTCGGGAGCTGTTTACCTTCATGGCGAGTTCGGGGATTTCACATCAACATCAACAAAGCCTGCAGAAAAAATCCGAAACGAAACGTCAAACAAAAACCCTTTAAAACGAACTTAAGTGCGAAATCATTGCGTTTCCCATTGTCGAGAAGTACGAGAAGTGGAAAAAACATGAAAAAACTATGACCGCTGACAATCAGCAGGCGGCCGATATTATTGCCCTCCAAAGATCAGTCACACAAAATCCAAAGGAAAAAAAAACTCCCGGTGACATGAGTCACCCAGAATGTGAGTATCAATGGATTGGTTTGTTGGGGAAAATCTTAACCGGAAACCATGGTAAAATTACCATCAAATATATGGGTTTCCTGGAAATTTCTTCCCATCATCCAATTCTATGATAGTAATATATAGTAATACCACAATAAACCCTATGGATTGATACGTGTAATACCAACATATACCAAGCATTTCTGTTCATTTGGGGGATGGTTTACAGATTCTCATCCACCTTTTTTTACCATAAATGCCTATGGATCCAAGTATCTTCTTAGAAAGTGTTTGGGGTATAATTTACTATAATTTGGAGGGTTAAGTACCTTCTCAGACAGTGTTTGGATCCATAGGGAATGGATATTTCAATGGGTTGTATCCATGTTCCAAAATACCAGCTTTATGGATGTCCATCGATGTGCCGTCCACAGGAATCCATCCACATCTTGGATTTGTTAAAAAAAGGAGCCCCCCCGCTCCATAATCCTATCCCAAATGGTGGATTCACCGATAGCACAATATGAAAAATCATCAGCAAATCCAAGTTAAATCACTATAAATCACAATATGAAAATCACTATATTAGAATCACTATTCAGTATAAATGGATATAAATGGATCAATATTCATCTCCCCAAATGGATTTTCTGCATGATCCGCCCCACTTTTTTGTCCCCACCTCTACAGTCGGATGAGAAGTCGCCGGGACTTCGTGGTTGGGCTTACTGGGCTCCACCCGCTCACCACGCCTGGCCATGGGATGGCCATTTTTCATCATCCCAACATATCCCAACTTTGGACGTTGAACATGAGGAACAAAATAAAGCCATGAAAACACCAATCAATTCTGGTATCTCAGTTTTTTTGAAAAAATCATTTTGAAGTGAATCCAAAAATATGATCAAACAGATGGTATCGTTGAAGAAGTACATGACAAATCCATCACATTAAAGTTTTCCCGGGAAGGATTTTTTCAGTGGAAGGAAACTGTCTATTTCTGTGACTTGTTGCGTACGGGTCTTGTGATGCTACTAGTGCTGCAGAACAGGAAATTGTGGTTGAACGCTGTTCTTCATACGCTGCGTGATTGACATATACTTCTTCAAATAGCAAAGTGCACGAATCCAACATTTTTGTCGAAAGGTTACATGCTGTGCCTCCACATGCACGTATCCATGGGAATTGGTTGTGTAAATTGTTTACAAATACCGCGGGATTTTTACATCAAAAAACTGGGAGACAAATGCCTGGCGTTCACCACCAAAACAAACCAAACATAAAATACCCTCTGGTAAACTAACATAACTATTGAAAATTGCCATTTATAGTGAGTTTTCCCATCAAAAATGGTGATTTTCCATAGTTTTTTGTATGTTTACCAGAGGGTAAGTCAAACATCCTCAGACACATCAAGGGTGAAGAAATGTGAAGGGAGAAATCTACAAGAATTCAGCTGCTTGGAAATCCACTTCCATAGTAGGTGTAAACCAAATTTTGCCAGCTGAAAATGAGGGGTACGACATGGGATACCTACAAAATCCTATCAAAAATCATTAAACATCTATAAAACACGCATCTTTATATATATAATATATATATATATTTATGTTATGTTTTATGGGGAATATACATATATATGTATATATATATATTAATTTTATGTTTTATGGGGAACACATGTCATCACATGTCCTAAAATCAATCTAACTCGTCTAAGTCATGGATTTGGGATGCTGGCGGTATCCGGAATCAAGGCCTTCACCTGACCTGAGATACCTGAGTGCCCGACCCGCCAGGCTTCGCTCCTTTTATGGTCCCCGACCGTCGGCCTGGTTTCCAGTCTACATATAAAATCATACAAAGACCCATGAGGAAACTCCATGACAATCCTGAGGAAAATTCATGAAAATCCTGGATCTCTCAAAATTTCAACGCCTGAAAAAACACCTGTTAACACCTTTTGCCATCTCCTGCCTATGTTTCTTAAGATGTTTCTTGCGCGTGAAACAGCATCAAACGTGTTCTGCATTCGGTTTGGCAGAGTTTCGTTTCCGCTTTCCGAGTCTGGGGCCTGCCATCAGATCACCGTCCTCCTCCGGCCCTTGGTTACAGAGCAATTGGCTTCATGGAAGCTGCATGAAGCTGCGATCCCTCATTCAGAGTGATGCACATGGTCCGGTTCTGTGATAAAGGTTCATGGTTGGAACTTGGAACCATCATGAACCATCAATGCCACAGCTGAACGTGATCCGACCATCTTAAAGGATCTGATTCCCGAGCTCATCGTTGATGATTTCTTTGCTCAGTTGTTTGACCTATACCCTCCTATTCAGAGCTAAATGGGTCAGACGTTGTTGGGTGAAGGTCGCTCAAGACTCTGGTCAAAAAACATATAGGCCGTGTGGTGCTCGTTGGACTATCCAACAACCTCCTTTTTTGGTGCATCAAATTTGATCCATCTGCAACTCGCTTAAATGTTCAATGGATTGCCATGGATTGCCCTTGCCGTTGTCCCTGCTGAAGCCAAGTAACAAACCTTGAACACCTTACGCCATGGCACAGCACACGGCAACGCCAGCATCGCCCCCAAAAGAGAGATGCTTTGAGAGCGGACACGTTGCGGCAGGTGACTCAACTGGCTGAAGCAACGGCAGGTGGGTCCTGATTCTCACTGGGTGATAGTCCTGTCAATGCTGGGTGTAATGTCAAATGTCAACAACTATAGCAAGTATGTTGTATATCTACAAAGGTTACAAAGGAACACAAACACACACACACACAGAAGTGTTGTCCAGGACTGTCCAGATCTCATTGACCTATCTCTGAACGGTGAAGGTATTGGAAGTCTTGTTGGTTGGGCGTGTCTTGCATGTCTTGAGACATGTTGCGGACCCAGCCTGCAGTTGATGCTCTTGGGCTTGAGTGCGGCCCACCACATAGTCGAAAGCGACCTGAACAGTGGGGCCATGCGGAGCCATGCGGAGCCATGGTTGCCAGCGGTTCTGCAGGACGCTCTTATCACAATGTCATCAGATATCTATTGTTTCCGCAATGGTGTTGAAGGTAGTCACATGACCTCTGATGAAAGTAGCAAAATATTTGGGGAAAGCTAGCCTAGTTGGCTGGCGGCTTGTAGAACGCCGCCAGCTGTGCTTTCGTGCCTGTGGGGTGGAGTGGGGTGGGGTGGGGTGGGTAATAACGTCTTGTTCAAAGTGCTCCTAACACGCTCTTGCTGCTACGCTCTTCACTTCTTGTGGGGTGGGGTGGGGTGGGTAATAATAATATATAATAACGTCTTGTTCACACTGCTTCTAACACTATGCTCTTCACTTCTTCAAGTACCTTCCAGCACGCTCTTGATACTAGGTTCTTCACTTCTTCACGTACCTTCCAACACGCTCTTGTTGCTACGCTCTTCACTTCTTCAAGTACCTTCCAACAGGCTCTTGATGCTACGCTCTTCACTTCTTCACGTACCTTCCAACAAGCTCTTGATGCTATGCTTTTCACTGCTTTTCACTTCTGCACGTCCCGTCTAACACGCCTTGGATTTTACCGATTATTCAAATTTGACTCAAGTCCTGAAACGCATGTGAAACAAGGACTTGGAAGTCTGACACAAAGAAATTCAAAAAAAAGTAGTTTGTCGCAGGATTTAACAGAGTCGAAAAAAAGGACCCAGACAAAAATTCTTGAGAAAACACACGGAAAATGAACTCGCCCCGGTTGGAAAAACAGGCGGCGTTCGCCGCTTACCATGTAGTTCATGGTCGCAGCAGCTTCGGGTTTGATCCCCAGCACTTCGGCAATGGCCAAAACGAATTGAGGTGCAGTCTCAGCAGTCGTATAATCATCACAATGTGTGTCATGAGTATGTCAGGATTCGTCATTACTATAGACAATTGGGAATGAGATATCCATAGTATATGAATATACGCTATATAATCACATACAATCGTTAATATCAGTACAATATCTACTGGACAAATACTGGACAATAGATGCTCATCACTAGTATACATATATAATATTAGAAAAACTCCCAAAACATCTTGTTCAATTCAATGGTTGTATGAATGCAACTGTAGCTGCCAAGCATGAATACCATATATGTATTATATATTATATATATATAAACACCACATACATCTAGTCATATAGGTGCATTTAGACCTTTCGCGAAGCTTTCGAAAACTGGGGATCCCAACATCAACGGGGACCTGCACCACAATGCTTGCTTGGAAGTTCGCATTCTCCTCCCACTTCTCATCCTGCACTTGTGATGTCCAATGTGATGTCGGAGATTGTGGCTGAGCGCTATCAGAAAATCTGGTAGCGCTGAATCGAGTGCTACAAATATACAGGATGTATGAGCAGAAGCATCCAAACATGGATCAAAAAGGCCAGTAACAAGCTGATTTCATGGCCAACAAATACAAAAAAACACTGATTCTCTCACAAATTTTGACCCACACCCAGAAACTCTATAACTGCGCAGTCTTTGCGGATTCTTACCCAGCCAATGTCCAATGTTTCCCGACCTCAATCTGTCCATTGTAAACCTCAAGATCGTCAAGATGTGTCAAGGATGGAGGTGATCTTAATTCCCCTGGTAGACCAACAGAGCTAGGTAACTCCATTTTTTTCCCTAGGACACGATCTGTAAATGGTGTATTTCCAAAAAAGTCCGCTGTTCATTTACTGGAAAGGTACCCATACCAATGCCCTACAAGAAACAAAGGGGATGTTAACGTTGGAAGCTAAGGGAGAAGGGGGAAACCGGGAAACCATAATGACTCCCAAAAAAAGGACTCCCATAATACCCATCATCATTAGACTCCCAAAGAAATGAATCAAACATGCCCATCCATGTGGCGGCCAAGCCGTTTTTCTGGTTTCCAAACATGGTGACCACCGACATTTTGGAGCTACCAGGAGGTACCAGGAGGTACCAGGAGGTACCATTGGGATGATCAACAGTGGTTTGGTTACAGGAAAACAACATAAAACAACTAGATCCTCAAAAAAAAGCATCACTTTCCCAATTCCCAAACCACTGGAGGTTCAATCTAGCACTTTCCAACAGACCCGTTGTGACCGTCCAAGCAGCGTAAGAAAGCTCTGGAGGGCGGTCGGTTCGCACGCCTTGAGGCCCTTCCTTCAGTGCGTCCTACAGGGTATGGGTAGCCGTTCAGGCCCTGGTAAACGTAGCATCAGCTGAAAAATATATGTTCATCCCCCAAATATGGAATGGCAAGTTTCAAGCCATGTCCATATATATATATATTGTATATTGTATATACATTTGTATCTTATATAACTTTTAATGTGTATATGTATATATATATATAATATTATAAACAGCTATGTTTGCAAGAAATTTGTTCATTAGCAGGGTTGTCAATTGTGGGACTCCCCTCGCAACCAGTAACTAAACCATTCAACTGATCTTACATATTCTTACTCCTGGTATATGCAACTCTCCCATTCTCTCCAACCGTCGACCCTTAAAACGTTGTGGGACACATGGCTGCCATGGTCAAAACAATTCGAAACGCATAATGGCGATACAAAGCATGACCATCATGGGATATACCCTCTGGTAATTTAACATAGCTATTGAAAATGGCCATTTATAGTGGATTTTCCCATTAAAAATGGTGATTTTCCATAGTTATGTTAGTTTACCAGAGGGTAATCTGGATGGTGGTATAATGTGGTATACCTACCCCTCTGAAAAATCATGGAGTTCGTCAGTTGGGATGATGACATTCCCCATATATGGAAAAACAATCAAAGTGTCCCAAACCACCAACCAGTAATATGATTATCCCATTAATAGGATATGGTGATCACTATACCCATTAATCGATGATATATTATGATATATTCCCCATACCATCATCTATGACCATAATTGGTATATCGATGGAGTGATGACCATCTTCTTGTATGGGAAATATACCCACTGGTCTCATCAAACATGGCAAGCTGTGAACATCCACCCATTTGTTCGATGGCTTTTCCATGACAACCTCCGTTTATAGGGGATTTTCCAGCTAGCCATGCTTGATGCCACCGGAGGCTAAACCATGTTTTGACCCTGGCACACACGGTCAAACACGCCAGTTTTTGAACAGCTGCAGCGTTCTTCGTCTTCCGCGGCCTAGCGCCACTTTCCGCCTCCCCTTGGTCGCCAGAAGCCGCGTCAGACGGAAGCGCGTCTTGACCAAGCCATGTCTTTTCGTGGATTGGTGTGTCCAAAAATGGTGGATATCCATGGATACCCCAATTTATTGCAATCTTACTGTGGAAGATGTTCTGGTATGGAAGATGGAATCGGGATGGAATTGGGATGTTCCATACTTTTCAAGCCACTGGCTGATCATGATTTTTGTCATCCGCAAAAACAGCGAAATTCATGGTATCATGGTGCTTCGATCACCTGAAATGTATTGAAATGTCAAGTCTGCATTTTCACTCTCACTGATTCTCTCTGCACTCAATGCTGCCAGGCAGCTTTTTGCCGCCTTTGCCACCCTTTCGCTGCCCTTTTCCTTTGCCTGGTCCGTGCTGAGTGGGGAAGCATTTTACGGATCATTATTAACATGTCAATTCTTACTGGCAAACTGACCAGGTAATCATGTAAAATTAATGAACACGAGTTTCAAAGTTCCCTGTTGGTTGGTGGTTGGTATTTGACATATTGGTTTGATTATAAAGTCCGATTAAAAACCATTAAAAACCATTCAACACCCATTCAACCAGGGCTGGTTTCGCTACTAACCCAAGTGGAGAGTGCCGCCACGCCTCCCTTGGAGCCTCCCTTGCGACTCTGACCGCCATAGCCGCCACCTCGGTTCCAGTGACTGACTGGATGTTTCACGATGGATTTTTGGGCATGTGTGCAAGTAGGGCATACCCCCAAAATGGGTCTAGGTAGACAGAACATCCCCTAGAGTATCATTGTTTGGTTGCTCTTCCTCCTGCAGATCGTCCAAGTGTACATTCCATATATTCCGGCATATGGGGTTCACTGTGAAATTGGCAGTAAGTTTGCTGATTCATGCTGGTCAAACTATTCCAACGGAAAAAAAAAAACTTCACGGTAGTCACACCAATTGCAAAAGTTAGCCCAAGCGAACAGTGTTTAAAAACACGGAGAAAAATCCCTCACACTGTCTCGGTTTAAAATCACGATGAATCCCCTTCAAAAGTGATCATTATCCCACTATTGTCCCATGATCTCATTGGATTCATATTGATATACATTGCTGGTTGGTGGTATACCTACCCCTCTGAAAAATGATGGAGTTCGACAATTGGGATTCGGGATGACATTCCCAATTTATGGAAAAAGAAAAGCCATGTTCCAAACCAGCAATCAGCATTGATATTACCAAATTACTATCCCATGATTATCGAAGGAAGTTTAGAAGTGAAACTTCCGACAATATGGACAGTTGAAAAGCAGAGGTGAGAAGAGTCAGAAGACAAAAGATCAGAAGAAGATGCAGATGCGCGAAAAGATAGGAAAGTCACGAAACACTGTGTTTTTCCAATGATTTGGGGCTCCGGAGGGTCGAAAAGTAGGCTCGCTAAAGCGGCGGGTGCGGAGCCAGCTGGCCAGATGAGACATGAAAAAGTGCACGCCGTTGTGGCGCGAAGCGCATTTCCAAGTCAAAATAAACAAGACACTAGAGGATCGGACCACTTTTGGAAGTTGAGATGTCGAAAAAGTGCACGCCGTTGTGGCGTGAAGCACATTTGGAAGTCAAAATGTACAAAACACACCATGGTCGGACCACTTTTGGAAGTTGAGATGTCGAAAAAGTGCACGCCGTTGTGGCGCGAAGTACATTTCCAAGTCAAAATGTACAAAACACACCATTGTCGGATCACTTTTGGAAGTTGCGATGTCGAAAAAAGTGCACGCCGTTGTGGTGCGAAGCACATTTCCAAGTCAAAATGTACAAAACACACCAGGTCCGGACCACTTTTGGAAGTTGCGATGTCGAAAAAGTGCACGCCGTTGTGGCGCGAAGCACATTTCCAAGTCAAAATGTACAAAGCACACCATCTCGGACCACTTTTGGAAGTTCAGATGTCGAAAAAGTGCACGCCGTTGTGGCGCGAAGCACATTTCAAGTCAAAATGTTAAAAACCTGGGGTTCGGACCACTTTTGGAGGTTCAGATGTCGAAAAGTGTCGAAAAAGTGCACGCCGTTGTGGCGCGAAGCACATTTCGAAGTCAAAAGTGTAAAAAACTGAGTGTTTTGAGCCTTTTTTGACGTGCTGATGTCGAAAAAGTAGACACTGATTAACTTAACTAACTTGACTAACTTAAGTAACTTCACTAACACGAATACCCTAACTTCGACGACAACAGCACCAGCAACAGCAAAGCGACAACAACAACAACCAACACAACAAACAAACAACAGCAAACAACAAACAACAGCAACAACAACAACAACATCTACTATACACAAACACTCAAATAAACTACAAATACAACTCCCAACTACAACTACAACTACACAACAACTACAACAAGAACTACAACTACAACAACTACAGCTACAACAACAACAACAACAGCAACAGCTACAACTACAACTACAACTACAACAGCAACAACTACAACAACAACAACAACAAGAACAACAACTACAACAACTACAGCTACAACAACAACAACAACAACAACAACAACAACAACAACAACAACAACAGCAACAGCAACAGCAACAACTACAACTACAACTACAACAGCAACAGCAACAACAACAACAAGAACAACAAGAACAACAACAACTACTACTACTACTACTACACTACACAACAACTACAACCACACAACAACTACAACTACAACAACTACACCTACAACTACAAAACAACTACAGCTACAACCATATGACTGCAACTACACTACACTAATTACATTACACCACAACTACAACTCCACTACGCTACAACTACAACTACAGTTGCAGTGCATCACACTACATCCAGCAGTTGTGGGTGAGGTGACCACTGCAACCATTGCAACCATTCCAGCAAACACAACTCCAACCACCTTTCGGTCAATCAGTGGCTTCGCTCTGCCATCCCTGGTTCACAACAACCAGCTTCTCCTATAGGTTTCCTATTTTTGAAACTTCCGCCACCGCCTTGTGCGGTACTACTGGTATGATATTATATGTCTCATCTCCCCGCCAAGAAAAAACACGAAATCCGGTCTCCGCTTGAGGATCGGACCCCAGCTCTGCCCCCAACCTGCGTTCTCTCTTGACAGAAGCCATGGGGGTTACAGTTGAGGTGATTTTTATGGCTATAATCATGGCATTTTAACCCTAAGTTGGGATAAAGGGCCCTGCAAAAAATATGGTTATGAATTTATAGATATATGATATATATATATATATGTTATGTTTGAACTGATACAAATAATCTATTTATGTATATCCACGTGCAACTGATCAACTGGAACTCTGCACCCCGAAATGACGATTGGATTGGTTGGATTCCTGTCGCCTATCTTTCGCCTATCTTTCGGCAATTTCTGTCATGGCTGAGCTGGTAAAAAACAAAAACCTGTATGCGAATCATCACAATCACAAGGCACCTGTAATATTGGATCAATGGCGATTTTAGGGGATACCCTCTGGTAATTTGTTACATAGCTATTGAACATGGCCATTAAAATAGTGGATTTACCCAGCTAGAAAATGGTGATTTTCCAGTTCGCTATGTAAACGTTTACCAGAGGGTAGGGGATCAATGATGATCAATGATCAGCTAGTGAGCTAGTGAAACACGAAATCGCTGGAGACCTGGAAATCTATATAAACGCTGGATGCCCAATGTTCAGCGGTCTCATCTATGTCAGACAGCAATATGAACATGTAAAAACATATAAAAACATAATATCTGTGTAGATATTTTGAATCAAATGGATATGCTGGCAGCCTATGAAATCTTATAAACCGTATCTCACATGGGAACTCTTTACATAGGAACAATAAAAAATCAACCAAGCGCAGCTTCAGTTCCTCATGGTTCCCTGATTTGGTGTTACAATTCGGGATTGACACATCGATATTGCCTGTTACTTCCAGTTGAAATATATCCATATCCCATAGGATCCATGTATGGTATATATGCTAACATTTACCATCAATATACCCCAAATGTTAGCATATATACCATACATGGATCCTATGGGATATATTCTTCTTTCTCTTCCGTGCCATAGGTATGGTTTGTGAAAACTGATGTGAAACTGACTGAGAAAAGCAGGTGCCATATATCCATATATATATATATTATATCCTACTTTATTCCTGATTGAAATGCGACCCCCCGTTGGTTTCTTGGCCAAGAAAAAGGGGGCTCCAAACGCAGAAACCTTCGACTTTAGCTACCAATGAGGTATTTTTTGTGCCCAACAAGATCAACAAGATCGAACATCAACCGTCCTCATCATGAAGTGGCTCGTATATTACGTATATCTAATTAGATCTAATTAGTATGGATTGGTATGGATTAATCACCAAGTTTGGATATTTTAGGGATGTTTAGGATCAACATGTCTCCCTTTTTTTGGGAGGTTCCCTTTTTTTGGGGGGGGAAAGCCGAAAAATCTGGACATTGTTGTTCCCCTCTGGTAATTTAGTATAGCAGTGGAAAATTGCACCATTTACTTCCATGATCTACCTCTCAACAATTAGAATTTTCGATAGCTAAACTGTTTCTTTAAGGGTAGGTCTCCCAACCCCTGGAGCCTTCGCTCCAACCTTCACCCCAGGAGTTATCGTCCCATTCCTCGCCCCAATCATCGCCTGATGCGAGGTGAAGATCATCGAAGTACTGGAAACGAAATACAGTAATCATACCCCCTGGTAATTTAACGTAGCTATTGAAAATTGCCATTTATAGTGGATTTTCCCATTAAAAATGATGATTTTCCATAGTTATGTTAGTTTACCAGAGGGTAATTAGACATGTTGGAAACCAATCATAAACCACCAATATGGATTGATGGTTGATACCACCCACTTATGGTAAAATTAAGGGATCCTGTTGCTATACGAACATGAAAATTATCTTGATGATATGATGTCATGCTGATATGTTCATAGAATTGAAATTAAATCAACATGATTCAACGATATGTTGTTTAAGTGAAATTTATCGATAGAAGTGCCGGGCAGCTTCTTGTGGAATCGGATGTCTTTGGGTTCATGTTCATGGTGCAACCAGTGATCACGCTGGTAGAGCTATCCCACTTACCTCGCAAAGATACAGCATCAACAAGCGAAATCCGTGGGCTTCCCTCGGATATGATCTACAAATGGTGGCTTTCCATGCTTGCGGTCATGCTTGCGGTCATGCTTGTGGATGAGGGCCACACCAGCACCGTCTGCCAAGAGCTTCGCAGCCTGAAAAATGGCGTTCCGAAGACGACTGGGAAATCTTAGAGCCTATCCACAGCAATACATCATCTATATGGGTATGTCTGAAAATGGGGTATACCCCCAATGAAATAGCCATTTAGTAGGATAATGATCATTAACCATTGGGTGTAGGGGTACACTATTTTCAGACAAACCCATATATATCATATATTCATCTATGGACCAACCATGTACAGATGATAAATATCCATTAAACTAAAACCAGACCCTGCCCAACCACTAACATGCAGAATCTTGGTCCCTGGCCTCAGGCAGCTCGCCGTTCTTGGTGGGTTTGATGAAGGCGGCCAGGGAAGACGTTGCCTTCGTTGGAAGCTCTTCACAAACTTTGAAGACTTTGGAGCATAGGAACACTTCAAAACAGAGTGGCGAGATTGGGATTCCTGATGATAGACCTGAGTGTTGGAGTTTGAATGTCTACGAGTCTACGAGCATGAAACTGTGGATGTCCATTTTTGTTCCATGTTCACAATCAAAATTCTCATCAGTTCCTGATGTGATCTTATATTCCACAAGTAACACCTGGGTCACCTGAAATCATGAGAGTTTCAACTTGAACAAACGGGTTCCTGTGTTCATGTAACATGCTTATAACATGCATATCATCTCGAAGATAGTGGTTACACGTTTTACCACCCGCTAATTGGATGACTCTATGGTCACCAACGAGTCACAGAAGGGAAAGAACTTAGCGGCTTAGCGATGATCCACTGTAAGAACCCCCAAAAAAAACAATAGAACAGTAGAATCCTACTAAAATAGTGAAATAGTGGCTTGTTTTTGGGGCAAAAATAGTGGATCCACTGTAGAATCCTACTAAAATAGTGACAAATTACTCTTCGGCATCGTTTTTCTTGGTGGCTTGTCTAAAGCATACCCAAACCTCTTCCCTCACTGGCCTGAGTGGGAGCTCGCTTCTCTTCATCATCACGGTCATTTCGACCTGCGGCGTCAGGTACCATGGAGTACCAATGGACAAATGGCTGTGTTCAATGCTGTTCATATGGCCATGGCTCAATATAAACACCATTTTTAGGAGGATGAACATCCATAAATCCCAGCTATGTTGATGTGAACAGAAGGGGTTTTCATAGGTTTTGACCCATCCCCATATCTCTTCATGCAATAAAAAAGATATCATGTGAGTATTCAAGTATCCATGATTATCCATGTGTTCCGGGGGTGAAAATTTTTGACCTAGATCCACATCCGATAAACTGTCCAAACTGTCCAACAAACTGCCGAGACCCAAGGATGATCAATGCTAAACCAAGTGACAGGGAGCGTGATAAAAACCTCATAAAACAGAAATTGAAGTCCGGTTTGGGTGTTGACAGTATTTCTGGTTTTCCAACCCTATACAGGATTCAAATCATCCCAATTTCGTGATGATACCTTCGCTCCATTGAGAGGATTCATCTCCCAAATTCAGTGAATCATGCCAAGCAATGACCCAATTCAGATTTGGATTTGGCATAAATATCAGAGTATATCCCAGTACAATGTCTGTTTCTTTATACCGCAATTCTTGGCTCAACATAACGTTTACCATCTCAAAACTCCCATCAAAATTGGTCGCAGTCCGTCAGCCGCCTCTTCCCCAGGAGGCAGCGGGTTGGGAGTCGCCTTTGCCTTTCTTTCCTTTTCCTCAGGACATGGTGGAACCAATTTAACCAATGGGATCCAATGGAAGGTCCAGAATCGTCCCCTTTTTTTGGATCAAAAAAAACATCGTCAAGTAATGCTTGTACCCGGCACTAACAATGAGTTTTTCTGTGTTTTTTTTCCATACTGTCCTGTGGTCCTGTGAAAAATGAGACATGCGTGAAACAAAAGGTAAACTATGAGATCTAACGCAGACATGAAGACGGACCTTTGAAATCAACACCTATGGAATTGTTTTTTCCCACATATTTTGATTGCCCTGCATCTATAGATCATCTTGTTATGAATAAGTTCTTCAAATTAAGGGTCAATCTCCATGTTTGTCCTAGTCGAGCCGTCCAAAAATTTGCAGCTGATCTATGCCACAGGGATTCCACGTTTCTGTCAACAGCACCACCCCTGTTGATTATTTGTAGATTCAAACCGCAAAATTGGGGATGACTCACTCTTCCAAACATGTCACCAGCAACTTTGACATTGACAACCTAAGAATACCTAAGGTACATGTCCACATCTATTGGTCCATTTATGTCCTGCTGTGTGTTCAAGCCGCGCCAACAAGCAACTTTAGGCTAGCCCAGTTTTTGCCAACAAACACTTGCTAGCTTTATTTAAGCCTCCAACATCATCTAACCCGAATTCCCCCAGGGTTTGGTATCTGGTATCAGCTTCCCAGCCTTCACCCTTGCCCTTCTGGCTCTGGTCTTGAGCAAACGCAGTGCTAGAGACCTGCCAGCTGCAACAGTGGTACCCGTTGAAGCAGTTGCTGCGTCATCAACGAAGGGTATAGATAGTCATAGCAGTAGAGTAAACCGGCAACCTTGCATGGTACAGATGGTACAATGTCAAGTTTCTCCACTTTTAGCTGCTGCCGGAAAATCATGAGCAAAACAAACAATTGGTGTTTCAAACAGCGTTTTTCATGTTTCTTTTTGCGAAAGTGTTTGCACCCCATCAGCGCTGGTTCCTAGTCTGAGACTTCGCATCCGTCAAACTGCAGATGATTCTGCCGTTTGACCCTACTTGGTAGTTTCAACTCATCACAAAGAAACAACCAGAAGAATCAACTCGAGTATCTCAGAACGTATGTATATATATATATAATGTAAATTAAATCAAGATATTTGTTACAACTAACATATAGCCAAGAATATAGAAACCGAAAACTCCTACTAAACCTAAACTAGTGCTTCATTCCCCAACTGTCAGGTGAGGGTCTCTAGACTTTGACAAAGGTGCAACTTCCCCACTCCTTCTCCTTCACCCCTGTCTTCCTCGCCAAACCACTCCTGTCTTCCTCCCAGCTCCAGATGCAGTGGGCTACGCCTGGACCCGAACACATGCCAGAGAGAATGTCAGAGTATATGACAGATAGAACGGCAGAAAGAATGCCAGATAGAATGTCAGAACAGATGCCAGATAGAATGCCTCAGAATGAATGCCTGAATATAATGCCAGAAAAGATGCCAGAAAGAATGTCAGAACAGATGCCAAATGGAATGCCAGAAAGAATGCCAGAAAGAATATCAAATAGAATAACAGAGTATATGCTAGAAAGAATGTCAGATAGAATGTCAGAACAAATGCCAGATGGAATGCCTCAGAATGAATGCCAGAAAGAATATCAAATAGAATAAGAGAGTATATGCTAGAAAGAATGTCAGATAGAATGTCAGAACAGATGCCAGATAGAATGCCTCAGAATGAATGCCGGAATATAATGCCAGAAAAGATGCCAGAAAGAATGTCAGAACAGATGCCAGATGGAATGCCAGAAAGAATGCCAGAAAGAATATCAAATAGAATAATGAGTATATGCTAGAAAGAATGTCAGATAGAATGTCAGAAGAGATGTGAGATGGAATGCCTCAGAATGAATGCCAGAAAGAATATCAAATAGAATAAGAGAGTATATGCTAGAAAGAATGTCAGATAGAATGTCAGAACAGATGCCAGATAGAATGCCTCAGAATGAATGCCGGAATATAATGCCAGAAAAGATGCCAGAAAGAATGTCAGAACAGATGCCAGATGGAATGCCAGAAAGAATGCCAGAAAGAATATCAAATAGAATAATGAGTATATGCTAGAAAGAATGTCAGATAGAATGTCAGAAGAGATGTGAGATGGAATGCCTCAGAATGAATGCCAGAAAGAATATCAAATAGAATAAGAGAGTATATGCTAGAAAGAATGTCAGATAGAATGTCAGAACAGATGCCAGATAGAATGCCTCAGAATGAATGCCGGAATATAATGCCAGAAAAGATGCCAGAAAGAATGTCAGAACAGATGCCAGATGGAATGCCAGAAAGAATGCCAGAAAGAATGTCAAATAGAATAACAGAGTATATGCTAGAAAGAATGTCAAATAGAATGGCACAATAAATAAATAAATAAATAAATAAATAAATATATATATATATGCCATATATACTTCCAGAAACTGCCAGAAACTATGGCAGAATAGTGTGTCAGGGTGTGCATCACGCGAAGTAAAGTAATTGTTGTTCCGACTTTTTTTTTATTATGTTACTATACAAATATATTGGGAACCACTGTCAAAAGGCATCATTGAAAATTGAAACCAGCACCCAGCGGGCGCCTGCGTTTTGACTTGAGCCTCAGCACCGAAGTCTTCCTTCTGAAACCTGAAACGATGAAAGATATCAACCTATAAAGCTAGCAATCATGAAAGATATCGACCTGTAATTGCTACCTGGTACTATTATCAAATGATAACGATTATCAACTGAAAATGATTATCAACCTGGTCACCATCATTTTCTGGTGATCATGATTCATCATGATATCTGTTTTCTGATCATGATATTATCTGGACATATCTGGACTACTAATATGATGCTTTGCCGATCAATTCTCAGAAGATGGGGATGACCATCCCGTGCCTGGGCCCGTCATCATCTTTCACCTTTTCCACACCTGCCAGGCGCCAAGAAATCCGGCTGCTTTGAAAATACACCAAAAAAGGAACTCACAAGTCTTGGTTCCTGTCAAGGACAGTTTTCTTACTTTCAAATGATCATCTTATTGAACATCTTCATGTAGATATGTAGTAAAAGAATGGTTCCTCTGGGACTTTCGGAGACAATCCCTCCGGTAATCAGCTGCCACGTTTGGACGGCGGAGAAACAGGTCGTAGCTGGCTGGTGGCCACAGCAGCCTTTCCTTGTCTCCATTGAGCCCTTTCCTGCCACGACCGCATCAACTTTCCCACCATGAAAGGGGACGCAGTTCAGCGTTGAACTGTAAAGTAAATCTGACCAAGATTTGTTTGTTCAATGTATATCTTTTAAGGGTTGTTGATAAAAAATGGTTGTTTCATGGTATCTAACTCTGTGTTTCATGCACTAAACCACTAAACAAGGCGCCAATTCTCCTCGTCAAACTGCTTTCGATGCGATGACCCTCGTGGAGCCTGGCCAGCCAGCGCAGCCAGCCAAGCTGGTCTAGTCATACATCATAAATTATCAAAATAATGAGATGTGATTGATAAAATGTTGGCATGATAATCATGAATGACAATATGATGATGATGATGATGTGTATATATATATATGTATACATCACAATATCATGATGATATGACTGCAACCGATGGCATCCAAGTTTGGGAGGCGGCAATTTTTTTCATGACCAGAACGAAGTATGCCGAAGTATCAAACAAAACGATGATTTACCCTCTGGTAAACTAACATAACTGTGGAAAATCACCATTTTTTCATGGGAAAGTCCACCATAAATGGCCATTTTCAATAGCTATGTTAGTTTACCAGAGGGTAGTTGATCGAAAGTAATCATGTTCCTTGGTGATGCTTCACATTGCTTTCAGGCCTTGAAGCTCATGACAATGCATGACAATTCCAACGTTCAACAATCAGCTCTAGGATAATCCAGGTATAATATAATACCAGTGGTACCGCACAAGGCGGTGGCGGAAGGTTCAAAAATAGGAAACCTAAAGGAGAGATTGGTTGTTGTGAATCAGGGATGGCAGAGCGAAGCCACTGATGGACCGAAAGGTGCTTGAAGTCTCCTCTCTTTCTCTCTCTTTCTCTGAGTATCTACCTACCTACCCACCTATCTTCTATGTATCTATCTATCTATCGATCTATCTCTCTCTCTCTCTTTCATCTAATTACCTATCTATCTATCTATCTATCCATCCATCTATCTATCTCTCTCTCTCTCTTTCATCTGTCTATCTGTCTATCTGTCTATCTGTCTATCTATCTATCTATCTGTCTATCTGTCTACCTGTCTATCTGCGGTGCAGCGTCATTCAGTGTAATGTAGTGTAGTGTAGTGAGTGTAGTGTAGTGGAGTGTAGTGGAATGTAGTGTAGTGTAGTTTAATGTAGTGTACTGTAATGTAGTGTAGTGTAGTGGAGTGTAGTTGCGTAGTCGTAGTTGTATTTGTAGTGGAGTGTAGTGTAGTGTAATGTAGTGAAGTGTTGTGCAAGGTAGTGTAGTGTAGTATAATGCAGTGTAGTGGAGTGTAGTGTAGTGTAATGTAGTGTAGTGTAATTTAGTGTAGTGGAGTGTATTGTAGTGGAGTGTAGTTGTGTAGTTGTAGTTGTAGCTGTAGTTGCAGTGTAGTGGAGCGTAGTGTAATGTAATGTAGTGAAGTGTACTGGAAGGTAGTGGAGTGTAGTGTAATGTAGCGTAGTGTAGTGGAGTGTAATGTAGTGTAGTGTAATTTAGTGTAGTGGAGTGTAGTGGAGTCTAGTTGTGCAGTTGTAGTTGTAGTGTTGTGTAATGTAGTGTAGTGGAGTGTAGTGTAGTGGAGTGTAGTGTAGCGTAGTGTAATGTAGTGTAGTGTGGTGAAGCGAAGCGAAGCGACATCTGAACCTCCAAAAGTGGTCCGAACCCCTGGTGTTTTTAACATTTTGACTTCGAAATGTGCTTCGCGCCACAGCCGCGTGCACTTTTTCGACATCTGAACCTCCAAAAGTGGTCCGAACCCCTAGTGTTTTGTACATTTTGACTTGGAAATGTGCTTCGCGCCACAACCGCGTGCACTTTTTCGACATCTCAACTTCCAAACGTGGTCCAGAGCTGGTGTGTTTTGTACATTTTGACTTCAAAATGTGCTTCGCGCCACAACGGCGTGCGCTTTTTCGACATCTCAACTTCCAAAAGTGCTCCGAGACCCAGGTGTTTTGTACCTTTTCACTTGGAAATGTGCTTCGCACCACAACGGCGTGCAATTTTTCATCTCTCATCTGGCCAGCTGGCTCCGCACCCGCCGCCCGCCGCTTTAGCGAGCCTACTTTTCGACCCTCCGGAGCCCCAAATCATTGGAAAACACAGTGTTTCGCGACTTTCCTACCTTTTCGCGCATCTGCATCTTCTTTCTTCTGACTCTTTCTCTTCTACTCTTCTCTCTTCTAATCTTTCTCTTCTCTCTGCCTCTGCCCTGCTCTGCTTTTCATCTGTCCATATTGTCGGAAGTTTCACTTCTAAACTTCCTTCGACCATATATATATATTATATTATAGATATATATATATATATACTGGTTGGTGGTATACCTACCCCTCTGAAAAATATTAGTAAAATTAGTCAGTTGGGATGATGCCATTCCCAAGTGAATGGAAAGTCATAAAATTCCATGGTTCCAAACCACCACAGAGTATATGTTTGTATATATCTCCAGGTTCACCATGGTTTGTAGCATGTTTGCACCTTCTTTGGATCAAAGTCGACCCAGGGTGGAGCACCACCCTCTGCGTGTTTCTTGATACCGTCCGTCCTGGATGGAAACGGTGAGGGCCATAACGATGGGAAACCATCACCCAGTGAATCCTGAGGAAACAGTGAGAAAATGGTGAATCTTCGCAAATGATCTTAAAACAGGATACACTTCCCGTTTTCTTCGAAGTGGTATTGGTATTCCTCAATGGAATGTGAGAGATGTCCTTCTTTTCAACCATATTCAGATGATGTTACTCAGAAGGTGGCAACCCGGAAACCATGCCTTCCCCATCCTCAACCGCCCAATCCTTCATAATGAATTCTCTATAATTGCATCTTCATTTTCCAGATGGGGTACTCTGGTAATTTGTTACGTAGCTATTGAAAATGGCACATTCATAGTTGATTTACCCATTGAACATCGTGATTTTCCAGTTTGCTATGTTAGTTTCAGAAGGTAAACCCTTAATTTTTCATGGTTTTCAGACCATGCTTTCCTATAGACTTCCCCATCAACCAATCCATGAAAAGTATGGGGTGTGGCCTCCACAGCAGCCGGGTTTCTTTCACTTCTTTATCTGCCTGGGTCCAGGTCGTGGATATCTCCTAAGCAATCTGTAAATAAATGAACAAACACATTATTTGGAATAGAAGGGAATATACGTGAATATATACGATAATATATATATATACAGTATATTTACACTACAGTCACATTTATATTTTACTATATATTACATTATAGTATGTATATATATAATATTATATATTATATATCATATGTATACAGGAGATGCAAAAATTATAGAACGAAATTAGGAGTACAAAAGTACGGTAAAATAGCGTACCTTCGTACTCCTCCGTCCGGATCCCGATTCCGCGCGGATTCGGATCCTGTTCTATAATTAATTTGTCTGTTCTTTAATTTCTGGCACCGGCATGATATCTATTGCATTAATCTTGAGGGGATGGAAAAAAGGCAGTTTGCTCAGCCTGGGGACTGGTGTTGTGTTTTTAAACCTTCAATGGCCATTTCAGGGGCTTAAATTGAAGGTACCTACCACATAAAATCCCTATATGTAAGGTCTACTAAGGGAATAATTATTGCCATATATCCCTCGGATTCCCATTGAAACAGCCAGCAACACGCAGATTGTATGACTCTTGGAGGATACTGACATATACTTGCATCATTTTATGTATCTTTCTGGGACCCCGGAAGAGGTTATTTACATATATTTGCATCATTTTATGTATCTTTCTGGGACCCCGGAAAAAAGTGACACAGAAACCAGAATTATACAACGGTTTACGCAAAATTAATTATAGAACGGAAAAACTAATTATAGAACGAAACTGGTAAATGTGGGAAGAATGGGGGGAAACACAATTATAGAACAAACCAGAATGATAGAACGACGAAAAAATTAGGAGTAAGTTAAGATAAGTTTTTTTTCATACCTTCCGAGGAAAACAGAATTATGGAACAACAGGGTACGGTAAATAACCGTACCTTCGTACTCCTCAACTTCGGTTCTATAATTTTGGCACCTCCCATATATATTATTTATCATATATCATATGTATATATGTATGGCAATTATACTAATATATATATATAATATTACTAGATCATCTATTTTAGATAGATAATAGATATATATATATATATCCATAGCATAGCCTTAGCATATCCAGACCTTCCAGGAGGCCACCAAATGCTCCACGTAGCCACCCAGAACCTGGGATCTGTCTGGGATCCCTTGCGCCCCGGCATCGGTTTTTTCCAAGTTCCAACGTTGAAGAATCCCAAAATCAGACAAGAATCAGTTCCCATATGCATGGAGCATCTGGGGTTTGAGACTCTTAATGACTCTGAGTTGTCTTAGAATCTTATATAATTTATATACAATTTATATACGTCAATTTCACTGTATTTGTTCAAATATGTTCAAATACAATCAACAACTGATTGCGAACATACTTGAACCCGGTCACAGCTTCAGGGAACTCTATATATTTATGTGCACGTAAATATATGACATGCGATGTTTTCCATTTTCCAGCCCCAAAAGATGGGACTCGAACCTTTGGTATCTATTCATTTTACAAGTAGGTAAGTATTTAACAAAGAATCCTGGCTGAATTTTGTTCACGAAACTGGAAAAGTAGGTCATTTTGAGAATATTTCCTCAATCCTAACCCGTGATTTATGGTGACTTCTCAGTGAAGTCGTGAGGACGTTCTAATTGACCCAGACCTTTAGGCAGATTTTCAGAGGGATCAGCTGACCATACCCCTATACTCTCCAGTAATCATAGTAGTCTAACATCATTACCCATGGAATCCATGCCCTGGCCCTATCTAGGATTATCTGGTCGGAGTAATGAAGTATTCTAACAGTTCTAACATATCTAGGTCAACGGTTTATCTTTGACTTTGACGAATGATATGTTCAAAAAAAACTACCATGTTTGATGCCCCCGCGCTACCTGTACAGCATTGGGCACCAGAAGAACATGGCCATTCTGAACGCCTGGCTCCAGCGGCTGGTAGAAATGGAGAAAAAATCGCGACCAACGGATCAGGTGGAAAAAGGGGTGTCTACATTTGGGATTCATCTCGAAAATTGCAATCTTTAAGGAAAATTAAAGGAAGCGTACCGTATCATGGTTATCACTGAATTTTTGGAAAGCCCAATTCTAGACAACACCATGTTTCATGCACGTCAGTAATTCAGACCATTGATTATTAGCAAAAACGTCAAGGTGACACCCAAGATTGCCCAAGATTCTGAATGGATATTTCTCCTTGACAGTCCTGCAACTAACTCTCCAGAAAGACTTAGACCGAACCCGGTCACGAATCAAACATCGAAAAACGAAAAAAAACTCGACAGGCTCAGCGAGTTCTCCCCAATTTTTCCCCAGATTTTCCCATCCGATTTTCCCCAGGCAAAGTCATCTGAGTCGGCCGCACGCAAGGGTTCCTTGTTGCTGGAGTACAACAGCAACTTCGTCCCAGGCCTTAGTGCCCCGGCATCGCCGCCCCTATGACTGAGCTGAAGTCATGGTGTATCAATGTTTACCCTCTGGTAAACTAACATAGCTATTGAAAATGGGCCATTTATAGTGGATTTTCCTATTAAAAATGGTGATTTTCCATAGTTATGTTAGTTTACCAGAGGGTACATCCTATGACTGGTACCATCTGGTTATGACTAACAGTTCGCCATGGAGATTTTCCCCAAAACAGCCATGGTGGTTGATGTCGCTGGCAAAATCATCTACTTTGATCAGGGCCATTTTCCATGGCTATGTTAAATAACCAGAGGGTAGAATTTCCGCAATTCGTATACAAAACACCTGCAACAATGTTTCCAACATGTTTCCAAAAAGGGTTGAACCATGTTGAACATAGAAGTTCTCCTCGCCGGGTTCAGCCTTCTGTTGGGCCAACTTCGGTTCACTTCATATCTACTGACAACTACATACTTACATATTGGATCAAATATGATCATATCAAATCATCTGTATCAAACCCCAACAGCCCACGCTGCACACTGGGTCGATGTGTGTGTTAATCAAGAGTTGGGACTTCATATTGCCGTGTTGGTCATCGTCTGATATCTACGCCCAGGTCATTTGCGGTCATTTGGGTGTATTCACTGCATAGATTTCTGACTGAACCCATGAAACTATAGTATTAACTCATTACTCAGCAATTACTCGATATTTCTGTGTCCCCTCATGTTGAGAACCCTTGCTCCCGCTGAATTCCCCGGCAGGGCTTGCCAGTAACATCAACCCCAATGGTGAAATCATGAAACATCGCTGTTCAAAAATCCATCCCGCAGCTGCGCAGCCTAGAGAGATGGTTAGATCATGTTAGATCCCGATTTTGCTTCCTGAAATCCTAATTTTTAGATGTTTGGTGCTGAAATCACAACTTTTCTCCCTGACTTTGTCAAGGTACGGAAGATTCACCGCCAAGGCTTTCACGCTGTCGAACTCGATCGCCTTTTTTAGGCGTGGAGCCAGGAGAGCTGTTTGGAAACCTTGCAGCAAGTGCCTGAATTAGACCCTACAAACCACGGGTTTCAATACGAAAATGATCTAATGACTTGGATGCTTTGGGGCTACCCCTCATCTTAAGAAGCCTCCATATTATATAATTACATATATGTACCGTTCTTTACATATTTACAACGGCATCAACTATATATTAAATATAAATATATATATATATATGTATGCCAAAAGAACAAGAATAATTTATCGGTATATAAACGACATGCACGAAAGAATACGTTTCACGTGATATGTTATAATATGTTACTCTTAAGATTTAAAAGGATATATGACATTCTATAACTATACATACACATATTTAATCATATATATATATATCTATACATACATATATATATATATTATATATTATCATATCTTATATACATATAGAATTGATAGCTCCGATATGGAAAAAAAACGTCTGCGCCTTGAACTTTTGATCTCCAACCGCCAAGTCAAGCGCCAAGAGCCGCCACTTGCCGCCATCGAAGTCATCCTGGAACCTGTCGCGAATCGACGGAAAACCCATGGTTTTTTACCATGGAAAAAATGGAAAGGTTCTATCAAAGTTCACAAAAAAAAACAATTCTAGATCATTCTAGGATGGTTAAGTTTCCCCAAACATGCTAAAGTCGCGAACATAACAATTGTTTTTTTACAACCAAAGATCAACATTCCAGGCTGGTTTTACACATCAATTGGGCCATTCTTGAGGGTAAACCGATCAATTTTTGGGGACAAAAAATACAAAAAACACTCCAATGTCACCATGGCCTGATGTCATTGGTCATACATCATTGAAAAATAAGTGGTTGGAACCAGCATCACTTGAAGGCAAATTGATCTGGATTGATCAACAAAAGCTCTCCTGCAAAACCTCGGAAAGTCGGAATTACCCCCAAACATGGGTATCAACCAGAGAGTTGTAGGATGTTGCCGGCTCCTGGCACCCTTGGAGATGGCTATTAATAAAGGATGTTTCATATGTACACATACCCACATTACCATATTAATAATTTATCAAATGCTCACTGAATGTCTATCATGATGACCCACTACAAAAAGTAGTGATAGATGAACCCAAATAAACCGTTGGATATCCACAAATGATGGTTTATCATGGTTTATCATGGTTTTTCTACCATAAGCATGGGATATCATGGGAGATCAAAATCTTCATGACCACAGCAAATGGATATCTACCTGTGGACCCGCACTTAGTGGGCTGCGTGATATCAGCCACCTGCAAGAGGCGGTGCTGGGTAGGTTGTTTCAACTTTGATTCCTCAAACTTGGATGGTTTAAGTTTGTTTAGGTGTAATTAAATGTATGTAGAATGTAACAAACATCTGCGTTGAGAATAAACTATTTTTATAAGTTCATTTGACGCATGCGGACAAACGGATGCTGATGATGGCCATGATGATAGATTAGTGATACCGCGCAAAGTCTACAAATTAAGTCCCTTAAGCCGCCCAGATTGGCCGACATCGCAGTTGCAGCCGCATGCCTTTTGTAGCTGCACCATGTACTGCCCGGTCCTCAGCGTGGAGGCATAAGTTGAGAAAACAAAACCAGACGTGGTATGATGTTGTGATATGTCGAGGACGAGGACGAGGACGGGGATGATGATGACGATGATGATGATGATGATGATGAGGATGAGGATGAGGCTCTCACATCTTTGACGCGCTCAATGACTGAACTTGCTGCGGGTTCCAGAGATGCTTTTGCCCGTGTAGGAATCGTTGAAATCGATGACATTTCAGCAATGCAGTTTTATCCTACCGTAGGATCAGCCAACGCCTGGTTGATTCTGATTGAGCATTTCCAAAAAATCAGGCAGAGCTTTTGATTGCACTGCTGTGGACAAAGTTTGGAATATTTTGGAATGCATGAATCTATTGTTCAATGTCCTTTTGGTAAAAATAGAGTAATAGAGGGGCCGGTGTGGTATACCATCTATCATCATTTACCTGTTGTTGAAGGGGTAAACAAACCCCTCTATTAATCAACCAACCAATGGGAAAAGGACATCTACGGTTCCCAGAGCCTTACATGTCAATTTTGGCCCACACCGAAGAGTCCTAGCCGCCTTCCTGAGGCTCCCTACGGTACGGTCCCGGAAGACATCCGCGCCAGCTCCTGCGTTCGAACCGCTGCTACTGATTGGTGGATTCCCTTCGTCCCAATTACTCTCACTTGTACATGTTGTACACGGGTGCATCTAAAAGAGGGGTATACTGCGGAACAACCATTTGATATTGGAAAATCATTTGGACTATCGATAAAGCGTTGGATTTAAGGGTGTCCCATTGATAAAACCACACCAAAAATACGATCAAGCCAGTGTAAACGCAAACATCTGGATGGAACCTAAACATACACATGTTCAAGTTTCCAAGTTGTGAAGCCACCAAGCAGCCACAAACAAATATAATATCCAAGCCAAGTAACTTGAATGCCTTGCAGGGCAAGGTGCGGTGCTGATATTGCTGAATGATTTTGAATGATGCATTCCCATCAGCTACACTGAAGTGGTTCAATGTGGTAGATTTCCCTGTCACTTCATCAAGAAACCTTCGCGTTACTGTTAGAAACATGATAAAATGCTGCGGTTCCACATGCAGTCCAGAACTGTGGGTTTGTCTTCTCTGCGGCCTGCAATTTGGTGGTATTTGGTGGTTTTGGCTGCACCCAAAACTCATCCAACCATATCCAACCCGTATACGAACCTGGGCAAAATACATAGGACATAGAACAGCAAACAGTCAGTCATAATATGTTATTATATTTCCGAAATCTACTTAACACCTCTATTCGAAGGGTTCATGGGGCACCACTTGCTACCCTGGATCCATCCCACGATGTAAGAAACTTACTGCTGTGCCTAAACGCATCAAACATCAGAAAGCATCATAAAACCATGACCGTAACTTCAACCCCCTCAACCCAACAAAACATGAAGCTTTCCCTCATCCTCAAAGTTTCTTCGTTACCCAGCCCAACACTCAATATCTCAATTGCCCCTTTGGCTCCTTGGGCAGGAGGCTGTTGTGCTTCAACTTGCGAAGATCCGAATCCTCGCCCCAAATTGGATGACTGTAGACCACTCTCAATTCACGTCACTGTCCTTACATGAGGTAAGCCGATGGAATCTCAATGATTGTTGCTTGCATCAGCCAAATCGCCTAGGAGTTTATCAAAAAACTGGATTTATCATTGATTTATCATGGTATACCCAAAACTTGCAATTTGAAAGAACAGGAAAAACAGATAAACCGTTGCAAATTCCAGGCCCCATCATTCAACAAAGCCGCTGGCCTTGATGTACTCCTCCACATCCTTCCGTCCTAAAGAGTTGGCCTGGCTTGGTGAATGGAGGTGCCTAGATCCCAACTAGCAACGATCGTAAGCCAACATAGACCCTGCCAGGCGTTGGAAGATGAGTTTCCGTCCTAAAAAATGGTGATTTGTCAAGGTCCAACTGTTAACTTACTTAAGAGGGCAACTACATGTAACTACTGTATAAAATCCCGTGCCCCATCTTGCCCCAACATAACCCCCGAAACCTTGACAGAATGGACTAATGGATAGAATCATGGGCAGATCAGAGGAAACACCCTCATCGTCATGGTTTCTCAACCTGGGTCGGGCAGAGCAAATGATCTTTTGCCAGGGGCTTTTTGTTGGGATGATTTTGGGGATGAATGTGCAACCTGTTGTGACACATCTCCCAAAAAAGACCCCGATGATCGATGATGTTCCAAACGCCATCTTCATCCATTATCCCGATGAGCTGACTTCCCCCAAATCTTCGCACTGGCGCCTGTTCTGTGATCTCTCGCTTGGAAGCATCAGTGAGCTCAATGCCCCATGCAGAACTGCAGGGGGAACTGGGACGGATAAAAAAAGGGCATGGGTCCAAAAGTAGACCTTCCAAAATTGGTTGAAGGGATGCATTTGCTAGCTTAACCAAAAAACACATGCTTCCTGCAAACCGTTCCAAATCAATCCATTGAGGTAGCCAAGCATGAGATGAACAATACAAACACGAACTTACTAATCTGTGGCGCCTGTAGCAATACCTATTTGAATTGTTCCCTAGGCCCTAGATGCCCTAGTCAGTCTGTTGTCACTTGGGATCAGCGTCCAGGATGAAACACCACAAACATATTGAAACACGACCGGAAGATCAAGAAGTCTCAACCGTAAAATTGTGTGAGCCAACAAACAAATGCGTTTTTTTTTCAAAACCGGTATTCCTATGTTGACAACTGGTTGATCCTCATAGGCTCCCTATGATTTAATGACCATATCTTGGGGGGCCATAGCCCATTCTCAGACAGGGTATGACAGGGTCCATACCCCTCAGACACACCGAAATATCATCAAGTATCATCATATCCCATGATATCGCTATCACAGTACCAATGCATCCACATGTGCAGTATCAGTTTGTCTGGAAATAGGGTACCCAAAATCCTATGGTTTATCATCGGTTTCCATGGCTAAATGCCGCTATCATCATCATGATGCTATATTATTGGTATACCTCATTTCCAGACACATAGTCAACCATTTAATCATTAACCAGAATTATCTTCCAGCATTTCCAGACACATCATTTAACCATAACACACCCATTTTAACTGGTTGGTGGTTTTAACCATCTTAAAAAATATTAGTCAATGGGAAGGATTATCCCATATATTATGGAACATAAAAAATGTTTGAAACCACCAACCAGTTAACCATATGCTCAATGATCAAATTTCTGTTAGATCAACTGGTCCGAAACTTTCCGCCGTCGCCTCAGGAAATTGAATTCTGCCATCTCCAAGTGACACCATGGACCGAGGATGAGTCAAAACCAAACGGTACCCGGATGGTACCCTAAGTTCTAGCTGGTTAATGGATGTGTATTCCCCAAAATATGATAAAGACATATAATAGATGACAATAGGTTTTGACCCATCCCCAAATGTTGTGAACATTGGTGGCACTTAAGCATCACTTAGGTTCAAAGGACACCGTGGACTGAAGATGGGATCCTTTACACCAAATCTATCCAACTATGGCGAAACAAAACATATATGAAACATGCACAGTGCACTATCATTCAACTCGATGAACCAGCGCGCGAAACTTGAACTAGCTCTCTTGACTTTTGTCTACATGTGAGATTTGTTTCCAAGTGTTTGTACCTTCCAGAACTATCTCGACCTATCATTCTGTCTGTATCATCTTCACGTTGTAAAACAATGACAACAAATAATTCACTCAAGAATTCGTACGCAAGTGGTTGCAGTTGGGACAAACATTGAGTCGTTCATTGTTCTAAAGTCGTCCCTGGTGGGCACAATTTCAAGTCCAGCTGGGCTGCGAAGTTTGAGCGAGACCAGGGTCGGGCGGAAGCGCTGCACTCAGCATCGCTCAGCGACAGGGCGCACATGCTGATGGGCTCAAAATCGGGGATGCACCAATTTATGGCCAAACATGGGTATCTGCTTGGTGGTTGAGCCTACCCCTCTGAAAAATGATGGAGTTCGTCAGTTGGGGTTATGACATTCCCAATCTATGGAAAAATGATATAATATTCCAAACCACCAGCCAACCAGGTATGGGAATGTACTGGATAAACACTTGATGCCTCTCAAAACCACGGCCCGTGTATTTTTTCATTGTCTGATTCACGGGCCGTGCTTGGTACATGACAACATGTACCATGGATCCGCGCACAGGGATTCATAGAATCAAAACAGCAATCTCAGGAGGGGGGCAACAAAAAGGCAATATACATGTGTGGCTTTATTCCGCGGTCTCACACCAAACCCTGCAATGGTTTTTCTTTCGATTCAATTCCAATATAAAATGCATTGAAAGTGCCACTAAAACAAACCAAAATTCCACAGGGCTCACCTGACCTGAATGGTCCAAATGTGGCTACCTAGACCTAGACTCTCCAAGTACGCATAAAATGTCGGCTTTTCTGTGCTCCTTATTTGCAGAACAATTGCAATTTTTCCCCACACAACGTGTTCACGTTTGGGTGAGAAGCATATGTTTGCACAGAATCGAGCTCTCGCCATCCCTGGAACCACCACCCCTGACTGCTACTGTCATCTACCGTTTCCACTTACCGACTCGTGGACATTCGCTTGCAACTCGGAAGTTTTGCTAACTAATTTGTGAAAAGTTGGTCAAACACATTTGTCGCCATTCACCAAACGTACGACGTACGACTCCTTGTTTTCATGTCTTTTCCCCATGCACCTTTTGCTGATCCCGGACGCTGCAGTCCTTGTAAGCCCATGTGGGTACACCCTGCACCGTGTCATCGGTCACGCCCTGCAGAAAAAAAAAATCGACCCACAGGTGGCCGCTAGGATTCTCAAAAATGGCGAAGTTAGATTCCAAAAATGGATTGGTTTATATATATATATATATTATATATATATAATATATATATATATATGTGTATCTATATATATAATACATAATAGATATATATATATATATCATATATATATATATGTTATATATCCATATATATGATGATATCTATATATATATAGGATATATCTATATATATAATACATACATATATACATCATATGTATATATATATATATATACGTATTCATACATTGGTTTAGTCAGATTATATAAGTTGGACTGAGTTAGACTGAGTTATCGGTAATAAGATTAAATTAATCAATTTATAGTCGTCCTGACGGAGATAGATTATGGACATTTGGCAAGAACACAACTTGAATATGGTTGAAATTCCCATCTATCTACAGGATGCTGAAAGATGTACACTTAAGCCAACCATCGAGTTGAAGTCGATAAAGTTGCCCTTCGGTGTTTTATTGCTCTGAAATCCACAGTATCGTCATTGTTCAGGCAAACCATGGCGTTAATTGTGCGAAATCTGCAATGCTCCCGTCCTTTTGACGCATGGCAAGTTTCGACCTGGCAAGATTGAAGGTTTTGGCATCAGCAATGGTGCTGGAGGTAGAACTTTCACTTTTTAATTCCATGTCTATATTATACCAATTTGCACCATGTCTGGATGGCTGCTCATGGTGTCTAATCCCCGACTTCCCCACAGAAGCACACTCCTACCACTTCGTCAGCATCCTGATTCACGATGACAGGCGTCTTCCAAATCCGGCCTTTCAATGAAGATGCGCTCATCTTCTATGAGTTTCAAATCCTTGGATGGCATCTGCCAAAGATCTTCACCATGTTCTTTCCTCAGTTGTCGCAACACAACAACATTGAGAAACATGCTGAAATCACACATTCGCGAAAACGTATGGGCATCACGCAGGGCAGCCAAACCTTTTCACACCTGCCACCAGGTCTTGCTCCGGGCGCCGCAAGTACATCAAAGGCACTCAGGTGCAGGTGGAAGTGGCTTGGCCTCGATTTGAGTTAAACCAGTGGGTTTCCAAGTTCAAGGCTGATGGATCAACAAACAATAGCTGAAGGCTGAAAAATATAACACACTCAGCAAAGCCAGGGAAAAAGGTGGAGGAACCAATGGGCAAAGTATAGTAAAAACATGTAGAGGACTGATTATAAAAAGCAAAATACTGGCACAAATGATGATAAACCTGCATGTATGTGTTAGAATTCCCAAGACATTCCCAGTCACCCACCATCTGAGTCAATCTTAGATACCGGCATCTATAAATTTGTGAATATACCATGTTCTTGTTTGCGGCAGGCAATACAAACAACAACTAAACTACCCATCTTGCAGAACATCTGACTGAATGATGACCCTTGACCAACCTGCGATATTTAGTGACTTTAAAGTGGTTCCCCCTAACCCCGTTGTACTTCAGCCAGGTTTCAGCCGGGTGTGTCTGAAACTATCCCATCCCTATCATCAGCCAGGTTTCAAGACAACCCTCATCACACAAGCAAAAAAAATGTCGTTTTTTTTGCCCCCCCCCCCCCGTAGCTTTGCTCGTGTTATTTCGGAAAATATGAACATGTTGGTTGGGTATGGTTGGGTATACTATTCCATGATATCGCACTGTATGCCCAGGAAAACATATATCATAGAATGGGTGGTTTGTATCTTACCAGCAAATTTAACAGTTGGCTGAACCTCTATGGTCATTAAATGCAAAAATACTTCCTTGGAGTGACCCCCCACCAACTGACCTGTTTTCTGCCATATACAATAATTTATACATATATAACTATATGTATATACAACATTTGATCTGACATTCTGTCTGACCTATATTGTGGCATTCTATCTGACATTCTATCGGGCATTCTTCCTGACATACATCCTGACACTTAGTTTGACAGTTCTTATTTCAGATATGATCTTATTTGACATGTATTCTGACATTCTGTGAGGTATTTTATCCGACGCAATACTGTTCTGACGTTCTATCTGGCATCTTATCAGCAATCCTCACATTCTATCTGACATATATCATTATGACATTCTTGAAAAAAAAACTGGCATAGGGTTCGGGTCCGGCAAGGTCCCGACAGCTGGCGAGCTTGTGATAAAGCTGCCGTGACGGGATATGAGAAGGAGGGTATTGGTAGGATGTCTTGTTAAAAATCACCCTCACCTGGCAGATCAAAAACATCCCTCAGCGCCAAGTGTCTTTCCAGGTTCCTCCTCCGCAACGGTTACAGAGATTCTTCGGGCCAACAAATAGGCCTGGGCTTTCCGTGCTCACTAACAGGGTGGCCTGCACCAGCTCTTTGAAAACTTCTGCGACTTCGATAGAACTTGCTGGCCTCTGAGAAGGTTCAGCATACTCAGCGGGACGCATGCTTGAAAGAATTTATACTTAATATGATGCTTCACGGCTTGACTTAGATGGATTCAAATGGTGGATGAACCACCTTTGTGGAAAAGATGTAAAAAAGATTAAAAAAAAAAAAAAGGATGGACCGAATCCAAGAATCCCTTGAGGATTTTGCTGAACAGGCCGCCGAGCAGGGGGAGGGTCAGCTTGGTCAGCTTGAGCATCAGGTGGAGCTATAAACTGATCAGGATCGGCTTGCAAAGCCAGCAGGTAATACTCCTCACCTGCAGCTGCCACGCTGGTACATAAAACATCTGTGAAAGCAGGCCCTTCTGCACCCTGCAGAGCTATCCTCAAACACGGTGGAATGCCCTTGCTTTGCCTTGGAGCCGTTTCACTTCGCAGGAACTGCAAAAAGTTTTGCCGCCCTTCAGGGTCCAGGAATAGGTCTAAGAAACTCGTGTCGGCCAATTTCTTTGGTGTCTTCAACAATCGTTCCAAGGAGCTCCCCCCAGCTCTTCCAAAAGACCTTAAATAAGGAATTCTCAAATAAGGTGTGTTTTGTTTAAGGTCTTTTTCCTTATTTAAGGTTTGTTTTTTGTTGAAGTTTTTTCTATGTGTTTTGTCTATTTCCTACTTTTCCAAATGTGTTTAGAACATCTCTCCTATCAAGGAGGGAAACAAGGGCATGAGTAGCACTTGTTGCCACTTGTTTCTGTCTGTGCATTTGAATTCATTCATTCTTCAGCTGTTTGTCTCAAGGTCGCTAAGCTTTGGTCCCTCCACCATGGCAAGGGCTAGCAATTCCATGTCCAACAAGGACTATGCCAAAGTGATCAGGGCCAACAAGGTTTCAGTGCTCAAAGAAGACTTTTCCATGTCCTTGGATGATTTTGCTAACAAGCACAGGTCCTTGCTGCTGGATCTGTTGGAGAAGACAGGTCGTGTCAGCAAGACAAGTTTGTCTTCTGCGATGCTTGCTGAAGACAACAGCCTTGATCATTCAGAATGCAGGCACTTCGCTTCAAGGGTTGTGGAAGCTTTTGCTTCTGCCAGAACTATTGGCAAATCGATGACTAGTGGAAAAAAGACTGGTCCTGGCATGAAAGCATTGGTGGAAGGGTTGAGGCAGCAGCGAACACCCAGCAGGTCTCCTCGCTCCAGGAGCTCCACACATGCTGCTCCTTCTTCAAGTGCCACGCCATCATTGCCAACTGCATCAGAGGCACCCACCAGATTATCCAAAGCAGATGCAGCCAAGGCTTTGGGCATGTCTGGCTATGTTGCTTCACCTGCAAAAACCTTTCATGGAGTGCAAGTTGTTTCTTCCTGCAGCTCAGGAAGACAATTGCTCAATCTCGAAGTGTCTGTTACCAGACACAGCGATTTACTGGGTGGATTCACATGCAAATGCTTTGTGTCGCAAATTTCCTGGGCAACCAATGCAATTGGCCAGGATGACACCTGGTGAGAATGGCTTTGGCATTGCCCACTTTGAGGCTGATGCTGGTCCTGCAGAAGAGAAGCAAACTGACATTCCCAATCTCATGTTTGCTACTGCACCATCGAGTGACCACAAGAAGTTGAAGCGACCTGCTGCTGCCATGAAAAGACCTGCTGCTGCTCCAAAAGCAGCACCAAGCCCAGAGCTCACTGCATCCAGCTCTGAGCAGGAAGCTGTTGCTACAGAGCCTCCCTCTGCTGAAGCAGTTGGAGAACTGCCAAAGCAGGGCTACACAGTGATGTACTACAAGGCTTCAGGAGCCTATGCTATTCGCGAAACCAAATTGGGAAAGAGGCAGCTGTTTCAGATCACCAGCAAAAGGAAAACCCAAGCCCAACTTTTGAAGATCATCAATGCTGCCAAAGAGAAGCTGAAAGCTGGGGAAAATGTGGCAGCTGTGAGAAATTGGGCCCGAAACGAGGCATCCAATTGAGCCGAGTGATTTGGCTACAGGCTTTTGCTCTGCAAAAAATGATTCAGCTGGGTGCTTTGGTTTCCTGTAAGATGTTAATCAGAGCTGGCACTCCTATTTAGGAAGG
Organism: Cladocopium goreaui; assembly: GCA_947184155.2. Taxonomy (NCBI): domain Eukaryota; class Dinophyceae; order Suessiales; family Symbiodiniaceae; genus Cladocopium; species Cladocopium goreaui. Next base: position 121,729 of record CAMXCT020002035.1, read on the forward strand.
CTGTCTCAGGTAATGGTAATTCCCATTCATCATGGTATGTTAAAGCATTTGGACATAGATGACTACAAATTTCATTTATATATATTATATTCTATTTGTGTAATTTGTTTTATCAAAGTAACAAGATGTATATATATATATATATACACATACAATCAAACATACATGTGTTTGTATATGGGAGCCTTATATGGCTTTTTCATCAGGGTATGGAAATTGTTCATGTGTTATCTCAATATTGTTGTATCATTTTCAAACTCTCCTATGTAGGAGGGTATAAAATGGTCACTTATCAAGTAAGTATCGTGTTTTCCTTATTAATAATTCTCCTATGGAGGAGTTCCAGCCTGGGTGCTGCACAGCTGTCAGTGATCAGTGTTGCTCAGAGTTGCACCATGTCATGACCAGGACAGAATTTGAAATTTGAAAGTTTTTTTTGGGGAAGGCATGTGGTGCCATTCAAACGACTCACATGCAGCCAGTGCAGCTCTCAAGCTTGTGGTTCAGCCAGATCCCTCAGTTTCCTGTTGTGCAGCATGGGTGGTGCTTCATCGAGCAAGGAATCTCCAGCTGATGAGGCTATCAGGACAGTGAAGGGAGTTTCAAATTTTGTCTCCTATGTAGGAGGCATTTTTTTTCAGACAAGATGCACCTCCTACCCAGGAGGTGCTATCATATGTTGTTATTATGATGGTATAATCTAATGTAACATAATAAAACCCCTGCCAGGACCGCCATGGATGTGATCAGGCAGATGCAGGTGACTCAGCAGCTGACCTTCCAGCAGCTCCAGGCACTGTCAAATGCCTCAGCTCCTGTGGCAGGTGGGGTGGTACTACCACCTCCACCACCTCCACCACCTGCTGACCCTCCTGCTGAGGCACCAGTGGATGAAGGGTCTTGGTGGTATCAAGGTCCCAGGACTTGCAGGAAGTGCGGGCAGAAGTCATATTTGAGGCAGAATATCTGCTACAATATGGACTGCGTATCTAAGTGACATTTAATTGATTTTTTATTCATTCTTTCTTTATATGGCTTTTTTTGAAGTGTATATGTATATAGATAGGTAGGTAGATAGATAGATAGATAGATATGGCCTTTGCTCAGGCACTCAGCTTCAACAAGCTCCCTGCTGCAGAGCTTGGGCAGAGGTTGCTCCAATGGGGCGCTGCAGACTGGGGCCAAGGCCCTGTCACTACCACTCGTGTCCAGAAGTCGAAGAAGAACAGAGGCAAAAAGCGCAATCAGTGGATGGCAGAGGTGAAGGCATTCCATGCTGGCAGGGGCAAGGGATCTTCCAAGGGATTCCCAGGTGCACCCTGGTGGCCTACTGAGGAGGCAAAAAAGAAGCCAGGGGAGGAGGAGGAAGAGGAGGAGGAAGATGAAGTCGAGATGGTGGAGCCCCTGGTGAAGACGTTCAATAAGGACGATGATGATGAAGATGATAGCTTTGAAAGCATGCCCAGGAAGCGCTTTTGTGTGTTTGGGCCATAGGCATCAGCTTGAGGTAGGCTGCTATGAACCATTATGTTTGGATCAGAGCTTGTGCACAAAGCCAAGCACCTGTTTCTGGATTTGCATTGGACGGCAAAAAAGAATGCGTTGGGCTGCTGCTGCTTGGGATGGGAAGGCAGAAGGTCTCCTATGAAGGAGGCCCACTCCTAATTAGGAGTGTAATATATGTTCATGTTTTTTATTGCCTCCTATTCAGGAGGTTTATTTTTAGCAAGCACCACATCTCATATCTAGGAGTTTTGTGGTTGGATCAAGGATTGTGGGATGGGCCTGGCTTGGTGTGCAGGATTGAATTCATAGTTTATGTCTAGATATACTGTTGTGGAATTCATGGTTCATAGTTTGATAAATAGTTTTATCTTATGGTTCATTCACAAATGATGCATGGATCCTTGGGTACAATATCAGGATTTAACTTCATTTAACTTGGACCCCCTGAAGTTAAATTTAAATTGTTTTTTAATTATAAGTAAAGTTAAATGAAGTTAAATAAGTTAAATCCTGTACCCTGTATAGATACAAAACCTTTCTGTTCATCCAATTTGGCTGGATTGTTTTCATCACATAGAATTTTGGACATCAAATCTAGGTCAGTTGCTGTGATCCCTTTCTGTTCATCACCAATGGGAAAACCAGCTGCAGAGAAAAAGGCTGCCAAGGATACCACCAAGAGGGATGCCAAGAGCAAACAGAAGGATTCAACCCAAGCTGCTCAAGACAAGAAAGATCAGAGCAACATGTTGACCCAGCTCAAGAAAGGTGACACCACAGAGAAAGTTCAGACTTTGCAGCTCTACCAGAGCCTGCCCCGGTTTTCTGATGAGAAACTGGAGCTCCTCAAGAAATGGAAGTTGGACAAGACTTGTAAATGGATTGCATCCTACAAGGAGACCAGGTCCATGACACAGACCACCAAGCACCAAGAGAAAGACGGTTTTGCTACCAAGTATCTAAGCATTTTGTTTATGATATCATTTTGTCAAATAGATATCTATGATTATACTTTTGTTTCACAAGATGAATTATAAACCAACATAATGAACATCTGCCCAGCTCAGGTATCAAGTGGCCGAGATCTGCAAGCTCCCTGTGGAGAGCAAGGAACTCAAGGCAATTTTAGCTGAGCTTCCCCAAGATGATCATTGGGATGAGTCGGTTGCCTTGGAGAGAGGCTACAAGAAGGCTGGGCTTACCAGGTACCACCTGGTTGGCCTCAAGGACTTCACTACCAGGAGCTCTGAGGACACCTACACTGAGGAAGCCTCCAAGTCGAAGACTACCGCCTTCAACCAAAGTGGCACTGGCAATCTCCAGCTGGCAGCCCATGTGAAGGATGAAAATCCTTTGCACACAGCTTTGCTTCAGAAGATTGCTGTGGCTGAGAGTGGCAAGGCTGCTATGGAGAAAGTACGCTCCCAGATTGGTGATTTCCATGTGGCTTTGACCAGAAAGTTGGCCAAGGACAGCTCTTGGAAAAACAAAAGCATGGAGATTTCCAAATCCTTCTTCAAGCTCCAAGATGAGACCCTTACTCTCAGAACTCGCATTGCCGAAGCCAAGGAGCTGCAGCCTAGTGAGGTCACCCAAGAAACCCTGGACAAGTTCACCTTGGTGGTGGAGAATGCGAGCACTTTGGTGGATGTGGCCAAGAGCCAGGTAAAGCAAGTTGGAGGCTTGCTGGCGAATTCTTAGATCTTAGTCTAGCTCCAGGCTGAAACCTCTTTTGGCCATGCCTGCACAAGTGCTGCAGTCAGTCATGGCCTTGCCACTTGTTCCCTGCTGTGGAAAAAAGTGCTGCTGCTTTGGTGTGGGGTGGCTGGGCAATGGTAGTGGCTCCTATATAGGAAGCTATCTCCTATCTAGGAGATTAAATCAATATATCTAACCTTGGTTTTCTTACTCTAGATGGTTCTTTCTGTAGGGTGGTCACAGCTGTGTAGGAAGGGTCTACTCTGGCCACCTGTCACCTTGTGCTTTCACTTCTGGCATAAGCAGCTCATTGCTGTAGACTTTTGGCTGCTTCAAGATGTTTCACCCACAGATGCAATGTTCAGCAAAAATGCTTTACCCAAGTTGGATGAAGAACCTGACCCTCACAGACGGTTGAAGGCCAATGTCAGAGATTTGTTTTTGACAAATCAGGTGAGTGCTGCAAGGGCTGCCAGTTTGTTTTCTGATGCAGCTAGTGCTGGTGTGCAAGCCCTGCAAGATGTGGCTGGCTTAGAAGCCAAAGCCAACTGTTCACCGAGACCTTTTGAGAAAATTGGCAAAGAAATCGAACGACTGGCCTCGACTTTACTGGGCCAAAATTGATTTTTGGCACCACAAAAAGCAAAAGGTGCAGAAAGAATGGCTGGCTTTCTTGCTGCCGCATGAATGGCTTGGCAAGTTGGCTGCCAAAGTCAAAGATGCCAGCCTTCTGGCCACCTGGCAAGGGTTGGGCCCCACTGCTCAAAGCGAATGTGCCAGAGCTGCTCAAGAACTTCAATGCAAAGATCTCATCCCTTTGAGTTTTTGGTGCGATGCAGTGCCTTACAACTGGGACAGGTCACAGAGCTTGGAAGTCATGAATTTAGGAATGCCAGGTGTTCCTGAGTGGATGAATCTCAGGATTCCTTTCACTTGCTTTGAACACAAGCGACTGTCTGCCAACACTTTCGAACAGGTTTTTGGAATTCTTATTTGGAGTTTGCAATCTTTGGCCTGTGGTGAGCACCCTTTGCAGCGACATGATTTCCTGGATTGGCTGCCAACTGACAAAGCCAGGCAAAGGCTTGCAGGCAAACCACATGGGTTGAGGGCTGCCTTGTCAGTGGTAAAGGCCGACTGGAAGGCTTTCAAAGAGATTTTCCATTTTCCTGGTTGGCAAGGCGATGAAGGGTGCTGCTGGCTTTGCAAGGCCACTGTACAAGATATGCGAAGCAAACCACACACTGCTGACATGCCTTTGGACCATTGGTCATTTCTGCACAGGCAAAAGTATGAGTATGGCAAACCTGTCAGCACACTTTTAGCTGCTCCCACTTTGAGGGTGCACCAATTCAAGCCAGATTGGTTGCACACCATGGACCAAGGCTGCACTGCTGATTTCCTGGGGATTTTTTTTCTTTGGATCCTTCTTCCCAAAATGCATGGGAGGAACCAAACAGAGCGAATCAGATCCCTTTTTGTTTTGATCGAAGAATATTATGCACAGCATCCTGTCCAACAGCGCTACAACACCTTGACTGTGAAGATGCTCCAGAAGAAGCCCACTTCTGCTCCCAAACTTCGAGGCAGAGCTTCTGAAGTCAAAGGCTTGGTGCTTTTTGGAAAATTGATGGCTGACAAATATTGCAGAGATGATGACCTGGTTGAACACTCTGTGAAGATGGCTGCCCATCATTTGAACAATTTGTATACCATTGTTTCGAACAGAGCGTCTTTTTCACCAGCTGCAATGCACACTGAATCCTTCAAGCTGAGATCTTTGCTGAAAGCTTTGGATGCGCACCATCCACAGAAAAATATGTGGAGGCTCAAGCCTAAGATGCACCTCATGGAGGAAGTGTGTGAGAAAGCTGAAGACAACCCCTTGGATTCTGCCACATATAGAGATGAGGATTGGGGAGGAGCAGTGGCAAGGTGGGCCAAAAGGCGAGCAGGTAAAAACACTGTGGCCAGTACAGCCCACAATGTGCTCACCAAGTTCTGTGCCAACAACAAGTTGCCCGACCTTTGCTGAGAGAAAAAAGTGCTGCCAGCTGCTGGGCTTGGGGGAATGGTTCAAGATGCTCCTACATGCTCCTACACAGGAGTGTCTGCTCCTATGAAGGAGCCTGCAAGGAACAATTTATGCCTCCTACAAAGGAGGCATAAACTGACAAAATTGAAAGTTAAATAAAAAAACCTTAAATAAGGAAAAAGCCCTTAAATAAGAAAATATACTTTAATTAAATAAGAAAAAGACTTTAAATAGAGTCTTTTATTGAAAAACACCCCTTAAATAAGGAAACGAACCTTCTTTAAGGTCTGATTTTAAAAGGTGTTTTCTTATTTAAGGTGCGTTTTCTTATTTAAACACTTTTGGAAGAGCTGGGCCATCATCAACGATGTTGTGATTGCGAGAGTCCAGACCCTCCGCGAGGCCACCAAGAGGGAAGAAATATCTTCTGAATCCAGCTTACTTGCGATGTGCGATTGCATTGCAAACACGATGAAGGTAACAACACCAGCAGCACCGGTGTGATCAGAGTTGAAGCAAGGAACGATGGTGACACAGTGGGCAAACCAATCAACTGGCACTCCCGAGATCTAAAATCAGTGGCCCAGAACATCTCAAGTTCCGTCGGCGACGCCATAAAGGTGCACGGCATAGCTGAACAGAAAAGCAGCCTCCAGAAAGCGAATGTGGCTGGCACTTTTGATCTCAACAAGAGCTGATTGAACAAAAGCGTGCACACCATAGCTGATCGAAATTTTACAGAGTTGCACCCAGGATGCTGGTCTTCCGGTTGCCACCACTCCGTACATGCTGGCCAGAAGAAGGGCAAAAGCGATGTGAATTGCGACACGTTGGACCATTCGGAACATCCGAATGCGAGATTGCAACAGCTCTTTGTCAAAACGTCGCTTCTTGTCCAGCTCCCTTTGGGTCATGACATGCTTGTGTTGCTGGCATTTCTCCAACAGTCGTGCCAACCCCAGTTTCACTTCGGATTTCGTCAAATAAATATGCAAACCAACCAATGGCATTGCCATTGCCATGACGGGCGGCGATGCGAAGAACTCCGAAGTTTCAAATCGTTCCATTGCTGCGGTCGGCAACGCCTTCTGGATCCCAAGATTCAGGAGAAAGCTCTGACGCACGGGCCGCACGGCTGGACCGTAACAAAGTCACAAAATTGGAGCGTTGTGGAAGGTGGGCAAATATGGGCAGGCCATGTCAGACACGATGTAAAATATGTTAAAATTGAGAAACATCATATGGAAAATTCAGGTTCTGGTCATGTCCCAATTAGATCCAATTAGGTCATCCTTTGATGGCATCTGCCAGAAACGGCATCACGAGAACGTGGCAGCCGACCTTTTCCACATCTGCCAACGCAGATGATATCGAACGGGCACCATCGAAAAGCCGGCACTTCAAAGATATGCGGGTGAAATGGTGCTGCAATCTTCGGGATCCTATGAGTATAGCTGACTTGGTCAGAAATCTATGGGTGAAACCTATGGCACCCATCACCGGACATCGCCCTCTTCATGGATGCTCTCCAGGTCATCCCGGCGCCTCCGCAACTGCCGTACGTCAAAGGTGCTCAGATGCAGATGGAAATGGCTGGGCCTCACCGCATGGTACCATCCAGGTCACCAAGATTTTCCCCGCACCATTTGAGGCTATCTGAGATACTCTGCACTTTTGAACAAATATGTAGATACATAATTATATATATATATTGCATTATATTACTGTATATTAAATATATAATTAAATTTACTACTTCTTATATTGTTATGTGCGACAAAAGATGCAAACAAAAAACAAAACTAGGTCACGCGGTCTCCTGGGTAGCTGTGGCGATGGAATCTTTAGCAGCAGCATCTGGGCTGAACTTTTCAAACACTTTTCCGAGGCCACCTTTTGGTGCCTTTTACATGTAGCGAATTGCGTCTTTGCCTGGTGATTCACTTGAATGATGGGACTTCAGAGTCTCTTCTGCATAGGCGTCTGAATACAAGGCACTAATTTTATTGTGACTGATGTTGCTGCAAAGACAATTTAACATCACATAGAAATTCTTTCACAATGCAAGTGCAAGTTAAAGTTTACAGTTAAAAGAGGCAGCGTCAGTAATGAAGTAATGGGTCGAAGTGAAGTCAAATTGAAAAAGGTAGCATCAGCAATGTGTGGAAGTGCCAGTCAACTTTTAAGTAGCGTAACAATAGTGTGTGCAATATCAAGTGAACGTTATTGTCCCCGGTAACATAGCATCAACTATATTTGTAAACGAAATTGACCCTCCACTGCACCGCTGTGGCAGGTAAAACTAAGGCCTATTTGACCTGCGCCCGCGTTTTGCATGAAATCCACATTTTACAGTAGTGGTTGTTACTGGTTGTTTCATGTTTAATTCAGTTTGAAAACCAGATTCCATCAACATTAACAAGTGAGGCCTGCCAGCACAGCTTGTTTCTCCGCACGGGTTGTTGTACTGGGATGGGTTGAGTGTCTTCCCTGACCTTCCTCTTCCCGTTTCATGCCTCCTAAAATTGCTTGTGCTACGCTGGAAAAGCCAGCTCTCTCGAGAAGCTTGGGCAAAGCGCCCTCGGATTTAGCATTGGTTGAACAATTTCATCTCAATTCTTCCTATAAGAAAGTAAACACAAAACATATATGAAAGTGCCAGGAAATAAACAAAAATAAACACCTTGGGTTTTCCAACTTTTGATTCTGTGTTTTTGCAATATGTTGTTGAACACATAAAACAAAGTAACAATAAATCTTAAACACTAATTGATCTCCAACTTGAGACTAGTCAAGACTTCAAACATTCAAACATCGTCAAAAATCAAACATGTTGAAAAAATCCATTGTTTCTTTTTCAGTGTTTGATTTTTGTTGAACTATTTCCTTGGCTTTTGAAACCTTATGAAATTCCCACTTTCGATTTGTCAGAAAAAATATGTTCCTTGTTTTTTTTGGCCAGGTTTTGAAACACACATCTTCCTAGGGAAACACACATCGGGCTTTTCCACTGTTTGGATGTGTTTGTTTTTGCTGAATAAACACGTTCAACACATTAAACACATGATCTCCAACTCGAAGCTATTCAAGAATTAACACATTCAAAATCATCGAACATCAACAGGTTGAATAACCGTTTTACAAAATCTCACAAAAACCCAAGGAATGATTGGTAAGAAAAATCAAACGCCGGAATTTCAAGAGTCAAAATCAACAAAAATATTCGGAACTAGTCTTAAAACATTATTTCAACTCTTATTGACTTCTTTAGAAATAGTAACTATAACAACACCCTGGATAAAATCCAAACATTGATCTCCAACTTGACACTGATAATTCTGGGTCACATAGGCGCCACCCGAGGGGACGGCGGCAACTGCCCAGCAAAAAAATGCCAGGTGACTTTGGGATGATTCCGCCCATACAAAACACACAAAAAAAACTTAGTTTTTGTTGAACAGTCGCGCAACTTCAGCCAGAGAAGCGGGGTTTGTCTGAAACTACCGGTTTCCATTCACTGGTTTATCACATGTTTTCTCATTTTAACTGCAATAAATGACCGATAAATATATGAAAATATCTCATCTTTCAGATTTTAAGAACATATAAAACCATCCATCTCATCATGATTTATATAATTCATCCATATTCATCCTATGATCCCCCAATGAAATGGTTGGTTCTAATCCTCCATAAAATTTGGTCTTATCTTTGGAAATTACCATATCTGATTACGGGATAGGGATACTATGAAATGTCACCATAAAATAATATAAAATATCATAAACTGGTTAGTTTTCTACGTGTAGACCACCATTTTTATGGTTCATCCTCCCCAAGACGCGCCAAGTGTCTTTCCAGGTTCTTCCTCCTCCGCCACGCTCACAGAGACGTTTCGGGCCAACAGATAGGCACGCGGCCGACTGCCCGGAATGCGGAACAACAGGGGAGCAGGGAAGCCAGGGATTTCCGCATCCTCCAAGGTCAGATTTTGATGATGAAAAATGGGGGCATGACTGTTGACGAATTATGAAATCACCAAGTACAAGGATTCAAGCTATGCCAAAAGGGCAATCCAATGTGATCCATCCTGGGTAGGGTCAAAAATGATCCCAAACATGGATAAAAATGGATGGTTTTCATCCGAGAATTGGTACCACATTTTCGACCCGAAGCCCAATAGCATCCAATAGCCATGAAGGGAAGACAATAAAAAACACTGTTTTCTGGTCAAAAATCAAGAAATATCAAGTACCCCAGTAGTGGGCCGCATCAACGCCGATGGTTCAACCATGTTTCAGCCGTTGAAATTCTCCCTGTCCTCCACCGAAAGGCTGCGCGCATTCTTGAAGAAGTCATCCACGCGTGGCCAGTCATTGATCCGAATGAAGCTGCGTAGGGTGGGCATGCCGTTCTCACGAGGACGTCGCAGGAATGAGAGGCTCACCTCTTCGATATCCATCCCTGGTAGGACCAGGTCGAAAGATCTGATGAGCACCCATTGTCACTGGTATAATATGGTAGTAATTAAGTATTAATCCTGTGTTTTCAAATGGGAGAACAAACAAATGCAAGTTCTATTATCCTGTGATCATCTGCGATCGTTATTCAAAGCCCATTTAGGCCCATTTACCCCATGTATCGCATGTGTCTCATGCACTAGTACTACCACACAAGGCGGTGGCGGAAGTTTCAAAAATAGGAAATCTATAGGAAGGGTTGGATGTAGTGTGGTGTTGTGCAGTTGTAGTTGTAGGTGTAAGTGTAGTTGTAGTTGTAGTGTAGTGGGGTTGTAGTTGTAAGTTGTTGTAATGTAGTGTAATTTGTGTAGCGCAGTTGCAGTTGTAGTTGTGGTGTGGTGTAATTAATGTAGTGTATTGTAGTGTACTGTAGTGTTGTGTACTGTAGGGTGGTATAGTGTAGTGTAGTCTAGTGTATTGTAGTGTAAAGTAGTGTAGTTGTAAGTGTAGTGTCGTGGAATGCAACGTAGTGGTAGTTGCAGTTGTAGTGAAATGTAATGTAATTAGTGTAGTGTAGCGTTGCGTAATGTAGTGTAGTTGTAGTTGTAGTTGTATTTGCAGCTATAATGTACTGCAGTTTAATTAGTGTATTGTAGTGATAATGTAGTGTAGCTGTACTTGTAGTTGTAGCTGTGGTGGTGGTGGTGGTGGTGGCGGTGGCGGTGGCGGTGGTGGTGGTGGTGGTGGGGGTGGCGGTGGTGGCGGTGGTGGTGGTGGTAGTGGTAGTGGTAGTGGTAGCGGTAGCGGTAGCGGTAGCGGTAGCGGTAGCGGTAGCGGTAGCGGTAGCGGTAGTGGTGGTGGGAGTAGTAGTAGTAGTAGTAGTAGTAGTAGTAGTAGTAGCAGTAGTAGTAGTAGCAGTAGTAGTAGTAGTAGAACTAGCTGTTGTAGTAGTAGAACTAGCTGTTGTAGTAGTAGAACTAGCTGTTGTAGTAGTAGAACTAGCTGTTGTAGTAGTTGTAGTGTAATTAGTGTAGTGTAGTGTAGTGTAATTAGATGTAATTAGATGTTATTAGATGTAATTAGATGTAATTATGCAATTAGATGTAATTAGATGTAATTAGATGTAATTAGATGTAATTAGATGTAATTAGTGTAGTGTAGGGTAATTAGCGTTGTGTAATGTAGGGTTGTAATATATCTGTACTTGTAGTTGTAGTTGTTGTGTAGTGTAGTGGTACTTGTAGTTGTAGTTGCAGTTCTATCTATCTATCTATCTGCAAGCTTGAAAACAAAGCTATTCTGCGAGAATTCCTCAGTTTTTGAACTTGACAACGTCAAAAACGAAACAAGTCTGCGAGACTTCCTAAATTTTCGAGCTTGACAACATCAAAAACAAAACAAGTCTGCGAGACTTCCTCAATTCTCGAACTTGACAACATCCAAAACGGAGCAATTCTGCGAGACTTCCTCAATTTTCGAAGTTGGCAACATCAAAAACGAAACAATTCTGCGAGACTTCCTTCAAAAATGGAAAGTTGAGTGCAGAGCTGACGGCCTCGTACCAATGCGTTTTGCAATTTGTCCACTCCACCTGTCTAAAGTACTGCCCTTGCCACGAAAAAGTGAAGCCAGGTCAGACGAAATGCTGCACCTGTCACGCAAGATCATCTTAGCAAACCTGAAGATCTGATGCTCCAAAATGCAGCCCTCTCAGGAAATCAGTGCCCTGACCTCCTAACATCTCTGATGAACATGTCTCTTGTATTGCGCCTGCCACGCAAAATATGCATCTTGGCAGATCGTCTTCAAATGTCCCACGCCTGCCAATGTTTTTGAAACTGCTACAAAACCCTCACGTTTTGCTCAAAAAGTGACAAGGTGCCCAATCCCTTGCGCCTGCCACGCGAAACGACATCTGAACGTCCAAAAGTGGTCCGAGCAAGGTGTGCTTTGTACATTTTGACTTGGAAATGTGCTTCGCGCCGCAACGGCGTGCACTTTTTTGACATCACAACTTCCAAAAGTGGTCCGAGCAGGGTGTGCTTTGTACATTTTGACTTGGAAATGTGCTTCGCGCTATACAATGGCGTGCACTTTTTCGACATCTCAACTTCCAAAAGTGGTCCGAACCTGGAATTCGACATGTGCTTCGTGCCACAACGGCGTGCACTTTTTCGATATCTCAACTTCCAAAAGTGGTCCGAATGGTGTGCTTTCTACCAGGACCTTCCAACGTAGCACTTTTTTTCGCCCCTATGGTCATTCGACACAGAAATCGACAACTCGATACACTTTTTCCAGTTCGTAGCGCAAATTTCTGATCCGAGCAATTTTCCTGAGTTCGACCTATTTTCTCTTGGCTACCCGAGCTCGACTGAAAACAGGAATTGTTTGCTTTGATGCGACACTAGTTCGAGCGAAAATTTGCGCAAAAAAGCCGCAAATTCAAAAACTGTAACAAATCCAACTGACAATGGGGAAGGCATGAACCCCCTCGAGCATTTTTTCTGCAAAAGAGCAGTTTTTTTTGCAAACGGGCGAAAATCCACAGCACGAGCAAAATAAAATCGCTACACAAATAAATGTATCATTGGAGGGTCTTGGTACATTTTGACTTGGAAATGCGCTTCGTGCCACAACGGCGTGCAATTTTTCATCTCTCATCTGGCCAGCTGGCTCCGCACCCGCCGCTTTGGCGAGCCTACTTTTCGATCCTCCGGAGCTACAAATCATTGGAAAAACACAATGTTTCGCGATTTTCCTACCTCTTCGCGCACCTGGATCTTCTTTCTTTCTTCTGAAACTTTCTCTTTTTTGATATTCTTTCTTCGTCTCTTCTCTTCTCTGACTCTTCCCATCTCTGCTTTTCATCTGTCCATATTGTCGGAAGTTTGACTTCTAAACTTCCTTGCATCATGTTCAACAAATCATAACTCCAAGCCTAATCCCAAATATTTGCCATTATCCCATCCTTCTAATAGATTCTAATCTTTCCAAGTCCAACAATTTACTAAATCCGAGCCTGGGCTTTCCTTGCTCACCAAGAAGGTAGCCTGCATCAGCTCTTTGAAAGCTTCTGCGACTTCAATGGAGCTTGCCGGGCCCTGAGAAGCTTCAGCATGCTCAGCGGGGCGCTTCCTTGGGAACATCTCTGAAGAGATTGGCCGACTGGACTCCTGGACCCTCCTTAAGTAACCGGAAAATTCTCTTCTGCACCACCAAAATGAAGTTTTTACCAATTGTACCCGGTTTGTGTGGGGGTATTTGGAGGGTCTATAGATTGTCTATAGGCAAATGGACTCAAACAATCGACATTGCAAATCTTAGAGAGAATTATAATTAGAGGATACTGGACGGCTTCACTTGTAAATGAAATCTTTTATTAACATTTATTAACCATAACTCACCTTTACGCACCTTTGTGGAAAAGGTGTTTTAAAAAAAAACAACAGGATGGACCGAATCCAAGCATCCCTTGAGGATTTTGCTGAACAGGCCGCCGAGCAGGGGGAGGGTCAGCTTGGTCAGCTTGAGCATCAGGTGGAGCTATAAACTGATCAGGATCGGCTCGCAAAGCCAGCAGGTAATACTCCTCACCTGCAGCTGCCACGCTGGTACAGAAAACATCTGTGGACACAGGGCCTTCTGCACCCTGCAGAGCTATCCTCAAACACGGTGGAATGCCTTGGCTTTGTCTCGGAGCCGTTTCACTTCGCAGGAACTGCAAAAAGTTTTGCCGCCCTTCAGGGTCCAGGAATAGGTCTAAGAAACTCGTGTCGGCCAATTTCTTTGGCGTCTTCAACAATCGTTCCAAGGAGCTCCCATCATCAACGATGTTGTGATTGCGAGAGTCCAGCACCAAATCCCCGTCGCAGACCCCTCTTAAGACCCTCCGCGAGGCCACCAAGAGGGAGGAAATATCTTTTGAATCCAGCTTACTTGCGATGTGCGATTGCATTGCAAACACGATGAAGGTAACGACACCACACGCAGCGGTGTGCGAGACCAGAGTTGAAGCAAGTAGCATGGGTTTGACATTGGATGAACCCATCAACTGAAACTGCTTGTAACTTAGCGACACAGCCCCACAGATGTATACTGGAAGCGGCATCTTCACATCAATGAAGACCACAGACAAAAGGACCATTGTCACTTGTGAGACTTTTTCAGTGGCTGAGAACATCTCCGGTTCCGTCTCCTGCACGACACCGCAGAGGTACATGGCATAGGTGCCGACACAAGAAACTTCCAGAAAGCGAATGTGGCTGGCACTTTTGATCTCCAAGACACCTGATGCAATCAAAACATGCAAGCCATAGCCACTACAGGTGCCTAGAAGTTGCATCCAGGAGGCCACACCGCCGCTGGCCGCCAGCTTGTGCATGGTGGCCAGAACAAGGGCAAAAGCGATGTGAATTGCGACACGGTGGACCATTCCGAAAATCTCAATGCGAGCGTGCAAAAGCTCTTTGTCAAAACGGTGCTTCTTGTCCAGCTCCCTTTGGGTCATGACATGCTTGTGTTGCTGGCATTTCTCCAGCAGTCGTGCCAACCCCAGTTTCACATCGGATTTGGTCAGGCAAACATGTAGAGCAGCAACTAGCATTCCTATGGCCATGAGGAACCAGGGCGATTCGAGGAACTCCAAAGGTTCCAGTTCCATTGCTGCGTTTTGTTCACGCCCGTGGCGGATGAAAAAAAACGAAAAACACTTGAAGCAAACAGGGTCCATTGGCATGTCTGCGTCCCAAGATGCAAAGCCCCCAAGAGTTCTTTGTCGCACATGACCTCTAACAAAGATGGACTTTTGTGGAAAAAAATGGAAGAAAGGACGGGTGGGCTAAAACCAGGTCACGTTCTGGTATTTAACCTGGTATCATTTGTGTCTTCGACACCATTTCATACTGTATTTTACATGATTCTGTGTCAACCTGGTGCAATCAACCCTCACGGCGCGTTTCCTTTTCACTTCAATTTGCCGAGCTCAGACTTCAAATCTGTGTTGACCGGTAGATGATATCGCCAAACAAAGGCATGCATGACGTATGTATATTGAGTGCGATAGAACATGACGTTAGCGTACCATGACGTTATTAGCCCACCCCACCTCAGCCCACCCCAGATGTAGCATGACGTATGTATGTTGAGTGCAATAGAACATATGTTAGCGTAGAGTAAACACACCAAAACTACCAGGTGATTTATCAGCCCTCCTAAAACAACTGCTAGATCACACGCCAGTGATTTATCAGCTAATCATCATGCGGTCTCCTCAAAATTCTGGGAGTTCCACCCAGAATTTTCCACAGGGATTTCCGCTCTTCCAAAAGGCCCAGTGTCTGACTCAAGGCCTTTTTTGGTTTTTCCCTCTCTCTGCTGTGTTGCACGGGGTCGACCTGGCGGGCACCAGTTTGGTGCAATGTTTGAAATAAATTTTATCAGATGTGTGATTCAATACAACTATAGAACCCTGCCAGCATTTTATGGACATGTTTCATGGGATATCCATGATATGTATCCTGTGAAAAAAACAACCAACAACATGATGAATGGGGGTGTCTTTTTAAAGAATGATTTAACATTCAAAGTAGCTTTGTTCAATGGGAAACATGTGGAGAAATGATGAGAAACTGTTGGAGTTGTGGGTATCCCATTTGCAGGCCACAAGCCATTTGCTTGTTGATTTGCAGTTCCTTCTATAAATGGTAATCTATAAAGCTCAGGGGACATGTTGAGATACTAAGGGAAAAAACGTGTATAGTCATACTGTATAGCGAGGAAAGTTGGAAGAGCCGTTCATAAAGTTTGGCTGCTCTGCTGCAGCAAAGTGTTCCCTTGTCCATGTGACATTTCGCAGTGAAGTCCATTACAATGCAACCATCAAGGGTCCATGGCCAGCTTTGAGACCTCCGCATCAACTTTCAAGACTTACATTGGATACCCATTGGATACCCACATGTGGGAATATATTAACTGGATTTCATGGGATTTAATGGGAATATAATGACATTTACTTGGTTTTATTGGGAAATATCCCCTTAGCCTTGCTGGCTCATACCAAGGGCCGGTATTGGCCGGGGATGCCATCTTGCTCAGCAAAACAAGAGCTGTTCTATGGCATAGAAAAATTATATCCAGCAACAAAAAGAAGAAAATAAACAAACAAAAAAAAAACGAAATGACCGAAAGTGACACAAGCCCTGCAAGAGCCTCTGGCTAATTGCACTTGAAATGCCTAGTGAAATAGTTCAGAGCTAATTCAAACACCCTCTTGACAAGCTTGAGGACAAATGAAGACAAATGAGGACAATTCGTACATATTACATACATATAATTGATAATTGATTCAAATTAGTTTGGCGTTTCCAATCTGCTTCCATTCACAGCGGAGCTTCGTTGTCGTTAAACCCATTGTCGGATTGCCGACCTTGCGGCTTTCGTACTTCACACTTTGACCTTGGACAATGTTGGAACCTATGAAGCGTTGGATGGCATGGGGGTTTCCAATGGAGGTACCCCAAAATGGCTGGTTTATAATGGAAAATCCCATCTATAAATGGATGAGAACTGGGGGTACCCCTATTTTAGGAAACCCCCATATGTTAACCAATGATTGATTTGGTGAATAACGTAAGAATAGCGAATGATCTGAACCATCAACTAACTATAATTAGTTTGTTCTATTGAACTGTAACAATGATTGATGAATGAATACTTCCATTGCTACATGTTATTTTAGATGGAAGGGCACTAACTATAGTTAGTTTGTTCTATTAAACTGTGACAATGATTGGCAAATGAATAATTTGAGTGCTACAGTGCGCACTATATATTTTAGATGAAAGGGGTACCCATAAGACTTGCTGAAATACTTTATAGTTTTGGTACTGTTAACAAATTTTATGGAGTATTTTGAGGGTCTAGGAAAATCCTAAAGGAGACATGATTATCTGGTTGGTGGTTTCAACCCCTCTGAACAATATTAGTCAGTTGGGATGATTATTCCCAATCTATGGAAAAATAAAAAAGTGTTCCAAATTACCAACCAGTTATATATGATTGGATTTTCATTTGGATTCCCAGTTTTTGCTTATCTACCATCACCATGATATCTCCAATGTCTCAGTAGTCTAAACCCCTAAAATCATGAGCAACTAGACCTCAAACTTGGTCACTAGTCAGCCGGTCTTTCAAGTCATCCATGCCGTGGGGTGAAAAAGACATGTACCTAAATAAGCATAACATGTACACCAACAAGAATCCCTTTCAGTTCAGTTCTTTAATATTTGGAGTAATAAACACCTATTCATAATTCCCCATCTCTCAATATGTCTAGATAATTGTCTGGTTCGTGGTTTCAACCCCCTGAAAAATATGCTCGTCAAAGGGATCATCATCCCATTTTTAGTGATGGAAACAAGAAAAATATCTCAAAACACCAACCAGCTATATATCCAGCTATATCCAGCTATATTAGACTATATCATATTTGAAGCAAGGATAGGAATTCCCACAAAGGCTTGTCATATACTGCGGTAATCCTACAGATGTATGTGTGTATATATATATATTGTTTTATATTACAGTATGTATGTACATATATATATATATACATAAATATATATTATGTTATGTGTATATAGATAGATATATATATATATATATAAGAGAAGGACAATCTGCAGAAACACGAATCAATCTGTGCATACATGTATATAAATATAGATACCTATGATTGGATAATATAAGTCTATCCGTAATAATACTGTCAACCATTGGATATCCATATTAGATCATATGTATAATATTTGAATTTCTTGGATTAAATCTAACTTCAAATAGTTCAAACGAAGATCATCCCCCCAAAAAAATGGGGGGATGATCGTCACGTGCCAATGATCCTTCGCATAAAACCAGGTGACCCAGGGTCTCTTCCAGAACTTTGATCCTTCGCTTTAGAACTGCAGCCTCCTCATAGTCCTCCTCCTGCCGTGTGATCCGATGATCGTGATGTCACCTCTTGTTGGACTCTAGCGACCGGTCAATGGTTGGTACCGTAGGTACCAAGATCAATGGTGATTTATGTCAATTGAAAAATGTGTTTTGTACATTGAAATATGGTGAAATGGTGAAAATCAAATCGAAGATTTTTCAGAGATGGCGGCCGGTGCCGCACGCAGTGCGAAATCTTTTTGGGGCGCATTTATTAATAATAAGATGAGCTTGGTATCATGATGTATATTTGAGATGTTTTTGATATGGGTACCCTCTGGTAAACTAACATAGCTATTGACAATGGCCATTTATAGTGAATTTTCCCATTAAAAATGGTGATTGTCCATAGCTATGTTAAATTACCAGAGGGTAGAGTATTTGGTGACATTAAAAATATGGAGGTGACGCTACAGGTTTCCAAGCCATGGAGTTTCCCCCGACAAGTTGGAGCTGTGAAGGGAGATCCAATGCCAGCACTGGGCGATCGGTTCTTTCTGCAACTTGGAATTCTCAACTGTCTTACCCTCTGGTAAACATACAAATAACTATGGAAAGATCCACCATTTTTAATGGGAAAATCAACTATTTCTATGGCCATTTTCAATAGCTATGTTAAATTACCAGAGGGTAACCGTCTTAGCCCTTCACTTCTATGGGTCCCCTGGGTCCCAAGACACGCACAAATTACTGTAGTTCCAGAATCAATCCATTCAGAATCCAACCATTTGAGGTGGAAAATCCCCACAATTCACGATGATTTTGCGTGACCCAAACATACTCGGACCTGGACTAGATGATTTCAGGTAGAAACTTCAGCCAATCTCTCCGCATTTCACTGCATCAGCCTTAGGTCACCAAATTGCAAACAAAAACTAGCAGTATATGTTTATATATATATGAATATATGTTATATATATATATCTGTATGTATACATATATCCTGACCATGTTGTTAGAACATATTATAAAACAGTAGGCATTATACACAAGTATGTATATATATATGATATATATATATATATGTATGTACTATGTTATATACATATACATGTATATACTACAATATATATATATAGTCTTATAAAGTAATAGAGAATATATGAGAATATGTCGTATTTCTTTGAGTATCACATCCCCACATTTCATCATATTCAAGAAATATTTCTATCTTGCTGGCGCCATGTGGACTCCTCAACTGCACGAAGCTTCTCTTCTTTGAGCCGTTGGATTTCCAAGATCAGCTCCTCCCTTCCTGGGCGGGGCGACCTCGATGATTGGCCATTCTTGTGTTTAAAGATGTTCAAAAGGATTCCTTACCAACGTTAAAAGATGTTATCGATTGAGGTAAGGAAAAATATAAAAATCATTAATTATTGTTGGTCATTTGTTAATCTTTAAACAAAAAATATAAAAACAAATGACCAACGGTCAGTCGCGAAATTTAAGCAGTCTTTTGAGGCTGAAGTTCTGATCAAATCTGAACAACTAGATCTAGCAAGTGTTTAAAGAAACGGTAGAATACAAAACAACAACTAAGCGGTGGTTTCAGCTGTGCTCGGAATTTTGAATCGGTGTCCCAACTATTTTTAAACAATTTAAACAAATATTATGTAAAAACGGCCAACTATAGTTAGCTAATATATATATATGTATATTATGATATCCAGTTCAATCATTTCATGGTGATTTGAATACCAATTTCTACAGCTTGAACGCACCAATTTCATCCATATATGTGTTGTTGGTTCATTCGCCAGAAAATGCCAACGAACAGCTCAGCGTCGTTCTTCATCCAGTTCTACCTCCGGCTCTGAACCCATGTGGCTGTTGTGGCTTGACTTGGAAATGATAAAACCAAGGCTTCTATCGATGCCCTTTTTGTTGGTTGTTTTCTGTTGATTTCTACCGTAGCCTTTGAGGATTGATGGATGGATGTTGGTTGCTGAGGCTTCCTGGACGACAGCCGCGCGTTTTCACTGCGTCTTGGAGAAAGTCTTCCGGCAGGGCAAGCTTTGTGGTTTTCGTTGTTCAGTGTGTGCACTGTCAACATCTGTCAACTATTCCAGCTATTCGCCACAGTATTGAGGGTTGAGGTTTCATGTTTCGTATCTCTTTTCAGCCATCCTGATGTGGTAAACACCATACGAAACACCATCCCGATTAGGGTTTTTGAGTTGTGGGTTCTGCAGGGACGATTTCTAATAGCCCACTGAACTATGGCTAGCTTCGGATGGTGTATGTCATTCCCATATGGTAACATTTACCACCAATATACCCCCAATGTTAGCATATATACCAGCACCATGGATCCTATGTCATTGGGTTTACTGTTGGTATAGCAATAAAAAAGTGAATCGACTCAAACCTTGAGCAAAGCTGCAAAGCTGTTTCGCGCGCCACATCCCAATTGATTGGGCCCCCCATTCACCCACAAATGGTGATCTTTGCATATCTTTGCGGACTGTTTGTACCCTGGAACATACAAGTTTCTAGCTGGTTGCTGGTATACCTACCCCTCTGAAGAATGATGGACTTCGTCAGTTGGGGCCCAATTTTCCATTCCCAACTGAATGGAAAGTCATAATCCAGCCATGTTCCAGTCAGCACCAACCAGATATCTCATTAACCATTATTAACCACGATTAACCATCATTAACCATTAATATCCCTTAATATCCCATTGGTTTATATATCATTGTGGATCATCATGCCATGGTTGAAACAACATGTTGACAGACCTGCGCGCGCCATATGTCCCATTCTCCAGGTCAACCCAGGAGATTCCCGAATGAGATATATAAATCCAAGAATCGAAGATGGGAACTGGATATATATATATATATGTATGTATATATGTATATGTATATACATATATATATATATGTATCGTTAAAACTTTGAACTCACCTGAATCCCCATGATTTTTCGCCATCATATCACAATTTGTCAAACATGGTTTTTCTGATCTTCCCAATATCACCCATGTCGAGTCTGGCAGGGTGGCACCACAGAGGATGGAGATCGAGAGCCTGAGTGGTGCTTTCCATTGGGTTTTCATCAAGAAACATCGGAGAACGATGCGAACATAGAGCGTTAAAACCCAAACAAAATATATCAACATATATAAGGATTAGGTGGAAAACATGTTTTAATATGGTTTAATATATGGTAGTCGATTCCCATAAAGTAATGAAGCTGACACCTCATTTGCCCAACGGGGTGGCCACATGCAGGAAACTATACATTGGTCTTCAGTCAGAAAAAACACTCTACAAATAGGCTGATTGCACTGTGCCAATTCACAACTAATCCTGTAATGTTAATCCGATCCAAAATTGAATTGTCTCATCTTAAATAGTGCAGGAAAGTGGCAGCTTTTAGCATTACACATGTGGTTTTTGTCCTAAACTTGCGCTCAAATCCAGGTGTTCAAATCGCTTCAAACATTCTCATGTGTGAAAAAACCCTCAATCCTACTCAATCCTCACTGTTCGTCATCTTTCGCAATGAATCTTGCCATGAAACTTGTAAACTGAAATAAACTGAATCAATTCACCATTTTTCAAGGACAATCCCCATAGGTTTTCCCCTCCCATTCCTGACACTGCCAAATGCCAGGAAGACCGCACCGCTTCTCCCAGTTGTCCGTGAAGACTGCGGCCTGGGCAAATTGCTGGAATCTCTGTGGAAAACTGGGAAAACAACAGTGTTTAGTGTTTTTGGTTCTTTTTTGATGGAAAGTATGTCATGAAAAATATCATGAAATATCTTGAACTGCCATTGCTGAAGCCAATGTTCATTGAAACAGATTTTTTTGGGCTAGATGTGAATGAGTAGAATCAGTAGAACTATGATCCAGTCGTCAGCGTGAGCGCTTGCGCGGCTCTTTGACTCGGGATTTGAAATCCGAATAAAATTTTGTCTGAAACTGTGTGTGACAGCTCGATCCTAGTGTCACACCGATCATATATATATATATATATATATTTATCCATAATTACTCACAGTTCCATTCAACTAGCATAATGTTTCACACACTATATGCTCAAAGTTGTTTTGGATGTTCATTGCGAGGACCAATGTACCAACAGTTCAACGGATGTTTGGTCGGGTGGTCGATTCAATTTCATGTTCTTTTTTGTACCCTGTACAAAAAATAACCCTGCAATGCCAATCAAATAGTTAATCCATCTTAATATCATCTGGTTGGTGGTTTCAACCCCTCTGAAGAATATTAGTTAGTTGGGATGATTATTCCCAATATATGGGAAAATAAAAAATGTTCCAAACCAGTTATTTCTTGTGATTTACATTGATTTACTGATTTACCACATCGCCGTTTTGGTTCGCGACGACTGAAGCGAAGGCATCGTCGTTGCAGGGCCTGGAACATGCTTGGAACCAACCATAAAACCCAACCATGCTGCTACAGCCTTCCAATCTTGGAGGTATCTTGATGTATCTTGGGTATAGCTGGGTATAGCTGGGTATATTGATGTATATTGGCTTAGCAGGTATGTGTATCCCAGTCTCATCCAGTCTCCACATAGCAAATGCGGAACATGCATACAATCCCTGCACACAGCTAAAGCTAAGGGCAAGCTGACAAATATGCGAGTTCCGTTTTGCAGGTTTGCCCTAATAATCTCAGACCAAATTGATAAATGGACTAACAAAAGCTGTCCAAACACACCACCCAGAAGTTCTGCAATTTCATGTTGCACCCAATGGGTGTAATTACCCCCATGATGATTGGAAAACTGATGCCACGGCCACCGCTGACGGCTCAAAATCTTTCATGCAAGGCTCGTGCTCTGCTGACGACATGGTGAAACTCTGGTGACACCGCGGCACGCAACCGTGGCAGTCGCAGAATAGAAAGCTGCAAAGAAAACATTGGTAATACATATATGGGTAAAATAGTATATATATATATATATTGGTATATACATATCAAATATATATATATATACTATTGGTAAATACATATCAAAATACAGACATGTCCACATATATTTTTGCTTGAAAATCGTATAGATACCAGACATGTCCCGCTGCTCCAGCTCTTCGTAGCAAGAGTTTGCTCGAAAATGGTGCTATCCGTAAAACCATGTAAACCCCCATTGTTTTACCCTCTGGTAATATAACGTAGCTATGGAAAATCACCATTTTTCATGGGAAAATCCACTATAAATGGCCATTTTCAATAGCTACGTTAGTTTACCAGAGGGTATCTATTATCAACTGATATTTTGGGGTACCACGTTTGGATAAACCCAGATCGACAGAGAAGTGCGCAGAAGGGCTTCCAGCAGGTCGTGCTGCCATCAAATTTCGATCGGCTTCCTTGGTGGTTTCGTTGGGCGAGGAAACAAACTGCCATTCATTTGGGGTCATGGCTGTTCAACATATATATCTTAATTCACATATGCGGTTTAAATTAATATTTTTACAGATGTCACAATTGATTATGATGCGGATACTTAAATTTGTCCTGTATACAACGGCATTCTGCCCAGTAATGCAATGCGAGTTCGATCGTAGATATAGAGCAAATTGCGTGCATGATGTTTCCGCCAATGACATGAATTTGCGATGTGTACAGTAGAGAATTGTATGCATATTTCATGATTATTTATTACATACTAATTATATCATATATCATATATATATACTACATCATAGTAGTACTCGAAGTGATGATACAAATGGCTCAACATGTTGGTTCCTCAAACTATATAGATGCTAAACGCATAATTATTTGTCTGGGATTGTGACGAATAATTCCCACCTAGCCAAAAATCATCTGGCTCTCAGTGAAAACAACATGTGATTTACTTTGCTGATCTTATGATATTGTTGGGGTAAATGCATCATGTCCATGCGTATATGCACACTTTGCTTCCACTTGTTACACGGACATACTGCATAGTAACCCAAAAAAAGATAGAAATATAGTTCATCACTATTTTACTAGGATTCTACTTTCTCTGTTCATGCAGAGTACTTTGATACTTTGGAAGACTTTGGAGAGCTTTGCAACCTGAACTGCTTTGCAATGTAGAGGAAGACCGCTCTTAGCAGCGCAGCTGTCTATGCGGCATATATATATATGCAGATGCAGTACAATTATAGTCCATCATCATTGAAGAGTGTAGTATTTATATATATATACGCCAAACAAAAACATGTCTCATGTCCCTATCATGAAAAATCATGAAACATCCAAAGAAAAATGAAACTTCATGAAACTTTCCCATCTCCTACCCTCCATTCAGACTCCATTCACCATCACCAGCTGAGGGACGGGTTGGGCTTGCGAATGAAGCGCATGCTGGCGCCTTGTGTGGTCGGCTTGAAGGGCGCATTGACGCCATAGGCCTCCGCTGATCTTGGGAGGTGTCCGAAGTCAGGAATCCCCAAATCATCCAGTCGTCTTGAATGGTGGGATACAATAGTTAGTATATACCATGGTTAATATATGGTTTATATATGTTAATATATGGTTAATGATGGTTAATAATCTGGTTGGTGCTTTCACCCCTGAAAAATATGAAAGTCAGATTGGATCATCATTCCAACTATTGGGGGAAATCAAAAATGTTCCAAACCACCAACCAGATGACCATACTAGACCATGGCTTGGTATTGAAACCTATCGTGACTTGGGGATCCCCCCATTCTTAGAAACCCCCATATTAATGCTGCTGACCTAAGTATTGTGAGCGAAAAGTTGTCTTTGATCCGTGATTTCCCATAGAGGATATAATTGTTGGAATGACCAACAATGGACGGATATGTGGAGGCGTTAGACATCAGCTCCAAGCTCTGCAACCCCTAATAAGTTCTCCCCCTTTTTCGAGAAAGTTCTGGATGTCAACAATGTTCTGTCCTCAAGAGGATCCACTGTGCTTGGGTATGTAATTTGTGACATCCAAAAATCATCGATCTACTGTGGATGGCGGCGAAATCCTGCACCATCTTGGATGGTTTTTCACCATGTTGAAGCCCTGTTTCCTAACGACCTAAACCACCGGCATCAACTGGATCTCGGACCTTGGGCAAGCCATGCTCGTCGTCCGGGATGTAGGCATTGACCTGAGTATGTAAAAACCAACCGGAGTCCTGACCCGTGGTGACCAGGACCAGCTTGATGCGTGATGATTTCAGCAAGCTAAACTTGATCTGGTTGGTGGTATACCTACCCCTCTGAAAAATATGAGTTCGTCAGTTGGGATGATGACATTCCCAGTATATGGAAAGTCATAAAATTCCATGGTTCCAAAGCACCAACCAGTGATGGATGTCTGTCACTCAAGATCCCATGGCATCCCATGGCATTTGAGTAGGAATGTGCTTGGCCACTGACGCGAGGTTCCGCGGTCGTGCGGGTGAAGTTGCCTAGGGCCGACTTGCATCTGGGTGGCGCGATGGCGCACCCACAAAGTCTAGTGGTTTTTCATCACCTGAGGTTTGGAACCACGTCACCAGTCGGGTAGCCTCTGGTAAACTATATACCCTCTGGTAATTTAACATAGCCATGGAAAATCACTGGTTTTAATGGGAAAATCCATTATAAATGGCCATTTTCAATAGCTATGTTAAATTACCAGAGGGTAACATAACTATGGAAAATCACCATTGATAGTGAATTTTCCCATGAACCATTGTGATTAAACCCATAGCTACGTGAAAAATTACCAGAGGCTTTTTGCAACGGGATGCAACCTGCCTGCCCCTTAAATCCTCTGAATGAAACACTAGCATCCGAACGACAATCACAGACCTATGACCATGACCTGCTGGATCATGCGAACGACTTCCCAACCAACTCTACTACGCTAGTAATTTCAAGTTTCATCCCAGTTCAGTTCAGTAGCCACGAAACTATTTTTCTATATAGTACATTCTAGGTACATATATGTACATATATATTATATATACTTATATACATATATATGTATACATATGATATATATATATACATATGATATATATATATATATGATATATGTACATTTTGTTCATTCCCACTTCATGGGAGGAAGTCATCCATAACCAGCTCCAGAGTGCAATCCCCACCCCCAACAAGCAACCAACAGGGGTCAACTTGCTACCCTCCCTTCACACCAATCCGGTCACAACATCCCTTCAGCTTAGATCCTTTAAAACTTTACCTATCAACGTTTGAATACGTTTGATGTTTTCCCGCCAGCTTCACCCATCTTGGAGGATTGAACTGCCACAAACTGGGTTTGGTAAAGGTCCATGTTTTTCACATCACATCAAGTATTGAGGATATATGAGGATATTTTATCTCCAACCGATGCGGCCGAATTCTTGATGGGTACCAAAACCACCAAAAGGGGACATTTACCAAGCTCGGATCCATCAGAAATTGGTTGGAGATTGTAAATGTTCCCAATCATTGGCTTATAATATTTAATAGTTGTGTCACCAACATTATGGCTTATACTGTAATAGTTGTATAAATGGGTTATCCCATCATGGTTCCCATTACAGTTGGTATACACAGAAATCCACAGAAATCTGAAAAGCCCAGCAACTGTTCATGACCTCTTCCTCCTGCTTGCGTTGGATCGATGCCTCGACCGTTTAACACAAGGAATTTCGAGCCCCAGTGGTGCTTTCTGTACCCACGGTTCTTTGCCCAGCCAAAATAGTCAGCAGAAATGGGAGGACCCAAGACTTCTATGACTTTCTAACCCAAAAGCAATAGTAGTTTTGAAGAATTGAAAGTGAACAAAACCTATAATGTCAGTACAATTTTTGGATACACCAATATAGCTGCAAATGCCACAGCCCTCCAATTTCTCCGTTGATTTTAGACGCCCGGGGGCAGAATGCTTATCCTGACACAATGACCCTAGTTCATCATCAAATATGTTTCCGTATCAACACCACCCATGGGGGGTACATGTCATATCAATGATGTAGACATTAAATAAGTATACCAACATGAAAATTGGCAATTCATTCCACAATGTATACTATGTGTAAACATATGTATATATATATGCGATCCCACTCACTAATTTTCACTTCACCCCCAAGGCCCCAATGGCCATACGGGCCTTAATTCATGAACAGGTCGCATAAAAAGCAAGGGTTTCGTTTGGGGGTGAATATCTACTGTATATAAATGTACCGTTTTTTTCAGGAAGGGACTATATGGTATTTGCTGTTAACCATAGACAGAATACTGAGGGTATTTATATAAATTTGCATATGATTTATAATAAGCTTGTACATACTATTTGATATGGAAGGGATTGTGATTGTATACACTGTATACGTCTGAAGCAACCCTGAAAAAACAGTAGAATTTGGCAAAATGAGGCCTGAAACTTGTGGTAAAGAGCGTAACTTCCCTAACCTTTTTGGAGCTTACTATAGATACGTAATGGTTTCAACCCCTCTGAAAAATATGAGTTCGTCAGTTGGGATGATTATTGCCAATATATGGAAAAATAAAAAATGTTCCAAACCACCAACCAAATATATATATATACGTATATATATATATATAATTATTATTATAGTTTGATCTCTCTGAAAATGGAGTACCACCCAGATGGCAATGAAAAAATGAGGATTTTTCATGATTAGCCATCGAATTTTGAGGCACCTGAATTTTCCGACAAAACCACTTCTATTACCATCTGACCATCAAACCTTATGGTTAATCAGGAGTTCCCCCATTTCTATGTTCATGTTATGGCCACTTTATCACTAAAAAAACATATCTCAAACTGGCCATAAGCTGCGCATAGACATCAAGATAATTAACCATCAACATGATCAACATGTATTACTCACATTAAATTTTGGTTCATCCAACTACAAAATTATGTTGTGTTTCTCAAAGGTTTGAGAGCCTTGCCTGGCGATCCAGTTCTCTCTGATGTTCAACCTGGGTGATGAAGCAGCCATATGGGGCTGTCCAAAATGGTGGTAAATGGGGGTCCCCCATATTTTGATACCTTTAAGATACTTCATACATCTTAATACCAGCCATAAAAATGGAAAAATGGGGGGATGGTGGATCCTGTTGCTGTAGTAACACTATACCATGGCGAAGCTCATTTTCAGACACACACAGATATCTTTAGCTAAAGAATACTCTCCGGAGTCATCAAACAGATGGAAGATCCCGACCCAAATGGGATTTTCCCCGTGCCAGGTTCGATGACCAGAGGTTTCCATGCGGTGTATAAATCTACAGTGTTTTATACCTATACCATATACTTGTATATGCTTGATACATCCATGTCATCAATTGGTTATATATCTATGTGTTGGATGCATATATATATATATATCATGGTTGATACTTATGATCCAACATGCTTTATATTGAGTTATATGATATATGATACAGATATCTATGTGATGTCTATATGTATCTAAGTGGGAATGATTGAGAATTATCAAGAGTCTATGATATTTATCACGTGGTTAGTAGCGATAATGGTCAAGACTTGGAAGAGGTGTTGGAGAGCTTCCCTAGCTGCAAGAATCAGCATCCCAGTCAGCCTTTTTTTCAGCTTCAGTTAGGGCAACTGAACCATGCCACTCACGATCATGACTGGTTGGTGGTTGAGCCTACTCCTCTGAAAAATATGAGTTCGTCAGTTGGGATGATGACATTCCCATATATTATGGGAATTCATAGAATTCATGTTCCAAACCACCACCCAGATGAAGATTTGAATTGAGCCTTTGGATACTCTAGAAGAATCCCTTTGAAAAAAATAATGTGCAAAATTACTATAGTTTTGTGGAGCCCAACAAAATGAAAAAAGAAAAATCCTAGTGCAATTTGTTGTTATTTGTTGTTCTAGCTTTTGGGGGTTGCTACAAAATATGTACGTACCACCCATTTATCTGGATTTGCTTACGAAGATTACAAAACATAAAAAATATTCCCAGTAGATTCCTCATTGCTGATGGATTAACGATGGAAAATTTAGCCACTCCTTGACTCAACAAATCCAGGTCTTGGATAGTTTAAACCTCATTAATGCGGAAAAAAAAGGATGGTTAAGTCCCTTTCAAATCCAATTAAGTACCATTCAATTTTAATGTTCAAGTAGTCCACGTTTATAGCACATGCTTTTCCATAAAATAACGTCTAAACTGAATAAAAACCATTCATGGATGTCAATCCCACTAAAGCTACTCTAGGGTAAACTAGTTCACAGTAGATGTGGAAAATCCACCGTTTGTAGATTATTTTCCGAAAGGGTTTCCCCATGGGTAGTTTTCCATAGGGTAATTCCCGTTAAGAGAAATAAATAAAATAGTGAGGATTCACTTTTAATCACTTTTCCATTTTGGCGGGGTTGCCATAATCCATTCAATATCCCATTCAAGTTCATTCCCATTCAAATATTCCATTGAAGTTCATAAATTTCCCAAGTTCAATGGCCACATTCATTGCCATTTATCCATTCAATCAAATCCCACTGAAATTGATAAATCCCATTAAAGTCAATTATATAATTATAACAAATTCCCATAAAAGAAAACATGTCCCACTGAAGTTCATTCCCATTCAAATCCCATTGAAGTTATTTCATTCCCATAAAATCAATTAAATTGCTAGTTCTTGCTAAATTCCCATCAATTCCCATTTTTTAGTGAACAGTCCCATTCAATATCCCATTGAAGTTAGTTCTCAGTTAGTTCATGTCCATTTAATTCCCATTAAAGTTCAGAAACATGGGAAATGATGTTCCATAAACATGTTCCAGTAGTGTCCATTTAATATCCCATTAAAGTTCCATGAAAAACAGCATATTAGTCCCATTAAAAATGGGACATTAGAACTTTATAAATATCAAATTCCATTAATATTGAGTCCAAATAGGACATATTAATGGCCATATTTAAATCCCATTAATGATCCCATGAATAATCCCATGAATGGACATTTAATATCCCATATACTCCCATTAAATGTCCATTGAATTCCCCTGGTTGGTGGTATACCTACCCCTCTGAAAAATATTAGTCAATGGGAAGGATTATCCCATATATTATGGATTATTATGGAACATAAAAAATGTTCCAATCCACCAACCAGATTCCCATGTTTGGCCAAGTTTTTCCCACCTGCAACATCTTCTGGAACTCCGCATCCGCCTCCAGGGAAGGCGCCTGGCGAACAACGACCGGAGCGAAGCAGCGAGGAAAATCAAATGCCACTATATGCCGCAATGTGCTGTGGACCCAATGAGGATGCGACAATCTAGATCACATTGGTCACATAGTTGCTAGCTGCTAGAGACGGGCAAAAGATGCCGTACATTTCTTGAAATCAGCAAAAATCCGGCACTTAGATTTTCTTTATCTGTAAACAGTCTAAAAAATACGATGTTCATGTTTTGACTATATCTAGCTGGTTGGTGGTATACCTACTCCTCTGAAAAATATGAGTTCGTCAGTTAGGATTATGATTCCCAATATATGGAAAGTCATAAAAAGCCATGTTCCAAGCCACCAACCAGATATCTCATTAACCATTATTAACCACTATTAACCATCATTAACCATTGGTATCCCTTAATATCCCATTGGTTCATATACCATTAATATATATAGAGCATATACCGTCTGGGCAAATTACAATAATTCACTTACCTGAAATAAGGCCATTTTGGGACGATTCCTCTTATTAACCATGATTCCAGGGCTCGGTCGCAGTGAGGTCGTTATAATTTACCCACTATTAACCACTATTATTATTAACCATTATTCACCACTATTAACAATCATTAACCATTAATATCCCTTAATATCCCATTGGTTAATATACTGTGGTCCCATCCGTTCTTTTTCCCCACTTTTTCCCCGTGCTCCGCTCCCAACACCTCGCCGTTCTGTAAGTTCTCACGCGCCAAGATGGCTCGCTCGCAGGCTGCATCGCGCTCATTCTGCCGGGGCAGCCGGGGACCTTTAAAGAACCCAACACGGAACCTGGATGAATCACTAGATTTAATCAGACGGATTTAATATATTTAATCATACTTATCCAAATATTATCCTAATATTAATTCATATTTTTTGGGATTGAATTATCCTAATATTAAATAATATTAATCCATATAGCAACAGGATAAGATAATTCATCCTATTTTGCTGGGCCGTTTTTTTCAATGGAATAATTCCAATGATCCCAGCAATGGGATAATTCCAATGGAACATATGATGAATCAGCAGATGCTGGGGGAAAAGCCCTCAATTTTCAGACAAACCCGCATTGACCCAGATTTTTCAGGCTGGTTTCAAAGCATTTCAAAGCACCAAGACTCCACGGATGGGACATTCTACAGGAAATCTAATGGTTTCCACTGAAGACTTTCCGAACAGCATCTGGCCAGTGAACCATTGAAGAATGACACCTGCACTGTCGGTTTACCAACCATTGAAGGATTCATCATTGCATAGCATGGCAAATCTTGGTTACGTTGCAACAGATTGATTTTTACGTGTGTGTGTGTGATTCAAATATCAAATTAACCATGCAGTAGATTCGCAGAAAAGTGAGGTAAAACCAGCACATGATTTGAGGTGTCAGAATGATTGTGGATAGGACATGGCCGGGAAACGATAAACTTATTGGTGGTTGAACCGGCCACAAAATATGAAAGTTCGAAGCAATCATCCAAAATAGTTCTATATATTCTGCATGATTTGGTGGTCAAGCATTTTTTTGTGATGTATAGCAGCTTGACCATGCTGGAAGATGTTCGGGGATAGGACCAATGATCAGGTCCGTTTGGAGTTTGGGATACTGGTAAATCATATCAATATAAATACATATTTATAATATAGTTGTCTTGAATAAAATGACTTGCGCACATAAAATGACTTCTTCGTGCCAGTAGGAAAAGGACGTCTATGGTGGGCCATAGGACTATGGAACAAGTCAGTTGGGATGTTCGTCCCTATTGCAGTGGAAATGCCAAGACTACCTACCGAACAGAATATGTGTCTAGGTCAGATTTCAAAGACCTTATGATCATGTTTTCATTGTGGGGTACCCTCTGGTAAACTAACATAACTATGGAAAATCACCATTTTTAGTGGGTAAATCCACTATAAATGGTCATGTTCTATAGCTATGTTAGTTTACCACAGGGTACCCAGCTTTATCGATTCCCATACCTTAATACTCATGAAAAACACAAGACTTCCATCCAGCAGAGACTGTGTTGCTTCACCCGATCCATCTGCTGAAAAACTTATGTTTTCTGAGGGTTGACCGATTCATTCCATGCAACTTACCTGTCACAATACATACAGTCCCTATCCAATTTCAAGATATTTGCAGCCACAAAATGAAATATTGTCTCAACATTTGATTGATTTGATAAGCATACCATAATCATATGATATATATACATATTACTATATATATACTACCATATATATATATTATTATTATATATATATATTATCACGCATATTATTATATCCCTCTTTATATATTCTTCTCTTCTACTTATTCTATATATCTTATCTCTCCTTACTTCTCTCTCTTATTATATATATAATATTATATATAATAGTAATCACTCACGCATATTATTATATATTATTATATATATATATATTATTATATATATAATATTATATATATTATTATTATTATTAATTACTATTATTATTAATATATATATATTATTATATATATTATTATATATATATATATATTATTATTAGTATTATTATTATTATATATAGTATGCAAATAATTGTCAATATATATAATACATTTACATAAATGAGGATGTGTCAAAGCCTATTACCATCTTTGGCAAAAGAACCATCCACCCGACAGGCCTGGAGCTTATGGGCTGTCGCCTGGTGCATGGACAATTCGCTGACGGTGGCCTTGGGCGCACGACAAACTCGCCGTCGTTGGAGGGATTACTTGGTGGCTCATCCCACTTAGGAAGACTAGAAGATGGCAAAAGTTCAGACACTTTCAATTTTCAGAAAATATCGGAAAATTCTACTTGGTGGCGAACTACCCACGGCTCGTAAGTGGGTTAGTTCACCCCAGTGATTGATGTGGATTAACCCTACTTATCCCATTTATAATTGGGGTTATAACATGTTATAACCCACTTACGAGCCGTGGGATGAGCCATCAAGTAGCCTTTGGTTCTTTAACGTAGCTATGGTATAGATGGCCCATAGAAATAGATGATAAAAATGATGATTTACCGTTACCTATTAAAAATGGTGATTTTCCATGCCTACGTTAAATAACCAGAGGGTAAATTGAAATGATCTTCAACGACGCGGATGTAGTAAGCATTATCTTCTATATATGTCAGAAAGTGCTTCAACGACTTTTTGTTGAGGTTTAAAGAATGATGTATGGTTGATCAACTAATATAGTCGTAGTTGAAAATGTTTTTTCGTGGCTTTTGTTTAAACATATGGTATGATTCATATATATATATTATATATAGTTGAAAGAATCAACTAGTAAGATACATTTCTACAAAAGCATCATGCCTGATGAATGATTAAGATCACCAAATAATAATATGATTCTCCAGAAAATACGGAAACTGTGGAGGTTGAGCACAAAGAAATCTGGGAAATGCACCATGTAGGGCCGCATCTTTGTGTTCCTGCCTTTCACAAGGGGGAATTCCATGGAATTCCCCCTCCCACGGATCCCTCCGTGGAACATCACCAGGCAGCCCAACCATCATCTTTCGCGTCACATCTTTGATCCGCGACTGGAATGTGTTCACCTGGCTATCCAATCCTAGGGATGTTCACCAACCCATGGCTTAGTGGAATGGTTGCCTCCAATTTGCAGATGTCTTGTCGGATTGCACATGGGGAAAGAAACTACACTGTACAATGCTACAATATGCTACAATACTGGCTCTGACTTAGTGATACTTAGTGTATGAAAAAGTTGAGACCAGCAGTATGATGAAGCACGTTTCGCAGTGAACCGACTGCCATATGAACTCTTTCGCATTGGCAGTCCGGGACTTTGGGGATCAACAACACAAATTCTTCCAGGCGCCACATGTTTTGCCCCAAAGAAAGGCCAAGATGCAGGCTCTTCAGAGAATCCACAATCATATCCCATATAATCCCATTAAATGATTTAAATGTCCATTGAATTCCCCTGGTTGGTGGTTTTAACCATCTTGAAAAATATGAAAAAATATGAAAGTCAATGGGAAGGATGACATCCCATACATTATGGAAAATAAAAATGTTCCAAGCCAGCAACCAGTCTTCTATATATGAGAATCCACAATCTGGCAAGTGATTCTTCGCATCACACGGATCGACAAGAGCACGAGTAGCACCATCAGCAGTCCTTTTCCATGCATCGGGTGAGATGTCCAAAACCCCCATCAGCCAGCAGTTCTGCCAGTGTGGCGGGAGTCGTGCGACCCTAACCAAGTGAAAATAAGTGAAACAAGACAATCGGTTGACATTGGATTACGGCAGCTTGGGATATCGGGTGACATCCGGTGCTGGTTATACTTGCCCATCACCATCTCCTTCCAGAATCTTGAAATACGTAGTCCATGGGGACCATCGTCTCACGATGTTTGTCGCACCAACATGATGATCAGATCATGTTGTAAACAGAACTAAACCATCCCAGCAACCCGAAAAGGGAGGCACAAATCATCCCAGTTTAAGGGACTTCAACCCCACTTGGGGATGGTCTCTCATAGAACTTTTCCGTTCAACCTTCCTATAACTCGAAGGTCTGCGCCAAGGTACTTTCTCGTTTGTGGTCTTGCTCAGGTCAAGTGTCTGTCTCAAGGATCCCCATTGAAACACGACGGACGACGAAAGACGACAAAGAGAAAAAAACGAGCAAAAGGGTTTCAAGGGTTCCTCTACGGGACCTCCGGGGGAAGAAATTCCAAGGGTTCCTCTCCGGGACCTCCGGGGAGAAAAAATAAAAATAAAAATGTTAAAAAAATTAAGACGGGCACATACCATTGAGAAAAACACATAGCATGTTTTATGCATATTTGCAATGTTCGGTCGCAAGTGTTCTTCCCCGGGGTATGGGTTTGTCTCCGGGATTTCATTTTATTTTTTATTTTTTTGGCAGCCTTGAGCGCGAACCTTCACTGTGGGAAAACACTTGGCCTTGAGAAATCCTTCGAACATGGGAAAATTTTCCGGGAATACGGTTGGGAAACCAGGACCTTTGAGGAGGGGAAAAAGAAAGCACTTTTGATACAGGGAGGAGGGTTGAGACAGGCACATACCATTGAGAAGGTAGAAAACCCTTCGTCCAGACTTTTGAATAACATCCTATAACCCATGACGGATCCATGGTGCTGGTATATATGCGAACATTGATTGGGGATATATTGATGGGATCCATGCTACCATATATAGCAGCACCATGGATCCGTCATGGCTAAGAATCTCTGTCATCCTGTGATTCTGCCAGGACAGGCTTTTCGGATGCTGCAGATACGAAAAAAGCCCCGCTGACGTAGCCCAAAAGCGATCTCCAAGCCCGTGCTTCACCGCTGCTGTGAACTCGGCAAACATTCCCCAGCTTTTGCCAACATGAAGCAAAGTAATGATCTTTCGAAATGCCAGTGATACGCATGGTTTTTTAGTGGAGGAAATCATCCGTTTTAGGATTTTCCAGCA
Source organism: Cladocopium goreaui (assembly GCA_947184155.2). Classification (NCBI taxonomy): domain Eukaryota; class Dinophyceae; order Suessiales; family Symbiodiniaceae; genus Cladocopium; species Cladocopium goreaui. The sequence continues at coordinate 157,123 of CAMXCT020002035.1, forward strand.
AATAAACCATCCAGGTTTACCTCCCATGCCAGTGATTCTCATTAAAGTCTTGGTGTGAAATGCAATGCCATTTAAGAAATGCTTGGCCCATCATGTCCTTGCCTTAAGTCATAGAAGTTCTGACGACATCCTTACAGTTCCTAGGGGCACCGATGCAATCTGTACATACCGCTGAGACAACACCAAGGCTACCTGGTCGTCATTTTCCCTTGGGGAACTGACAGCAGGGGAGCCCCACGGCAGTTTTTCAGTAGCTGGCAGTTGGTTCTGCAAAAAGGAACCCCGAGTCATACAGCCAAAAGTTGGAACCCTGGAATTTATGGGGAAAATATCATCCTATACCATCCTGGAAACACTTATCTATCTTTTTGGGCACTTTTATAAGTTGAATTAATCAATTACTTTACTAATCGTTCAAAGTAAGAGCTTGGAGGGAAAACAAATAAGTAACAGTTCTGTGCACCTGCACTGATGAATAATGAGTTTGCTTCCCGACACCGTACAACCGTACTACAGCTTAGTCTTTTTGATGAAGTCACTGAAACAAAGAACCCAAGTCCGCTTGGCTGAAGTACCTCTCATCTCATTTTTCCTATTTGTTAAGCCAAGTGTCAAGCTTCAGGTAGCTCTCATTCTTCCTTCAAACAAAAAATGAATCTCAATTGATCAATGTTTGAACAAATGTGACAAGAGAGTTCTAGAGTTTTCTATTTGTGGAGGCTCCCAAGTCATTGCAGACATCGCGAAAATTCTTCGCCGCAGCGCGCGCAGCGCCGCACACGGTGCGACGGGTCAGCGACGGATCACAAGGGGCGTTGCAAAGGCGGTAGGAAGCGGCCCGACTGGGACGACCTGATTGGGATGGACATCAGATCACATCAGATGAATCTGAATATGAAAATATATGAAAAATATATGAAAACATGGAAGTTTCCTGAAATTGGGGGTATCTCCAAATCATCCATGTATCTGGATTTTCCACTATAAACATCTATAAACCATCCAGCTATAGTGGGGATTCGCCATTTATGAAACCCCCAATAAAAATATTTGTCCCATTCAACCCTTCGAAGATCTGAAAAAAATTATGATAATTATGGCTCCGATGCGACCAGCGGGGGCTGTATGACCTTGGGGCCCCCCACTTCAGTGGCACGTATTGACCATCCACCACCTTCCATCTAGGCAAGTTTGCGGCCTCCGCCGACAACGGATCTGGGTGACATCCATCCGGTGAATTTTTTCCAGCAGCTGATTGGAAGGGGCTACGAATGGAATGGTTCGAAAGGGAAAATTCACAGGACCCCCCCATATTTGGATGGTAACAAAATGTTTAAAAAACAGCAAAAAAAACATATATATATATATACAATATATATATATTTGTATATAGTCCGATGTTCCATCCAATGAGTTCAATCACCATTGGATTTGTTGCTTCCACATTTCTCACTTGGATTGGATCATATGGACATAGAAAGACATGGATGTCCATTGGAATTTCCGGTAGATTGTCCATTCAACCACTCCTTTTTCACCGAATCTGGCCTCTGCATCATCGCATACTGTGGACGGGGTGTCGGGCCGAGTCCATGAGGCCTGCGGAGAATGGACATGTTTTTTGGATAGATATGGAGGTTTCCGAAAATATGGGTCCCCCAGTTCTCATCCATTTTTGATTGGGATTTTCCATTATAATCATTATAGAACCATCTATCTGGGAAATTTGTTTGGGGGGTTCCATCAATGGGGATTTTTAATAGCTGGATGGTTTATAATTGAAAATCCTACATATTAAAAATGGAGAACTGGGGGGTACCCCCATATTGATAGATCGAGTTCCATTGTTCTGCCATGAATATCTTGGAGCACGTCCTATGGCCACTGGAACTGGGGAAAACTGATCCTACGCGTAACGGCGTAGCGGGTGGGTGAACATTTTTCAACTTGGAAACTACTGGAACGGACTGACTATCCAACCAACTTGGATAAAATTGGAAAGATTGGTTTGCCTTTTAACTTTTGGGGTTAATCCTGATTCTCTTGATTTCAATGGCCACATATCGGGGTCGAATCCCCCCATTTTCAGCCCCACAAAATGTGGTGGGATGTAGTGGGCATCGTCGCATCGTTTTAGAGTCTTGATCACCTCCGCTGTAAAAATTTGTCAATTTGATGTAAATCGGCTTTGATTTAGCCTCCAATAAACTACCCTCTGGTAAACTAACATAACTATGGAAAATCACCATTTTTAATGGGAAAACTCACTATAAATGGCCATATTCAATAGCTATGTTAAATTACCAGAGGGTAACAGATGTGGAACCCCCACCATTGAATGCCCTGGGATGCCATGGGGTTTTCCCACATCCATGTCCCGAAGCGCGCCAAAGGCGTGTCGCTGCGTTGCCAGGGTGGTCGTAACCAGGAAGGAGTACTGGGCCGCCTGCAAGGACTCCATGCCATGGATGTGCTGCTGTCTCCATCCCCTTTTTTTGTGGTCAATTTTAGGGAGAAACATGGAGAAAACATGGAGAAAGTGATCATGATGGAACATTTACCAGAATTTGGATGCTCCAATCTGAGAAAAATCTTATTCATCCCCAATTGTAAAGCAAGGGACACTTTATGATAAAAAAATGGGGAACATGATTATTTCTTGTGTTACCTTTTCAAACCATAGGGTGGAAATGACGATAAGTTAAATAAGCAAGGTTCCTTGTGGGGGGCGGAGTCAGACTCTTCCTTGTGGCATCTCTTCTGGGGGGTATTTGACATGAGGGAGAAATAGGTGGATGTAGCGATAATGGCTATTGCTGAGTGGAACATACCCTCTGGATCCCTCTGGTAATTTAACGTAGCTATTGAAAATGACCATTAATAGTGGATTTTCCCATTAAAAATGGTGATTTTCCATAGTTACGTTAAATTACCAGAGGGTACAAGAAACCATGGCTTTTGCCATCAAATGTTCAGGTGTCCTGTCAATTTTGCTGCCATTCGCCAATTCCGGAAAGAATCCCGGTGAACTGGAACTGGATATCCCCCAAGTTGTCCAGTGTAGTGGTTGGTCACATCCCCACGCTCTTGTTGCTTCCCTAAATATTCATAGATATCCTGGTACCATCCCCACTTTAGATCACTGTAGATGATGCCACAGATATCCGAATCACCAAACAAATTGGCCAAAAATTCCCCCAAAATCTTCACAAGTACACTGGGTTACCAACAATTTCCATCAATTTCCCCCCAAACAAATCACCAGAATTTTTCACTGCCAGCACACCCTGCAGTGCTGGGTCGCGATCTCCTTGAGCGACCCTCCACACCCTGCGCCATCTGATGATCGATGAGCACATATTGAACTGATGTGAAGAGGTCTGAATGTGTTTTTTGTCTTGAACATAATATGTCTGAAGAAATATCTGCACACATTAATAATCACTTATATATATATAATCATCACATATGAAACATGATAACATTGCATTGAAGAATTCGTATCATCAGAACAAAATTGAAACCATGAAGGGGAATGGCTCCGAATTCAAGTCCATAAAGGCTGTCTGCATGGACCATAAAGGGACTCAGCAGGTCCACTGAACATGTAACATCACTGGATTCCGGTCGGCCAGGGAAAGAGAGAGGGTTTCCCATCATTCCAGTGACGTCACAGTGAAGTCACAACATAATTCATCCAGATATTTAAGGTATGCATATGGATCAACATGGGATTTATATGATTTATATATATATATGATATCATATGATACCTATCCCCCACATATTTATCTATATGATACAATTATTATTACTATCTTATTATCACTATTAGCAATACGATGTTATTTCTATTATTGCTACTATTGTTATTACTACTAAATTATCATTATTACTCTTTACATTATTTCAGCAAGACTACTATTATCATCTATAATAATATATGATACTACTATTATTATTATTGTATTGCATCATTATATATAGTATATCTATTACTATATTGGTATAGTATATATTATATATTATATTAATTATAATACTACTATTACTATTATCACCATTACTATTGTTACTATTATAGTCTGGCTGAATTGCAATAATTCACCAAACTGAAAATCATATGGATCAACTCCCTCAACTGCACCATACTGCACCACACCGCACCTGCGGGAGGGGCACCATAGGTTCTGGCACCTGTCCAGGAACCTGACAAGGTTCGGATGTTTACTAAAGGGGCATTAAAGAACTTGGGAATCCTTGGGCATAATTCTTGTGAATTCTTCATTGTGTCATCATTACAACCCCATTACAACCGCATTATTGATAGAATATCACTCACCAATAATGGGGTTGTAATGATTATAATGATGCAGCCCGAAAATGGGGGGTACCCCAGTTCTTATCCATTTTAATAGGGTGTTCCATTGTGAACCATCCATTTTGGGTATCCCCATTATGGAACCCCTCCAAATTCTTGGGTGATATAAGATATTTCGTTGGATATTTTCATCATGGGATTTCATGATGGCTATGGATCTTACGTGCAGGTAATTTCACCATATTTCACCATATTTCACAGATTAACACGGGAAAAAAAATTCACCATATATGTATACACCATATTTTCAGATGGTATTTCGCAATATTTCACAGATTACTAGAAAAGTACATCCTAGTGAAAATTACATTTCACCATATTTCACCATACTTTCATCATATTTCACATGGGAAAGCACATCCTAGTGAAAGTATGAAAAAAGTACCAAAAAACTCACGGTAGCACCATAGTGATTCTCCTACTCTCATGAAGCGAAAAACAGAATTGATTCCATTCCGATAGCCTCTGGTAAACAAACAGCAAACGCTATAAACAAAAATGGCGATAGATAAATTGTCTATAGTTTTTAGATTCACCCAGTTACGAAATGCTGATTTTCCATCAAACAATGGTGATTTTCCGCAGCGATTTCCAGCAGGCTAAACCTCGAAGGACTCGAACGTTGGAGCCACCGGGGCCGGGCTTGAAGCCACCGAATATCCCGCCTTTGCGAAGGATGGTAACATGGATCATTGAAGCGTTGGTATGTAATAGTAATATTGGTATAGTAATGCTTCATATTAGGCATCTATGTATAGTCAATAGTATCTACCTATTCTATATATATACGTATATAAATATACATTGATACATGTATATGGTAATCATTGGCAATCCGCTACATCTATATTTTTCAATGCATGCAACCATAGAATACTATTGAAGGAATACGATACGGTAACATACGTATATGACGGTTTGTCAAAATGTCTGTTCCCGGTTTTGTTGATAAATCGCAATTCCATGCGTGCCGCCTCATGTTTGCCTTTAAAAAACATGACCTGCCTTACCTTGATGACGTGAAAACGTGGAAATTCTTCGTTACCTTTGGAAATCTTTCTAAAACCACAGGAATCGGCTAACGCACGTCGGTTTTCATTTGCTGTCGCTGGTACTATCTCCTGAACTGTGTGTCTCTGTGTGTGTGCCTCTCTGAATGCAATATGCTTCTTGACATGCCTCCTGATCAACGCTGTTTCCTTACTGTAAGCTACCAAAGCGTGAACACGGCTGTGCCTCTGAATGGGCTGCGGGTGGACCGGGGCATGTATTTGCAATTTTCGCTAGCGCGTTGCTAGCGGCGATCTAGCGCGTAAAATACGTAAAAAATTGAAAATTTGGGAATATGTGGAAACTGACAGACTTGTAAGAAAAGCTGGCAAGACATTCACGACATGGAGGCCATGGCTGTCAATCAAACCTAGCGCAAACCTAGCGGGTTTGCTAGCGCCGCCTTGCAGAATTGCTGAATTTAGTTGCGTGCCGCCTCATAACGAAGAGGAAAAAACAGTAGACCCAGATGAATTATCAACAACCAATACTAAACTTCTAAACAACTATTTTTGACAAATAGTCATATGTATACACCAGAAAATCTATTGAAAACATCTACAGTATTCTAGAGACAGATGGGTTATAAGCCAACTTGTAACATCTTATCCTCCGGGGGTACGGTTTATCATCCTTTTCCCTCTCGAAATAGCCATCAAATGGGCATGGCGTGCTGCATGATTCATGTGCCCTGCAGGAAAACACCACCATGAGTTGAGCTTTCTGGGCTGGATCTCCAGGTGTAAGAAATTGATCTGCTGATTTGGAGTTCAACGACTTTTGTTACCTCGGGTGCCTTGGTATCTAGAATCGCTGAATCGCAAAAAAAAAATAATTACCACTTTGACCATGATTTGTATTGATTTGTACCTTCTGAAACAACCCTGGCCACTTAGGTTTCTTGAGGAAAAATTGCTACAGATGGATACAATCTCTCCTGCCAACCTCCTTAGCCTTTCGATATCCTGCTTGCGGCGATCAACACCAACCCCCCAATCATAGGATAATTCACCATGGTTGGGATAATTCACCATGGTTCCAAAAGGTTGTTCTGGACGTTGCAACAAGTTGCAACAATGGTCGTAACAGCCACGTCCAAAGGTGGCATAGCATGTGTGAAGCAGCCGCCTCTGCGACGTCCCCAGTTGAAAGCAACCTCACACTATATAGTTTATAAAGCACAGAGAACCCTGCACAAAGATGCAAACAAATACCTCTTGGACAGGAAAGAAGAGCGTGACGGCAGTGGAATCTGAACAAAGAGCATTCAGGGGTTCCACCAGAGTTGAAAGAGCAAGAGCAACTGGCAAGAATGGCTTGAGATCAACAATGTCAACGGCAAAAATTAGCGTAGGTATGGCCCCCTGGCTGGGACCCTCGTCTTCGGCTTGCCGGCTCCAAAAAGGAAGTGATGCCCCATCGGTTCATCTCTCATGACAGACTCCCTGGGATCACCTGCATCAGATGCGACGATGATGGTCCAATTCATCTAAGAATCTACCCTCTGGTAAACATACAAAAAGCTATTGGAAATGGCCATTTATAGTGAGTTTTCCCATTAAAAATGGTGATTTTCCATAGCTATGTTAAATTACCAGAGGGTAATTCATTGGTGGCATTCAAAGGCTTGGCACCTTCGCCCAGGGGACCCAGGGGACCACGGAAGCTACAAGCTAGCAGTTTTCATGGGAGCAAGTGCCAGGTTTCATAGAGGTTGCGACAGAGCTTCTGTTCTGTCCCAGTGTGCATTGCCAGATTAAGTCTATCCGAGTCTCTCCGGGTTTCGGGAAAGCTGCAGTATGATGCAGGTGTTCTGTAGCTGCATTCCCCCCGAGATTATGGCAGGTGGTGGATTCCAGCCATGGACCAATGGACAGTTCATGTGCCCATAGGATTCCATGTGTCTTTATCTCGGATATCTCGCGATGACATTGATGATGTCTCTTCACAACTATCTGATGATGATCACACTGTTAAGGATCATGAAAATTAATGCCTGATGAGGCCGTCTCATCAGAAAACATCTGATAAAAACCTCTGACGATGCATCATAAATGATGACATAGTTTTTGGAAGCTGACCTGAAGCCTACTCCCAATAGCTGACCAATAGCAAGAACAAGTAGGCCAATAAAAACACAATCAGCAAGGGAATTTCAGAGGGAATTAAAAGAAAATGTGGATGGTTAAGATGTCTGACGGAAAAAACACGTTCCAAACATGTTCCCTCCGTGAGCTCATAGATGGAACGTCCACATCGCATGCATGTTCAGGCTCTGGTTGAGGTGGTGGCCAAGTGTGTGCAACATGGCTTTCGAATAATGACTCTCCTTTATTAAGGAGTCGCGCAATGCCTCGCTTTGCCCGGCCCCCAAAGTATTAAGTATCCCCGATCTGAGCTACCCCACAGTTTCGGAATCATCCGCCTTCGAGATGCTTTAAGCATCGTGAAGATGAACAAATTGGCCAGTCGTCAGTCATTTTCTGATGATTTCAATATGTTTCGAATTTTGACCCGGTTCTTTTCACCAGAAAAAACTCTTCAAATATGATCAAAAGCCAAGACACAGCCGTCTCCGGCTGCTCTCTGAGACATGATCACATAACCGGAGTGGTTTTTCCACCATCCCAGTGATTTCCAGTTAAGTTGGATCCCAGGTGATGGCGAAGTCCTTCAGTTCAAAAGATACCCCAGAGGTGCCACCAAAACAGGCGGAAATCCGAACATCGAACTAAACTTACAAAGAAAAATCTGAGCATTCTTGCGGCCACATCCCCATCTTGGACCATCCAATAAACTTCAATCACAAAAACCGCGCTTGTTCGGTGAATACCCATGATTTTATATGCCCCTCATGACTTTCCATGTGGGCGTTTCCAAGATTTTGCTGGGGACACGAATTGCTCAATCATTGGGTTTTTTTCTGGGTTTTGGCCAATCAACCTCTTTGATCAAACCCAAAGTATCTCAGAAAACTATGATTTTTTGTTGGAAAATCAGTGACTACTTGTGACTATGACCGATCTTAGATTCCTTTCATGGTTTGATATGTCACAAACAAAAATACTTTGGCCATCGCTCGCTTTCCGAAAGGTCCTTTTTAGGATTGATCCCAACAATTCCCAACACCCCAATTTCCCAACCGTGGAAATAAAGTTTACCTCTACAATTGGTTGGATAAATCAACCCTGCTAGTTATCCAATTAGCCCCGAAAAAAATATCCAATGAGTTGTCGAAACCAAACACCATCATCTAGCAAGAATGTTCATTGTCCCAGTGACATTCCCAATGACTCCGCACCTTGAAGCGTTGTCTCCTGGGGGCATATCCACCACGCCTGGGTGTGATGAGGTGCATCTTCCTGTCCGATTTTGTAAAGCTAAACGTGAACAAAAAACCTGGCTTTCTTCCTCTCATGAAATGCCAGCAGGCTTTATGGATATTCCAGTAGTCTTGGATTGGCTCAAGAGAGCCCACCCATGTATGGCTGGCAAATTACATGACATCTGAACGCACCAACCACTAGTGGGTAATGTTTTTTTAAGCGGTTCCAACAACCAAATATGTCTTTGGGATACTGTAGTAGTTAACCATCAATAGGATTAAATAAGATGATTTGCCAATGATTAACAACATGTTACACATATCACATATCTGAGTATCAATGGGACTAAAAACAGCTGACCACCAATAGGTAGGATGATTCTCCAATGATTGACCAAATATCGTATATAGTGGCATAGTTGATCATTGGGATGATCATATCCCATCCATTAGTATATTTTTTCATACATTATATTAACCCAAAGGACTAACAAATTTCATCTCCCATCATGAAATTCAGTCAACCGGCATGGGATGATTTCCAAAAAAAACCTGATTCTTGTGGTGAGATCATCCCAGGTCTCCCCAGGTCTCCCCAGATTTCCCTAGGTCTCCCAGCGGCGAATGCGACTGCTCCGCACGCGCTGGGGATGGGGGATGACACACTTCGTGCGTCGCTCCACCCTGGGTCGGCCGCTTAAGTCATGGGCGATCCCCAGTCGTCACCGGTGTCAATACGAAGTCAGGGTCTAATGAATGGTCATTCATGACTTGGATGATTTGGGGGTACCCCCCATTGACTTAGGAAACCTCCATATATCTGCCGTGGTGAAAACAAACTATAGAACTGTCAGAAAACAAACTGTTCAGGTAGGTGAATTAAGTCATTTATGGCAATTTTACTGGGGGAGATGATGATTGACCAACGGCTTTTGGGGTTCTGATGAGAGTATGACTATCCCATACCCAGTTTTATGATGGGAGCCCGAAGCGATGCCATGCGAAACGGAGATTTTGGGGTCCCAAATGTTTGGTTTCAGTTGCTGGAAGCATACTACCAACAGTATTGGGGTGCTATCACGTGCTATCAATAGCAATGCAAGAATGGGGATAGGCAACGGCAACTGATTCTAATCATTAGAGTCTATGTCGCATTAGTTAGAATTGCGGGTTTGTTTGGAAATTGAAATAGAGTAGCCCAAAATCCGAATGGATGTCACCATGTTTCCTATGAAATTTGCAGTTTTGGCGTATACCCCGTTTCCGGAGAAACTGGTGTGGATAGCCCCAACATTTGGGTTGGGTGTACACAACCTGATCAGGTTGCCCAAAGAGACGCTGTTTCTCATATGCATGTTCAGCTGGTTTTGGCACAAATTCCTTGATCTTTGTTGCGTCTTTCCACTGCACACATCGTAAATGCCTTGGGACTTACGGAATGGAAGTCGACAAATGCCGTGTGTTTCGTTTGAACACCAAGTGTATAAGAGGTGAAGATTCAGGAGGTTTGTCTGTCTGAAAACAGGACACCCATGGACACCCCTAAATTCACAGGATAATGGAGATTTCCCCATTAAAATGGCCATTTGGAAGTTAAACTACACACGTTCAGACAAAACCCCCCAAAAAAAAAATTGGTTAGCTATGTCTCCCATGAAGTATCCTCAAAAACAGCATCCCAGTCAGCCACCATGTTCAGTACTTAAATCACCATCATAGTTTATTAATGTTTATTAAATCCTGTGTTTTTTAAGATTAAATCATCATACCATTAGTGCCATAAAAGGCGGTGGCGGAAGTTTCAAAGATAGGACACTATAGGAGAGGTGAGTTGTTGTGTTGCATGGATGGCAGAGCGAATCCACTGATGGACCGAAAGGTGGTCGAAGCTGTGTTTTTTGGAGTCCTTGCAGTGGTTGCAGAGGTCACCTCACCCACAACTGCTGGATGTAGTGTGGTGTAGCGCAGCTGTAATTGGAATTGTAGGGTAGTGGAGCTGTAGCTGTAGTGTAGTGTAATGTAGTGTAGTTAGTTGTACTTGTAGCTGTAGTTGTAGTTGTAGTGTAGCGTAGTGTAACTAGCGTAGCGTAGTATAGTGCAATGTAGTGTACTTGTAGTTGCAGCTGTAGTTGTAGTGTAGTGTAGTGCAAAATGGTGTAGTTGCAGTTGCAGTTGTAGTTGTGGTGTAGTGTAGTTAGTGGTGCAATTAGTGTAGTGTAGCGCAATGTAGTTGTAGTTGTAGCCGTCGCTGTAATAGTAGCAGTAGCGGTAGCAGTAGCAGTAGCAGTAGCAGTAGTAGTTGTTGTTGTCGTCGCAATAGAAGTGGTAGCAGTAGTGTTGTGTAGTTGTACTTGTCTATCTATTTTTTTTATCTATTTATCTGCCTATCTGCAAGCTTGAAAACGAAACTATGCTGCGAGACTTCCTCAATGTTTAAACTTGACAACATCAAAAACGCAGCAATTCTGCAAGACTTCCTCAATTTTTGAGCTCGACAACGTCAAAAAACGAAGCAATTCTGCGAGAATTCCTCAATTTTCTAAGTTGACAGCACCAAAAACGAAGCAATTTCTGCGAGACTTCCTTCAAAAATGGAAACTTGAGTGCAGAGCTGACGGCCTCGTAGCAATGCCTTTTGCGATTTTTCCACTCCATCTGTCTAAAGAACTGCGCTTGCCACGAAAAAGTGAGGCCAGGTCATACGAAATGCTGCACCTGTCACACAAGATCATCTTAGCAAACCTGAAGATCTGATGCTCCAAAATGCAAGCCCTCTCAGGAAATCAGCGCCCTGACCTCCTAACATCTCTGATGAACATGTCTCTTGTATTGCGCATGCCACGCGAAATGCATCTTGGCAGATCCTCTTCAAATGTCCAACGCCTGCTAATGTTTTTGAAACTGCTACAAAACCCGCACGTTTTTCTCACTTTTGGGAAGGTGTTGAACCCCTTGCGCCTGACACGCGAAACGACATCTGAACGTCCAAAAGTGGTCTAAGATGGTGCAAGCATGTGGTGCTCTTAACATGTTGGCTTCGAAATGTGCTCCGCGCCACAACACAACAGCGTGCACTTTTTCGACATCTCAACTTCCAAAAGTGCTCCGAAGCTGGTGTGCTTTGCACATTTTGACTTCGACATGTGCTTCGCACCACAACAGCGTGCAATTTTTCATCTCTCATCTGGCCAGATGGCTCCGCACCCGCCGCTTTAGCGAGCCTACTTTTCGAAAATCATTGGAAAAACACAGTGTTTCGATACTTTGCTACTTTTTCGCGCACCTGCATCTTCTGTCTTCTGCCTCTTTCTCTTCTCTGATCTTCTTTCTTCTTCTCTTCTCTTCTCTCTGCCTCGGCCCACCTCTGCTTTTTCATCTGTCAATGTTGTCGGAAGTTTGACTTCTAAACTTCCTTCGATCAAATCATTTGATCTCGTATTAGATCATATTAAATCATATAAAATCCCCATTTCTTGCTGAGAACTGCCCAAAAAGGTGGAAGGTTTCACCTTTGACCAAACCCCCAATTTGGCCGGGCGCCTGCACTTGTTGAGACTCTGAGCTTTCATAGCCATCCTGCAGTGGCGACCGAAACTAAATAAAGGGAACTATGGGGAAAATGATGGTGAAGCCGAGGATTTCTGGAAAATTCATGAAAATTCTAAGATTGTTGAAATTGTTGATGGGATTTTTAGAGGAATTCAAGTGAATTTATTGGAATGCTATGTTATTCTTTGGGAATAAAATTGGGAACTAAGGTGATGAATCAAGAATAATGATCCAATTTATGGAGGGAAAAAGTACTGGATCTTTGCGACCCGGCAAGGTTTCAAGGTCCCACGGTCCCACAAGGTGCAAAAAATTGGATATGCATAACCAACATCCAACGATACTTGAAAGGAAAAAACCATAAGAAACATATGGCTTTGATCTCCCATGAACAGGGATCCCCTCCAAATTTCACAGTCTCTATGGAACATCATCAATTTTTAGTAGGTCAATCATCTATGGTATTTGAATGGGCAATGTTTCATAGCTATGTCGGCCTCATGGAGGAGGCGGGCGCGAAGATCAGCATGTTGGAGGAAGACATGGAGGCCTCTCCAGTCACTGGCGCCATGGTTCTTTCAGGAAGAGATTCCCTACCAGATGGATGGTTGACTGCTTGGTGGCGAACTACCCACGGCGAGTTAAAGTGGGTTAGTTCACCCCAGTTATAAATGGGATTTTTGTAGGGTTAATCCACATCAATCACTGGGGTGAACTAACCCACTTTAACTCGCCGTGGCTAGTTCGCCAGCAAGTGGGATGTGTTGTTCCATTCACTGGAGATCATAGGAGAAGAATGTGCAAACTGCACCAACGCAAACTATATGTTATATCCATTATGATTGCCATTTTGCCCCAGCATTATATACCAATGATATATATGTATATATATATGTATATATATATGTATATATATATGTATATATATATTTATGTATGTGCACCCATGATGCTGTACACCAACCATTGTTGAGTTTTAAACCCCTATTCCTGGATGGTCTGGATATCAGGGTTTATATCCACATTGTGCACCCATTATATTTATGTACGTACCATTATAGCAATATCCAAAATATACACCGGGCTCGCTGCTTGGTTGAAAATCGCCATGTTGCCCCGGGTTATCACCCTGTTCTCCTGGCCATAACCTGAGGTATACCACCATAGCCTTTGGAAATATGCCGTTTTCCCATCTGATTATGCTAATTGGTTGATAGGTTTCCCTACCATGGCTTATCACCATCCCCCCCAAAAAAAATGCAGTATAATATAGCAAATGCCCAACAAATTACCCTCTGGTAAACTAACATAGCTATTGAACATAGCCATTTATAGTTGATTTACCCATTAAAAATGGTGGATCTTTCCATAGATATGGGTGCATCAACTATTTACCTGGCTATGTTCAATTTTTTTTCCATTTTTAACGGGTGAAAATCACCATTTATTAGTTATGTTAGTTTACCAGAGGGTAACCAATCAACCATCCCCAAGATTCCCCCAAGATAAATCGGCACCTCGCAGCGTCGCCAGTGCTTGCCGTAGGTTCACATCCTTCCGTAGCCATGGTGAAGCCTCAGGGGATTGGGTCGACTTGGGGTTGAAGAATGAAACAAAGGTATTGGGAAACTCTCTATATATATATACATGTGATCATCAAATATTTGATTCAGATATTTGACATCCAATAATGTTCGAATTTCTATCTCCAACTAGCTCCCCTTTTTTATTCTGAAATATTGAAAACAGATACCAAACTAGCTCCGAACTTCTCCCATTAAAAAACCACTGGAATTTTTCAAACATCGATATGGGGTTCTCTGAAATGGTGGAAAATCCAGCCTCAATCTGCCTATGTTTTAAAAAAAAGGGGCCCCGGTGAGGCTTTCTCGTGCCGAAAAAACATCCAACCATAGGGAACAGTCAATGTGAACCATCAAATTTGATGGGCTTCCTGGCTTCCTCCCTTTTCAGACACGTCCAGGTTGCAAAAAACAATCGGAAATATGATCAAACATAGTGGCTTAACATGGCTTAACTCAGGGTAACCATCTCAAGTAAATCGTTTTACCGTTAGAAATAAAAGCATGACTCAAATTGGAGAATAGGATCATAATGGGGAATAGAGATGAGCTGGGTCAAATGATTAAAGGACAACATAGATACTGTCTAGAAAAAAACGCTAATCTGTGTCCTGTTGAAACCAACTCTGAGGCAGGTCAATCTATGATTCCTGAGTTCCAATGATTGCTTCCTCAACTGATCATAAACAAAGATTATATGGGTAGGGGGTCCGTTCACCTTTGGTGCCTAGCCAGACCCATTTTCAAATCGCAGCTGTATTTCTAAACATATTTTGGTAGCTTAAATGGACGATGTTCCATCAGAAATAGGAATGGCATAGGCAAACCATCTAGGAAAAAATCATCTATAAAATGGTTGTCTGAAAATACTTAAAACATGGTACCCCAAATTCCCACGGCTCATCATCAGTTTCCAACTAAACTTGCCATGAATTCGGGTCTGCCAATTTTTGCACACACACAAATTGCTTAAAGTTCGTTAGGTAGATATATCATGATATACATATTATATATATACATACAATTATCTCATTATATCCCTATATCAAGCTTATATAATATGCCATTTCATGAAATCCACACGTGTCATGGATATCCCCTGAATTCCCAGGTTGTTCATTGCTGGGCCGGCGCACCGCCACGGCCTCTTCCATGCGGCTGCCAGCATTGCACTGCTCGCCCAGCGTGTACCACTGCTGGACCTCGTCAAGTCACCCTGGCACCCTGGGGCCCTTGGTTTGCGAAAAACGATGGTGAATGATTGTTAATGATGGTCAATGATTGTTAATAATGGTTAATGATTGTTAATGATGGTCAATGATTGTTAATAATGGTTAATGATTGTTAATGATAGTCAATGATTGTTAAAAATGGTTAATTATTGTTAATGATGGTCAATAATTGTTAATAATGGTTAATGATTGCTAATGATGGTTAATGATTGTTAATCATGGTCAATGATCGCTAATAATGGTTAATGATTGTTAATGATGGTTAATGATTGTTAGTGACGGTGAATGATGGTTAATGATGGTTAATGATGGTTAGTGATTGTTAATGATGGTTAATGATGGTGTATGATGGTGAATGATTGTTAATGATGGTTAATGATGATTAATGATTGTTAATGATGGTTAGTGATGGTTAATGATTGTTGATGATGGTTAATGATGGCTCATGAGTATTAACGATAGTTAATGATGGCTAATCAGTCTTAATGATGGTTAACGATGGTTAATGATTGTTAATGACTGTTAATGATGGTTAATGATTGTTAATAATGGTTAATGATTGTTAATGATGGTTAATCAGGGTTAATGGTTGTAATGATTGTTAATGATTATTAATGATGGTTAATGATGGTTAATGATTGTTAATGATGGTTAATGATTGTTAATGATGGTTAATGATGGTTAATGATGGTTAATGATGATTAATGATGGTTAATGATGGTAAATGGTTAATGATGGATAATGACGGTTAATGATGGTTGATGTGATGATTCTTAATGATGGTTAATGATTGTTAATGATTATTAATGATGGTTAATGATGGTTAATGATAGTTAATGATGGTTAATGATGGTTAACGATGATTAATGATGGTTAATGATTATCAATGATGCTTAATGATGGTTAATGATGGTTAATGATGGTTAGTGATTGTTAATTATGGTTAATGATGGTGTATGATGGTTAATGATGGTTAATGATGGTTAATGATGGTTAATGATGGTTAATGTTTGTTAATGATTGTTAATGGTGGTAAATGATGGTTAATGAGTGTTAGTGACGGTAAATGATGGTTAATGATTGTTAATGATGGTTAATGTTGGTTAATGATTGTTAATCAAGGTTAATGATGGTTTATGATGGTTCATGATTGTTTATGATGGTTAATGATTGTTGATGATGGTTAACAATGGTTAATGATTGTTAATGATGGTTAATGATTGTTGATGGTGGTTAATGATGGCTCATGAGTGTTAATGATAGTTAATGATGGCTAATGAGTGTTAATGATGGTTAACGATGGTTAATGATTGTTAATGATGATTATTGTTTGTTAATGTGTGTTAATGCGTGTTGATGATGATTAATGATGGTTAATGATGGATAATGATGGCTCATGAGCGTTAATGATAGTTAATGATGGCTAATGAATGTTAATGATGGTTAACAATGGTTAATGAATGTTATTGGTTGTGAATGTTTGTTAATGCGTGTTAATGATGGTTAATAATGGTTAATGATGGTTAATGATTGTTAATAATGGTTAATGATGGTTAATGATGGTTAATGATTGTTAATGATGGTTAATGATGGCTCATGAGTATTAACGATAGTTAATGATTGTTAATGATGGTTAATGATTGTTGATGATGGTTAATAATGGCTCATGAGTATTACTGATAGTTACTGATGGCTAATGAGTGTTAATGATGGTTAACGATAGTTAATGATTGTTGATGGTGGTTAATGATTGTTAATTATGGTTAGTGATGGTTTAATGATGCTTAATGGTGGTTCATGATGGTTATTGATGTTTTATGGGCCAATGGATGTCTTTTTACCCACATATGGTTAAACAGCTAAACTTGACAGGTAATAAGTCAGACGTATCTTCTATTGTTAAATCATTAGTTTGGATCTATTGATATCTTGTTCTTCTTTAATTAATGTGGCTTAAAAAATAATAAACTAGCCATATGGGAATGGTTTCTACATGTTTATACCACCTATGTATGGTGATTTGGGGGATGGTTTATTATTGTTTTAACCACATTATGTTAAATGACAAATGCCCTTGAAGGTATTGATGCTCTACAAATTCTGTAATCTTCTTCACTTTGGAGCCATTTTTTTGACTAATACCAGTACATTGTTCAATCTCCTTAGTACGGAGATACACAATTTCATCGTTATATAGATTGAACAAGATTGAACCAATAGCCCAAGTCTCAATTTGAATGCAACCTCTTATCTACAACCCACATCCATTATCTCAATTTGATGTTAAACATGGATTTTTCTTGGTGTTCCATGGTGTTCCCACCGGTTCCCCGGTCCTCCCCATGTTTTCAACGCCGGGCTCCCGAACGCAGTCCTCCACCGCCTCCGCGCAGTCCGAGACGCTCAGCTCCTAGCAAATCCGAGCGCAGGGAGGCCTTAAGAAAGGTCACCGGGGGGAGAAAACAGATGGTTTTTATCTGGTTTTATCTGGTTTTATATGGTTTTATCTGGTTTTATATGGCTTTATATGGTTTTATCTGGTTTTATATGGTTTTATATGGTTTTATCTGGTTTTATATGGTTTTATCTGGTTTTATATGGTTTTATTTGGTTTTATATGGCTTTATCTGGTTTTATATGGTTTTATCTGGTTTTATCTGGTTTTATATCTGGTTTTATATGGCTTTATCTGGTTTTATATGGTTTTATCTGGTGGTTTTATCTGGTTTTATGGCTTTATCTGGTTTTATCTGGTTTTATCTGGTTTTATCTGGTTTTATCTGGTTTTATATGGTTTTATCTGGTTTTATATGGCTTTATCTGGTTTTATCTGGTTTTATCTGGTTTTATATGGTTTTATCTGGTTTTATCTGGTTTTATCTGGTTTTATGGCTTTATCTGGTTTTATATGGTTTTATCTGGTTTTATTTGGTTTTATCTGGTTTTATCTGGTTTTATATGGCTTTATCTGGTTTTATATGGTTTTATCTGGTGTTATATGGTTTTTTCTGGTTTTATATGGTTTTATATGGTTTTATATGGCTTTATCTGGTTTTATATGGTTTTATCTGGTTTTATCTGGTTTTATCTGGTTTTATATGGTTTTATATGGTTTTATCTGGTTTTATATGGTTTTATCTGGTTTTATATGGTTTTATTTGGTTTTATATGGCTTTATCTGGTTTTATCTGGTTTTATCTGGTTTTATATGGTTTTATCTGGTTTTATATGGCTTTATCTGGTTTTATCTGGTTTTATCTGGTTTTATATGGTTTTATCTGCTTTTATATGGTTTTATCTGGTTTTATATGGTTTTATCTGGTTTTATATGGCTTTATCTGGTTTTATATGGTTTTATCTGGTTTTATATGGTTTTATCTGGTTTTATATGGTTTTATCTGGTTTTATATGGCTTTATCTGGTTTTATATGGTTTTATCTGGTTTTATATGGTTTTATCTGGTTTTATATGGTTTTATCTGGTTTTATATGGTTTTATCTGGTTTTATATGGTTTTATCTGGTTTTATATGGTTTTATCTGGTTTTATATGGCTTTATCTGGTTTTATATGGTTTTATCTGGTTTTATATGGTTTTATCTGGTTTTATCTGGTTTTATCTGGTTTTATATGGCTTTATCTGGTTTTATATGGTTTTATTTGGTTTTATCTGGTTTTATCTGGTTTTATCTGGTTTTATATGGTTTTATCTGGTTTTATATGGTTTTATCTGGTTTTATATGGCTTTATCTGGTTTTATCTGGTTTTATTTGGTTTTATCTGGTTTTATCTGGTTTTATCTGGTTTTATCTGGTTTTATCTGGTTTTATATGGTTTTATATGGTCTTCCATGGCCTTGTTGAGGTGTGGAAACTTCAAACATTGTGACTTTTCACGTGATATGAGAATCGTGTCCACTTTGAAGCAACAGAAAAAATCAGTCTCACATTCATCTCAGCTATCCACATCTAACATCATCTGGGGATCTAACCCTCCAAAAATGCCGTTCAACATGCGGGCCGCGCGAACCTCCCGCAAGGACACCACGGCACGAAGCAAGTCATCTAAGACTTTGGCCAAGTCCTGGGGGAAACGCTGGAGCGACTGGTGGTGATTTTTTCGCCATATCTGATGATGGGCTGAATGATTGGCTGAATGATTCAGCAACTATATACTATATATACTATTAATATACTATATATACTTACTGTATCTGACTTTGGTAGTAAACTATCAAGTAAATTAAAGATGCTACTGTAGGGTAAATGCTGCTTTTAAAGGGTCAAATTTAATATAGCCGTTGCTTTGGAAGCCATGTCCGATTTCTGGGTAGTCCTATGGTAGTCCTCACCTTGACAAATCTCAACTGGAACGGGTCCACTCAGTGGGGGGCGTTCCACTCATCTTGGGCTTCCGAGGCGTTCTACAAGATATTACAAGAATGGTTATGGAGCCACCTTTTTTAGAGCTTTTTGCTTCTCAACTGCTGTCGTGATAAATCACAAGATTTAATGATCACCTGTTTGGGAACATGCTTCACATCTGGTGCATGCTGCATACATGGCTAACTTGTCTTGAGGATCATCGCTTGCGACTCCGCAAAACCCGCCCCAGCAAGATCTTTGGGTATGAACTCTGCCACAGCGTATGAGAAAAAATCAGGAGTCTGACTTTATGACGACAATTCATTGCAGTATTCCCCCCACACACACAAACACATACATGACTGTAAGTATCTGTAACAATTCAAAAGGATAGCACTCTGACATGTTGTTTGTGCCCTTCCCCACTTAACAGCTTTGCCAGCATACATGGGGGCCTCCATGTAATCCCTGCAGTTGGGTCATCCAAGTTTATCAGACTTCATTTACTGGGTGGTTTCAACACCCTTAACAAATATCGGCCGAATTTGTGTCAACATCTAGGTAGGTCGGTAGAATGGAACATGTTTGAACTATCATTTTATGATCATATGGTTGAAAACTCTTTAGCAACTCATTAGCTCCCGATTCAATAGGGAATATGGATACCCCCAATTCCTTAGATCTCTCCTAATCACTGGATAGAAACATCTGTGGCACATCCACCTTGTGATGATTTTCCCAGCAATAGCTATGGAGCTGATGACACCAGCAGTTATGTGAAACCACCAACCAGTCATGGTAGTCCCATCTGCCTAATATTAAACACACCCTAAATGGTCCCACATATGTTAAAATTCCTACCAAACCATGGTTTCTGGGAGGGGCTTAATATTAGGGACAAGGGATTCCTTTGGTTCCCTGTTCCCAACTCCAGCAACGCCTTCACAAAGGTCTCGCGCAAAGTTTGCAGCAAGGTCATGAGCTTCGCAACACGATCCATCAGCACCTGCTCATGGGCTCTTCGTCGATGGATGTAAATGGACAAGCCATCCTGCATTATGAGGTAACTATGAAACATGATGAAACCCTGGTAAATCATAGGATACACGGATAAACCATTCACAAAGCAGTGCAGGATGGCTTGTCCATGCACGGTATCAATATTGATGAGGTCCAAAAATGAGGTGTACCCGGGCAGTTGCCATTTGATGAAAAGGGGCAATGATCATCAACCAAGCCATTTGTGCCATGGTCATCAGTGGGAATCCGCCATAGAAAGGCCACGATCATTCCCTGGAAATGGTGCTACGGACCTACCACAATGTACCCCAATAATCCTCAATATGTGATAGTGTCATACAATCTGGTTGGTGGTTTCAACCCCTCTGAAACATATTAATTAGTCAGATTGGATCATCATCCCAACTATTGGGGAAAATAAAAAATGTTCCAAACCACCAACCAGTAATATATAATATAGTATAAGTCACCCCAGATCCCGTTAATAAGTCACCGCCACATGGAAACGACTACACTCTCTAAGTCGACCCAAAGAAATTTAGCCAGAGGAAAAAAGAGAGCAGTCATCATGACGGAATGAGATGCGCACACCAACCTGGACGACTTAAAACAATGCGGCACGACTTACAGCCGGTATCCTGTATGGGTATACAATCCAGATTTTGGTCATGGCACATACCCTCTGGTAATTTAACATAGCTATTGAAAATGACCATTTATATCCATTTATAGTGGATTTTCCCATTGAAAATGGTGATGTTCTATAGTTTTTTGTATGTTTACCAGAGGGTATACCACTCCCGATTTTATGGTTCTGCCCTTGAGAAACCTGAAGACCCAGACTCAAGTCTCGAGGCTCCCCACGCTAACTCTGTCGCCATCTACAGCTCCTGGAAACCCAAAGCATGCTGATGCAACGGTTGGGTAAAAACGGGATTCCCTTGTAGTGGATGTTGATGATAATAATATAATCCCCATGATCTAGAGGGTAGTATAACATAGTACAACCATCTATAATATCCTATAATCATCAACCACCACGTGTTGGGGACACTACTCAATTGACAACACAGGGCCATGGGGGTATCAAACCAACGATGGTGAGATAGAATGGGATAACCAACAATCCCATAGTCTGGGCTGATCCGGAATACCCCACTTTGTGTCAACGAAAACGTGGAAGGCATGATGTTAAACATATTGTTAAACAGTAGGATTTGGGGACACCCTATTCTTCTTCGACAAAACGATATCAACACAATCCTGCAGTTTCTTTCATCATCTTCCATCCATTTTTCCCATCTGTCCTGCATCTGTTTTGCGCGACAGCACCTACCACAAGAGGAGTTTGCAAACTGGAAATGTTGGGCATCAACAACAGAATCAGCATGCTGAAATATGCTGAACCTATGCTGATGCCTTCCAAGAAATGGGGAACCTAGCAGAATCTCCGCACCACATACCACATATACCACTACGCGCCAACCGCCAATGGCTACACCTGAGCAGTGTGACCTAAACCCCGGGGCACTCCATAAAATACTGTACTGCTTCGTTAAGAACCGGATGGCAGTTCCAGATGATGACAGTCCCCTAGAAACCTATATACTATATCTGGTTGGTGGTTGAGCCTACCCCTCTGAAAAATATGAAAGTCAATTGGGATTATTATTCCCAATATATGGAAAAATAAAAAATGTTCCAAACCACCAACCAGATATACATTTATAATATATATATATACCAGGCAATGTCACCATGTACCCTCTGCTAAACTAACATGCTGCTATGGAAATCACCATTTTTAAATATGTTTAATGGGAAAATCCACGAACCAAATCACCATGTTCAATAGCAAACTGTTAGTCATTACCAAAGGGTATCATCCCCTATGCTAATCATTCATCAACCACCTTTCGAGACATTGGGGACCATCAAAGCCACCTTGATGATGAGGTGAATGGCATCCCGCTCACCTAGGGGCGAAGGGGAAGCAACAAGAGCTTGCCATGACGTGTCACGAAAGATGATAGTGTGACAACCTTAAAGGACCAAAAACAGTGACCATAGTGAATCCCAATCTAGAAACCACACAGAACGGGTCCTTTCTGTTCTGTTCAGGAGGCAAACTGCCTACTTTCTGTGGTCAAAACAATGTCGGTGAAACATGAGTTCAAACCCAATTTCTACAGGTGACCATCTGCATTTTTCTGGTTGAAATCACACCCCCATGTTTGATCAAATTTGTATATCCCCATCTTTGGTTGTATTTAAAACCGCCTTTCTTTCTCCGCCACAATGCCTTTTTTGTTGGATGAATTCCCATTGAACTAGCCCACAACACACCCATCCGGCCCGCAGGGTTTTGCCACTTCGCCATAGTTTGCCGAGTAACTAGTACTCCAAGTTTCCTGCCTCACATTCGCTTGACTCAACCTGTCCAGGACATCCGGAAGTATCGTTTTCCCCTATGTTTTGATGGGTCAAACCCTACTTTTCGGCTGAATGGGGAGAAAATGAACATCCACCAGACTGGTGGTGAGTCAAAACCTGTGTTTTTTTCGGTATATTATGAATGGAGAGATGCACATCCAGCCATTACCAGCTCTTTTTTCATGTGAACTGTCAGGGCGCTGATCCATAGATGCCATAGATGCCAGAGTTTGACAGGTAACGACAGGCACTCATTACCCCAGCGTGGTGGAAAACGACGATGGTACACCATGGGGGGGTTGAAATCTTCTGAACACAAATGCCAAAATCATATTTCTGCTCAGCTTTTGAAGGGGTTTCATGGGAAAAATGGAATGGAAAGTCAGGAAAATTGGATAGGTTGCCGCGTAAATGGATTTACACATTGTCAGAACGTGTCCAGAAACTCCCTGGTCATTCTTTTTAGGGAAAATCTGAATCATGGCTTCATGTATGTTCCCTTCCATTTTGTTGATTACATCCTATGAATAACCCTCCAGTAATCAAACATGGCTAGCTGGACAATCCCACATTTCGTTCGATGATTTTCCCAGCTGTAAACCTCCATGTATGGAGGATATTCTTGCCAGCTAGGTTTGATGACACCGGAGGCTCTGTATATGGAGGTTTCCTAAGTCATGGGGGGTACCCCCAAATCATCCAAGTCATTAGACTTGAGTATTGAAATATTGAAACCTATGGTTTTTGGGGATCCCCATGACTTCAGAAACCACCATCGTTTTTTCGGTAAATCCTGTTCTATCCCCAGATGGAAAATCCCCGGCAAAAACGACCATTTCTGATGGTTCACTCCCCATCAACTACCCAAGGCTCCAAGGCTCCAAGGCTCCACGCTCTTTCTCTATGGCCTTCGCTGCGTCCACCACCTCCGCGATGACGGCGAGGACGGCGAGCGACGGCGAGTGTTCGCGTTGTTGCGTTCAGAGATAGGCATCGAAATGGAACCCCATGGCCAAACATTCCATATGTTAAACATCTTTATCTTTGATTTTGAATCATACACATACCATTAAAAAAAAAACTGTTTGTCTATGTTCATAATACCTATATGAATCATGTACATACACACTATATATTATATATAATATATACACTGTAGGATCCCCCCAAACGACAGTCGTCAACCAAAAAGCCATGTGTCACTGACTGGGCCACCGGACTCGCCAAGCCGCTGAGTCGCGGACCGGCCTGGGACTGGGATGGCACGAACTCACCATGGATTTCACCAAGGCCATGGATTTTTAGAGGTCAGTTATCACCCAGGTCTCAATCAGTTTCTAAACAGTTTCTTCCCTGGTGGCTAGAAATCAATCATGATTCATGATTAATGGGTTGATGCCATCATTCTCGAACATGCAAGAATATCACAGAATATCTGTGTTTTCTTGAACATGGGATGAAAGATCCATTTTTGGGAAATTCATGGGAATTAATGAACTTAAACAACTCAAATTAGATAATGTTAGATTATTGGGGATTTCAGAAGTTCTGCGATGTTGGCGAAATAAATTACAGTATTGATCTGCAATCCAAATGTTCAACTATTGCAGGACCACCTCCCAAAGATAATCATACATCGAGGATATCACACAAGTCAGCCCAGCACTTCAGGTAGTTCATTCTAACTAAGAATCCTTCTACTCAGTATGTGGGTATTGTCCGCATCAAAGCAAAAATATGCAGTCGCAGTCTCTTTGACTCTTTGCAGCATAACCAAAGCTGCTTACAGCTTCCATTATACAACTCTTCCCCACACCAAAGTGTGGGTGATATTCCCATTGTTGCTTGAATTGTTGATGACATCCCATTTCTACCAATTGAAAGACTACTCCATCATTTAAACGGTGTCCAGCAGTTGCTCCTAATTAAGACACTTATATATAGCATATGAGCTAAGCAATACTTCTTGGATATATCCCCGCCATTAGAGAGCATTTGTATGCATGTGTGTTATTAGTAGCAAAAAACAAGAACCCCCACTAATATCCACTAATTATTAATCCATTCATCACCAAAAAATCAATGTGAAAATCATGCATCACGCTGCCTGCACAGCCTCTGAAGGTCGATATCGAAATTCACTCAGATTCATCTAAAAAACTATCACGTGCTTGGAAAACTCTTAGTTTCTTGATGTTTCTTGGTTCCCCTTTTCAATAGAGTCTAACAGTGACTCATCCCTCTTCCAAAACAATTAAACACCCCCTCGAAACTGTGGTTCTTTGTTGGAATTTACACATGTGGGACCCTGAGGGTGAAAAAAACATGAACGGGGGAATGGGACCATTTCCATATCCTTCATATCCTCTCGTCATCAAATATGGTTAGCTGACACATCCACCATTTATAATATTTATAGTTGACTTCCCCGCAAACCTGTATTTTGAAGGATTTTCCAGCTAGCCATGTTGGATGACCCTCTGTTAGGCTATCAACAGTTCAACAGTTTTAGTATGGTGATTAACAGTTAAAGTTATATCCCATGAAATCTCAGTATCTCATGATGCTTAAATCCCATCAAAAACCCTCCAAGCAGCTGAAATTCCGATCAAATCACTTCTATCCTATCAAAAAAGTCACTTTTCACAGGCGAATTGCCATCAAACACCCCTCCAAGCAACTTCGAAACGTGCAACCTGTCAGTTATATCCCATTAAAATCCATGAAATCTCCATTTTTCAGGGTTACCCTCTGGTAAACTAACATAGCTATTGAAAATGGCCATTTATAGTGGATTTTCCCATTAAAAATGGTGATTTTCCATAGCTATGTTAAATTACCAGAGGGTAAATCATGTTAAATCCTCATCTATCCCGAAACAAACTTCCTGTTCCACGCATTTCCACGCCCCGCACCTCAGCCGCGACGTCATCTCGGCAGCAGCGTCCGACAACAAGTCCAAGGTCTGAGTTGGCCTGGAGTTACCCCCAAAAAATATGGGGATTTTAGCTACAGGATGGGGCCCCCTAGATAGCTAAGTTATGCTAAGTTGGTTTATAAGTGGCTTAACTATGGTTTATTGTACTTATAACTATGGTTAATGGGGTTTATAAACCAACTTATAACTGGGGGGCCCCACCTTGCAGAGTCGGCGGATTTACCACGGATTTTACCACAAAGAGAATGGTTTTTATTGCCCCTAAAAAACATCCTTGAACATGGTCATCATGGTCATGTTCACAACTCAAAATGCTTGTTTTTTCATTGAAAATGGATGAAAATGGGCATTTCACATGGATTTAAGCACGAAAAAGGTTGCATTCAATGGCACAGTTTTTAGGGACAGGATCGCTTCACCTTGACAGGTCGAAGTAGCTTTTAGAGACATATCGGGACTTGGGAGATCCCTCCATAGGTGGAAGACAAGAAAAAACATTAATGAAATTGTTAATGGTATGTATATAGTTGTAGATACAAATGTAATTGTAAGTATTTATATATATATATATATGATTACTATATATATATATAGATAGATATAAGATATACCATTAAATGGGAATTTCATTAATATTCATATTTGAGAAAAAAACAATCGATAACCAGGCCATTCACAGTCCCTTTTCTCCACCTTGGTTTGAGCTCACTTAAGCATCTTAAGCTTTGAAATGCTCGCTTACCAGGCCTGGAATGCGCATGTTGAATAATTGCAATGTATATGTGTGCTTTTATCACCGGATATCACCGTGCTCTTTTGGAATCATAACATACAGGTAACCCGGGTCTTACCATCCAAATCTAGGCGATGTCCTCTAGATGTTCCCTTGGACCACTTGAGCTTCCCACCAGCCGCTGCCCGACGTCTCTAAGTCAACGCCAAAGTTGGCATGGCTCAAGTAGATCTGCCTGGGATTTTAATGGAAATCCAACGGGGAAAACTGATCAATGGATCTGAGCAAACAATGGTTGGATACCACCAAAAAATCCGCCGACCCCTGCCGACAGCAGGGGGAGCGCGTCAGAGAAGAGATTACAAGCAACAAGTGTTGTGCAGTGCAAGTGAGGGGCAAGCGAGGGGGGGACAGAAAGGGAAGCCAGGTGCAGAGTAAGAAGCCCAAAAAAGGAAGCGAGAAAGGAGGGGCAGTCTCAGCGAACGTAGCGGGGCAAGCGAGGGGGGGACAGAAAGGGCAGCCAGGTGCAGAGTAAGAAGCTCAAAAAAGGAAGCGAGAAAGGAGGGGCAGTCTCAGCGAACGTAGCAAGCGAAAGAAGCACGAAACAAGAAGTTAGAAGCAAGAATGCAGAAGCAAGAGTAAACGAGCGACAGAAAGTAATGTTTGGCACTCTGGGCTACGGGCCGCGGGCCCAATCCGTCCTTCACTGCCATGGTGTTTTAGCCCTGCGAGGAGGTCCCTTGACCGGAGCTGTGCCGCACGAAAGCCAGCTGTCAGACAATGCAGGCAAGTTGGCAGTTGGCAGTGCAGGAACGCAGGGAAAAGCTAGGTTTGAGCTGCAAGACGACGCAGGCAAAGTGGCAGGGAAAAGCAAGGTTTGAAGCTAGTTTCGACTTGACCGGAGCTGTGCCGCACGAAAGCCAGCTGTCAGACAATGCAGGCAAGTTGGCAGTTGGCAGTGCAGGAACGCAGGGAAAAGCAAAGTTTGAAGCTAGTTTCTAGGCACTGCAGAAAGCAACGTTTGGCAGTATGGGCTGCCGGCCGCGGGCCCGATCCGTCCTTCACTGCCATGGTGTTTGAGGCCTGCGACAGGGTCCTTGGACCCGAGCTGACGCCAGGAAACAGCAAGGTTTGAACCGGCAGACCTGGTCCGTCCCTCAGGGCCCTGCTGTTTGGCTGTGGCGCAGGCGCCGTTTTGGGTCAGACAGCAAGGTTTTCTTGTAGGTTCAGAAAGCAACGTTAGGCACTCACGGCCGTGGCCCGCAGGCCCGATCCGTCCTTCACTGCCATGGTGTTTGAGGCCCGCGACAGGGTCCTTGGACTCGAGCTGACGGCAGGAAACAGCAAGGTTTGAAGCTAGTTTCTAGGCAGTTCAGAAAGTAACGTTAGGCACTCACGGCCGTTTTTGAATGTTTGTGACGGCCGGAAAGGGCGCGTTTTTGAAGGTTTGACGGCTGGAAGAGAGCTTGTTTTCTTGTAGGTTCAGAAAGCAACGTTAGGCAGTGGGAGCGGTTGCCGGAGGCTCGGTCCGTCCTTCAGGGCCCTGCTGTTTGGGCGTGGCGGAGGCGCCGTTTGTGAGCCTTGACGGCTGGAAGAGAGCTAGTTTGGGAGCCGTTGCCCGGAGGCTCGGTCCGTCCTTCAGGGCCCTGCTGTTTTGCTGTGGCGAGGGCGCCGTTTGTGAGCCTTGACGGCTGGAAGAGAGCTCGTTTTCTTGTAGGTTCAGAAAGCAACGTTAGGCAGTGGGAGCCGTTGCCCGGAGGCTCGGTCCGTCCTTCAGGACCCTGCTGTTTGGGCGTGGCGGAGGCGCCGTTTGTGTGCCTTGACGGCTGGAAGAGAGCTAGTTTGGGAGCCGTTGCCCGGAGGCTCGGTCCGTCCTTCAGGGCCCTGCTGTTTTGCTGTGGCGAGGGGGCCGTTTGTGAGCCTTGACGGCTGGAAGAGAGCTAGTTTTCTTGTAGGTTCAGAAAGCAACGTTAGGCAGTGGGAGCCGTTGCCCGGAGGCTCGGTCCGTCCTTCAGGGCCCTGCTGTTTGGGCGTGGCAGAGGCGCCGTTTGTGAGCCTTGACGGCTGGAAGAGAGCTAGTTTGGGAGCCGTTGCCCGGAGGCTCGGTCCGTCCTTCAGGGCCCTGCTGTTTTGCTGTGGCGAGGCGCCGTTTGTGAGCCTTGACGGCTGGAAGAGAGCTAGTTTTCTTGTAGGTTCAGAAAGCAACGTTAGGCAGTGGGAGCCGTTGCCCGGAGGCTCGGTCCGTCCTTCAGGGCCCTGCTGTTTGGGCGTGGCGGAGGCGCCGTTTGTGAGCCTTGACGGCTGGAAGAGAGCTAGTTTGGGAGCCGTTGCCCGGAGGCTCGGTCCGTCCTTCAGGGCCCTGCTGTTTTGCTGTGGCGAGGGCGCCGTTTGTGAGCCTTGACGGCTGGAAGAGAGCTAGTTTTCTTGTAGGTTCAGAAAGCAACGTTAGGCAGTGGGAGCCGTTGCCCGGAGGCTCGGTCCGTCCTTCAGGGCCCTGCTGTTTGGGCGTGGCGGAGGCGCCGTTTGTGAGCCTTGACGGCTGGAAGAGAGCTAGTTTGGGAGCCGTTGCCCGGAGGCTCGGTCCGTCCTTCAGGGCCCTGCTGTTTTGCTGTGGCGAGGGCGCCGTTTGTGAGCCTTGACGGCTGGAAGAGAGCTAGTTTTCTTGTAGGTTCAGAAAGCAACGTTAGGCAGTGGGAGCCGTTGCCCGGAGGCTCGGTCCGTCCTTCAGGGCCCTGCTGTTTTGCTGTGGCGGAGGCGCCGTTTGTGAGCCTTGACGGCTGGAAGAGAGCTAGTTTTGGAGCCGTTGCCCGGAGGCTCGGTCCGTCCTTCAGGGCCCTGCTGTTTTGCTGTGGCGAGGGCGCCGTTTGTGAGCCTGGACGGCTGGAAGAGAGCAAGTTTTCTTGTAGGTTCAGAAAGCAACGTTAGGCACTGGGAGCCGTTGCTCGGAGGCTCGGTCCGTCCTTCAGGGCCCTGCTGTTTTGCTGTGGCGGAGGCGCCGTTTGTGAGCCTTGACGGCTGGAAGAGAGCTAGTTTGGGAGCCGTTGCCCGGAGGCCCGGTCCGTCCTTCAGGGCCCTGCTGTTTTGCTGTGCCGAGGGCGCCGTTTGTGAGCCTTGACGGCTGGAAGAGAGCTAGTTTGGGAGCCGTTGCCCGGAGGCTCGGTCCGTCCTTCAGGGCCCTGCTGTTTTGCTGTGGCGCGGGCGCCGTTTGTGAGCCTTGACGGCTGGAAGAGAGCTAGTTTTCTTGTAGGTTCAGAAAGCAACGTTAGGCAGTGGGAGCGGTTGCCCGGAGGCTCAGTCCGTCCTTCAGGGCCCTGCTGTTTGGGCGTGGCGGAGGCGCCGTTTGTGAGCCTTGACGGCTGGAAGAGCGTTTTTGAAGGTTTGACGGCTGGAAGAGAGCTTGTTTTCTTGTAGGTTCAGAAAGCAACGTTAGGCAGTGGGAGCGGTTGCCCGGAGGCTCGGTCCGTCCTTCAGGGCCCTGCTGTTTGGGCGTGGCGGAGGCGCCGTTTGTGAGCCTTGACGGCTGGAAGAGAGCTAGTTTGGGAGCCGTTGCCCGGAGGCTCGGTCCGTCCTTCAGGGCCCTGCTGTTTTGCTGTGGCGAGGGCGCCGTTTGTGAGCCTTGACGGCTGGAAGAGAGCTAGTTTTCTTGTAGGTTCAGAAAGCAACGTTAGGCAGTGGGAGCCGTTGCCCGGAGGCTCGGTCCGTCCGTCCTTCAGGACCCTGCTGTTTGGGCGTGGCGGAGGCGCCGTTTGTGAGCCTTGACGGCTGGAAGAGAGCTAGTTTGGGAGCCGTTGCCCGGAGGCTCGGTCCGTCCTTCAGGGCCCTGCTGTTTTGCTGTGGCGAGGGCGCCGTTTGTGAACCTTGACGGCTGGAAGAGAGCTAGTTTTCTTTTAGGTTCAGAAGCAAAGTTAGGCAGTGGGAGCCGTTGCGGGGAGGCTCGGTCGTCCTTCAGGGCCCTGCTGTTTGGGCGTGGCGGAGGCGCCGTTTGTGAGCCTTGACGGCTGGAAGAGAGCTAGTTTGGGAGCCGTTGCCCGGAGGCTCGGTCCGTCCTTCAGGGCCCTGCTGTTTTGCTGTGGCGAGGGCGCCGTTTGTGAGCCTTGACGGCTGGAAGAGAGCTAGTTTTCTTGTAGGTTCAGAAAGCAACGTTAGGCAGTGGGAGCCGTTGCCCGGAGGCTCGGTCCGTCCTTCAGGGCCCTGCTGTTTGGGCGTGGCGGAGGCGCCGTTTGTGAGCCTTGACGGCTGGAAGAGAGCTAGTTTGGGAGCCGTTGCCCGGAGGCTCGGTCCGTCCTTCAGGGCCCTGCTGTTTTGCTGTGGCGAGGGCGCCGTTTGTGAGCCTTGACGGCTGGAAGAGAGCTAGTTTTCTTGTAGGTTCAGAAAGCAACGTTAGGCAGTGGGAGCCGTTGCCCGGAGGCTCGGTCCGTCCTTCAGGACCCTGCTGTTTGGGCGTGGCGGAGGCGCCGTTTGTGAGCCTTGACGGCTGGAAGAGAGCTAGTTTTGGAGCCGTTGCCCGGAGGCTCGGTCCGTCCTTCAGGGCGCTGCTGTTTTGCTGTGGCGAGGGCGCCGTTTGTGAGCCTTGACGGCTGGAACAGAGCTAGTTTTCTTGTCGGTTCAGAAAGCAACGTTAGGCACTGGGAGCCGTTGCCCGGAGGCTCGGTCCGTCCTTCAGGGCCCTGCTGTTTGGGCGTGGAGGGGCGCCGTTTGTGAGCCTTGACGGCTGGAAGAGAGCTAGTTTGGGAGCCGTTGCCCGGAGGCTCGGTCCGTCCTTCAGGGCCCTGCTGTTTTGCTGTGGCGAGGGCGCCGTTTGTGAGCCTTGACGGCTGGAAGAGAGCTAGTTTTCTTGTAGGTTCAGAAAGCAACGTTAGGCAGTGGGAGCGTTGCCCGGAGGCTCGGTCCGTCCTTCAGGGCCCTGCTGTTTGGGCGTGGCGGAGGCGCCGTTTGTGAGCCTTGACGGCTGGAAGAGAGCTAGTTTGGGAGCCGTTGCCCGGAGGCTCGGTCCGTCCTTCAGGGCCCTGCTGTTTTGCTGTGGCGAGGGCGCCGTTTGTGAGCCTTGACGGCTGGAAGAGAGCTAGTTTTCTTGTAGGTTCAGAAAGCAACGTTAGGCAGTGGGAGCCGTTGCCCGGAGGCTCGGTCCGTCCTTCAGGGCCCTGCTGTTTGGGCGTGGCGGAGGCGCCGTTTGTGAGCCTTGACGGCTGGAAGAGAGCTAGTTTGGGAGCCGTTGCCCGGAGGCTCGGTCCGTCCTTCAGGGCCCTGCTGTTTTGCTGTGGCGAGGGCGCCGTTTGTGAGCCTTGACGGCTGGAAGAGAGCTAGTTTTCTTGTAGGTTCAGAAAGCAACGTTAGGCAGTGGGAGCCGTTGCCCGGAGGCTCGGTCCGTCCTTCAGGGCCCTGCTGTTTGGGCGTGGCGGAGGCGCCGTTTGTGAGCCTTGACGGCTGGAAGAGAGCTAGTTTGGGAGCCGTTGCCCGGAGGCTCGGTCCGTCCTTCAGGGCCCTGCTGTTTTGCTGTGGCGAGGGCGCCGTTTGTGAGCCTTGACGGCTGGAAGAGAGCTAGTTTTCTTGTAGGTTCAGAAAGCAACGTTAGGCAGTGGGAGCCGTTGCCCGGAGGCTCGGTCCGTCCTTCAGGGCCCTGCTGTTTGGGCGTGGCGGAGGCGCCGTTTCTGAGCTTGGAAAGCTGGAAGACGGCTACTTTTCTTGTAGGTTCAGAAAGCATTGTGGGGCATTGCCGTGCGGTGTGGCAACCTTAAGCTGGAAACGTCATCAGGTATGCACGCGCCACTGGTTGGTGCGACACTGCCGGCCGCTGGGATTGCGATGCGTTACCCGAATTCGGCCGGAAGCCAGTGTTGAGTGCACCACCGTGCCGCATGTTGGACATGCATGCGAATATGTGCGACCTGCGAGCAGGCCATTGGCAACGCGAAATTGTTTGCCGCAGCCATTACCGCGGCGGTGATCGACGCGCCCTGTTGCCACAGGGCTTTGCACAGACTTAGCACAGTACGGGCAGATGTATATGTGCAGTCGTGGCGGTGCTGTGTCAGGCCCGACAGCAAGCTGCTGGTTCGATGAGTGGGCAGTGTCCGTTTTGGGACCTTCTGCTCGCGTGGAAGTTTGTCTTGCTTCGTGTATTTCCTGAATTTCCTTGCGAATGTCCTCTAGGATTGCTGCGTGCCGGTGGCGGGTTTCGCGTTGGCGCAAGCGGGCCAGGCGTTGATTCGTGCGATGAGCAAAACGGCAAACGAAGGCAAAGGCTGTGCATGCGTTGCATACTTGTGTGCCGTCTTGAGTATATTCACGACCTTGTTGCCAAGCTGTAAACTCTGTTCGTGGCTTGCGTTCCGCGCACATGGAACACATGAAAACAGACCAGCGACTTTGACTGAGCTTCGGCCGCCATCACTGTGGAAGATGTTCACTGCAGGAAGGGTTCCAAACTCACTCTCTCCCAGGGGTCGGCGGCAGGGGGCGTAGCCCCTTAATATCAGAAAAAGGGAAGACTTGCATGGAAAGATGAATCTATACATCAAGACAATTATCTCATAGGATATACATTGATAGACGAAGAACGTAATATAATTGAGGATTTCGCTAAGGCAAATGAATTCCCAAATCAGAACCGCTGGCCCATTCTGCAGCTGGCTTCGGATTCTTAATTCCAATTCTTCCATCAAGAATGATGTGGATCTCACCAAGAACAACCGGATTCATGGGCACAGCCAAATGGGTCAACATAGACTAAGAATGGGTAAGATGACAACCAAAAATGAGCGTTTTATATCGTTTTATCAGATAACATGCGATGTTACCTACAAAAAGAAGAGCTGATGTCTTGATGCCCTTCAAACGGCTGCCCCTGAGGGTCCCTGGGAGTGGGCTCCTTGTTGTTCAAACAAACCTAAAGTTGCAGCCCATTCTGAATTCTACTATATCATGTGCACTGGCATTGTCGCTGAAATGTCACCTGTGAACCCCATCCATCTAGAACTATAACTATAACAAACTTCTGGACGACCATAAGCTCCTTGAACGAAACTAAGATAAGAAGGTCATAGAAACGAACTAAGCAAACTAGCAACAAATTTAGATGACATATCTATGTAAAACAGGACTATATAATTCTAATTGTTATTTACAGATAAAGCACCATTAAGATAGACAAACTCAATAAGGGTATATGGAAAGTCATTTGAGTCTCTCTTAAATGGACCAAAACTTGGTTATGTGAAATGGTTTGCATGATATCCAAAAATACCGCAGTATATCCCCATGATTTTAATTGATGCTTATTGATTGTATTGGCTTTCTATGACCCGCTTCAGGATGGTGAAAGCTTATCAAAGCTCCATGTTTACTGGTTAAAGCCCCATTTTCATCAACCCACCAGAGTTCCCACAACATCCAGCAACCTTGCCTGGCTGCTCGCAATGCGTCAACACCTGGTTGTAGCCAATTCGGGACTGATTTGCCCAGCTGGAAACCTCTATGGGTGGGATTCCCCAACTTTGCCATGTTTGATGACACCAGGGGGTATAAGTTGGTTGGATGGAGCGTTAATTCTGTTTTTATCTATTTTTCCTAAAGAAACCTGCAATTTGCTTGCACACTGGAAAGCATCCCCTACTGATCATGACTAAAGTGGGTCGTGTAGGGAGAAATGGCTAGTAGGGCATTTGTGCACCGATGATCCATATGTCCCCAGTGATTGGCAGGACTGCTGAAGTTGGCAAATATTAAGCCAGGATGAGTTACGTGTGTCATGTCAATTCACACGAAAATCAATTGATTCAAATGAGCATTGGATGGCCGTCAATGAGCATGTCATGATGATTCTGAAATATAAAGATCTTAGATCTTATCATAAT
Source organism: Cladocopium goreaui (assembly GCA_947184155.2). Lineage (NCBI taxonomy): Eukaryota > Dinophyceae > Suessiales > Symbiodiniaceae > Cladocopium > Cladocopium goreaui. The sequence goes on from CAMXCT020002035.1 coordinate 191,582, forward strand.
CCATAGAAATGATAATTCTGAGAGATCAAAATCTGTCAAGTCATCCTACCATCCTTGGCAATCCCTGTTCTCCCATCAAAACCCACTTCGACTTAGCGCGCCTCGATCGATGCGACGCAGAAAAATGCCTTCGTCCTAACCGGGAGCTCCGACGTATCTTCAAAAAGGATGGCCAGGTGGTTCCAGAAATATGGCTACCCCCAGTTCTCATCCATTTATAGATGGGATTTTCATGGATTATTATCCAATCATCCATTTATAGATGGGATTTTCTTGGATTATCATCCAATCATCCATTTATAGATGGGATTTTCTTGGATTATCATCCAATCATCCATTTATAGATGGGATTTTCCATTGTAAACCATCTACATGGGTTTTTTGGGGGGTTCCAGAAATGAGGCTACCTCAAAATTTTGGATCGTTTATTTCATGGAACATCCCAAGCTAAAATGGATGAGAACTGCGGGTACCCCCCATTTTTTTTCTTCAAAAACCATGGGGATTTTTTGGGCTAGCACTATTTGAAGAGACAAACCCACATATTCATCTCCAAGAGGTGTGGAAATTTCACCCTCACTAAGTGGGCGGAGGGTTGTCCTAATTTTCATGGAAGGTACCCTAAAGTGGCCATTAGATGGATATCATAAAGCAGAACGATGCAACAAACCCTGGCCCTGCCATCAAACATGGCAATGGAGAGCAGACTGCTGGAGGCCAATATGTCACCGGTCTGTCTCGAAAATTGGATACTCAACAAGCCCATGATGAGGTTCTCAGCATTTTTTTGGAGATTTTATCATGAAAAACATGATTTTATCATGATATGATATGGATTTAACAATTGAATTCTGTGGTTGAACCTGGGATGTTCATGGGGATATAATGGGATAATAGTTAATATTGTATACTGTATATTAACATTATATAACTAACATAACTAACTAACCATAATCAACCAACAATATGATAGATACTTCCGTGTGTCTGAAAATGGGGCATGCCCCGAAGTGGCAATTTTGATAGGAAAAGTTTGAAGCAGTTAAAGCCGTTGGATTTTAGAGTAACCCCTTTTCCGACAAACCCATTTTCATGATTGATGGCATCAAAAAAATTGAGGCTAGAGTTGTTGATGAAGCACATGATAAAACACCATGAACAAGTGGCAATTGGGTATGGCCATTGAGGTAAACTTCATGGATGCCCCGTAAACCCATGGGTTTTTTTCTTGGGGTCTCATGATGTCTCATCCTCCGTGTTTGCGACAAAGCGCCACGGGGATTGGCTGGTCACAATTAACCTCTGGTAATTTAAGATAGGCCCGGAAAATGGCCATTTTTTTTTCCTCATTTCCACGCCACAATGTCGGAACGACGTAGGCGGACAGGCACCTAATTAAATGTGGGAAGGGGGGCATCCAGACCATCCTTTCTTCGTGCCTTCCCCGTGAAGAGGTCCCCGGACATAGCCCCTTTGATGGAACCAACATACAAGTTATGAACTCTAGCAAATCGGGGGTCATGCCGGATATCCCTCAACCTGCCAGTCTTATGTGCATGGACTGCTGCGTGCACAATTGACCGGGCCATGGCCATACTGAACCTGGAAGGATAAGCCTTCAAGGCCTCAGTGCGAAAAGTCAGATTCTGGGAGTTCCAACCAACACTATTTTTGGAAATAGCCATGGGTTGAGCCAACTGTTGAAATGAACTCTCAAGATCTGGCAAGGCTATTGAAAGCAAGTGAGTCCCCTTGCGCGACACCTGACCGAATTGGCCCTGTTCCACATACAGCCGTTTAACAGCCGGAAAAGCAAGCAAGGCCTTCGTATATGGCAACTTCCAAATAGACGCACACTCTGACAAATCAGGAACACTGGGGTGAGCTATTATACCAGTATGGCCGGAAGCAACCTGAGTAGCAGCTGCAGTGAAAGCTGCTCTCAAGGATTCAGATTCACTAAAAAGATATTTTTCTTCAGAATCTGTCAAACTCCACAAACCAAAAGGGCTCATTGCTGACCTGATAGGTCTCACTTGAAAAAGAGGTTCGCCATCCTCGCCAAGAGCCGCTTGCTCACGATGCCTGGCAACAGCCCAAGTGCTGTGGGGAGGACTCGCTACAAGAGAGTGAACAAAATGCTCCCGCAAAAGTGTGCACCAGAAACTCAATGTATCAGCATCAGCAAGGTTCCCGTGGACAGGGTCAATGGCCACATCCAATGACAAGGTCAACAAACGAAAAGGCTGATCCACAGTAAAATGTTCAAGCCAATGCTGTAAGTCGCCGTGCTTACGCTGACCATTGAAAAGATGCAACACCAGATACACTGGGGTCCCCGGAACAGGCCGTGGAGAGCAAGCAGAGCTCAGGACATTGCTGGAAGCCGTCACAGCAAAGGCGCGCTCTGAATCTTCAACAAGGGCCTCTTTCAGTTTCATCCAGTGATGGTCCCTGTGCTGGACAATCTCGCGATCGACTGCTTGTTGAGATTCCGCCTTTTCAATTGGCAAGAGACGCCGAAGGTCTGCAGCAGGCTCAAATTCCCGCGTGCAAGGCAAGGCAAGCTCACGTCTCAGCAAAGGATCCGCTCGGGCGGCTCTCTTTTGATGGAGATCCCACTTATCGAAGCGGATCTGCTCTTCCTGCGGCATAGGAGCAAACACCTGCATCAACGAAGTCAAACACCCCGTCCTGCGGTATTCTAAATGGCGAAGGCATCTCGGCCGGGAACGATAGTTCATCCCACATGCATGGCAAACAGGTCCATCACAGAAGGCCCGCGCAGCAGCTCGCCATCCATGCTTGTGTGCACAATGCAGCGCCAATGCCTTGACGGAAGCGAAACTGGCATCACACAAGTCACAGCAATGCAGGGTGCTTGGCAACGCAGCAACCGGCGGAACCAATCCTGCTTCTTCAAGGATGCTGAAGAAGTGGGTTCTCCACTGCAGCCAAGCAAGAGCGTCCACACGATATCGCACGGCACTGCGATTCGTCTTCTTCAGTTTTCCATGCCAATGTGCTCCCACCATGTTAAGCCAAGCCAACCAGGAGTGTGATGGGAAACGTTCTGCAGGACAAGGGTCTACCAGCGGCACATGACGCTGCAGCCAAGCCAGGTCATCATTCACAAGATCAGCCCAGGAGTCACTGTGAAGAGAAGCTTCCCAAAAAATAAAAGACCAAAGTTGCTGGGGTGCAAATTGAACCAATTGGCCCAAAAAGCGAAGCCTAGACAACGCCAACAATTGAGAAGGATCTGGCAAGAAAGTTTGGGACAAAACTTCATCTTTGGCTAAAGGTTTTAAGCAATCAAGTCTGCGCGGCAATGCTGAGCGATAGATGGCTATCACGGCTGAAGACCACATCCGAAAAGATGCCAAAGTCAAAGATAGCCACGACTCTACTCCGTACAGCAATCTGGAAAGAGCCAGGGAGCGCACTGCTTGCAGCTTGGTGCGAGAGCTGACACTCCGGGACCGAAGCAATTGAGGCCGAAGCAATCGCAAAGGTTCTCGTGAGCTGGCAGTTCTCCTGGATATCTCGAAATGAAGTTTGCCCTTGGAATCCAAGCCTGAACCAAGGTGCACGTAGTCTTTGGGCACATTGATCTTGATTGATTCACCAGCAAAAGGGAAGGTCACAAAGCCCTGATCTATGTCAAAAAGGCGATGAGACCAGGCTTTAACATGCGATCCCACAAACCGCAAAATGATTTCCGTCTTCCCAGATCCGGAAGAAAGCTGCATGCCGTACGAAGCAAAAACTTCGAAAACTATGCGGCACAGGTCTGGAAGTCTGAAATACAACTCGCTGGGAGAGCAAAAACTCTGAGGTATTGCCATGTCATCAGCCCATATTATAGAAGGAAGAGGCTCCTGGCCGTCAAGGGAACTTGTTTGGAAATCCAACCTAGGCTGGGCATCAATGAACCCAGCAGCTTGGAGTGAGCAGTGAAGCTCCTGATCTAAGTCGCTGAGTAGGACGGCAAACAGCAAGTCAGCCAATGGATCGCCAGGCCTGGATCCTCTCTGAGTCAAAGTCAAGTTCGGGGCCCCTTCGGTTGAGAACCAAGTATCTTGCAGCGTTTCCTCACAAAAAGCACGCCAAGCTGGGGAGAGAGGAAGTTTCTGCAAGAGATTGGCTTCGTCAAGCCGTTGTCGCAAACGGAGCTTCACCAAATCAGATGCAGGAAGCTGGTCAATTAAAGCCAACAAGGTCCCTGAGCGGGGCAAAGCTGAAACCAACAGTTGCCTGTAGGCAGCATAGTATGCGCCTTTCACATCAACAAAAAGCACGCAGAAGGATCGACGACGAGCCACGGCTATTCGCTGAAAAAGACGAAGACCAAGACTACCAAAGACAGGGGACATGCCTTTGAAGCCACCCAATTGAAAGGGACGAGCAAAGTTGGAGACTGCTTCGTAGATCCGATTGCGAACAACTTTGTGTAGCACTTTGCTCACCAGGTCACTCAACAAGATAGCACGGTACGACCCAAACTGGCATCGAGGGCCACGCCCTTTGTATAAGGCTATCTCAAGGCCTCCTTTGGCAGAAAGAGGCTCCCTTCCAGTGACGAAAGCTTTGAGAACAGCAGGATATAAAAGATGCTGGACCACATACTCTGAAAGGAAAGCCGCTGGAATTTGGTCAGGTCCAGTGGCCTTCTTCTTGTTCAGCGATCGTACTGCTCTTTCTACTTCATGAAGCGTGGGCAAATCTTCCGGCTGAACATCGAACAGAGGCGGACGTTGAATGGATTGCCGCGTCAAGCACAAAGCACGCAAGAGTGCAGGTGAGATCAAATCACCTGCTTCAATGGAGGCAAAGTGGGCCTGCCAAGCCAATGCGAGTTCGTCCGGAGCAGTGACCAAAGAACCATCTGGAAGTTGCATGGCCTGTTGAAATCCTGATTGACGCCGCCGAGGTTTTTTGCCTATGGCTCCTAGTTGCTGCAAGGTATTCCAAAGATCCTCGTAGGAAGCACCAACTACATGTGACCCCAAACGCTGAGACAATCCATTATAGAAGACTAATTTGGAGTGATGCAGGGTCTGTCGCGAAAGACAGGAAACAACCTCCAAAAACTTCCAGCATAGGGCACGCTCAAAACGGATGGTTTGTAAAGTAGTCAGGAAAGTTGGGACCGAAGCTGACCAAGCATTCGACAGACACTGCTTGACCCAAGAATGAAAAACCACCAAAAGACACATCCGATCACAACGACGAGTCAGGGAAACCAGATGCGATTTGACTCGCTTGCGCAGACACAGGAAATCCCAGGCAAAATCATCAATGGCAGGGCTACGGCGGGGCCGGTTGGCTTTAGAGGTGGACACCGCAGAATCGTAGATTCGCTGCTGCATATTTTCGAAATGGCAATGCGCTTCAACGGTCCATTCAAAAGGGCCTAAAGACCGCACGGCTTGATCAAAAGCATCCAGGTGGGACTGCGTTGGAGACTGAGGCAGCTTGCAAGACCGGTGACGCTGAAAATCCAACTTGCCAAGAGCAAAAGTAGACAAAGGAAAATCAAGTGTCACAACTACAGGACGGTGATCTTCAAGAACTATGCCCCGGTCAAAATCTGGCCACACAAAATGCGAAGTGACAAGACCCGGAAAGTCAAAGGAAAGCCCTACAAAGTCCAAACGATGCCATCCTCCAGCATGGCCTTTCCAAGTACCACTGTCAGGACACAATGTCCCAGCATCACCGCAGTTGAGGTGGAAAGTGCTTGGGAGCCACAGGCCTGCCTGAGCAAGGAAAGTATGCAACAAAGCGCCTGTAGGGGATTCAACATCAGACTTGCATCCGCCGATGTGGCTAGTCTGAATAGACCCAACTCTGGCGTTGGCATCAATCAACACCATCAATGGCGCAGCGCCACGATATGGCTGAACAAGGGCGCTCAAGGAATTCCACCAGGCATCAAGTTCCGAAGGAACGTATTGGCTGTGTGGTGCGTGCGCGCAAAGAACAAAGAAGTTCAAGAAAGGGGCCTGAAGACGCACAAACAGATGACGAGGTGAAGCATCAATCAAGGTCACATGTTTCGGATGCAGGTAATAATCGATTCCATGCAAGGTTGCGTAGGCACGAGCTTTGCAGAACCACAACTCCGCACCAAAGAGGCCATCAGCACAACCTGACCGAAAACGGAAATAGGGGAACCCTGGCGCATCAAGCAGTCCAACACCAGAGGTTCTTGTTTCCTGCAACCCGACAATGAACAACCCCTGCGCAAGAAATTGAGCATGACAAAGTGACACACGAGAACTGGAATCCAAGTGCAAGGCAGATTGACAATCATGCAAGTCAGCGAGGTCGGTGGGATCCAAAAGGGATTGGATGTTGAAAGATGCCACTGCAAACGGAAAACAGGCGCGCGACGACGTTGCCGGCAAGGGTCTCAAGCATTGATGCGCAAACACCTTGGTAGGATCATAGGTCAGGTCGGGAAGTTGGGTCAAGTGCGAGCCAAAAAGCAAGGACTCCTCAAAGACCGGAGGGAAATGCGAAAGGCCAATAGAACCTGCATACCGCACAAAAGTCCAATGCGGAACCAAAGAACGACAGCAAGGAGCTAACCAAGGCAAGTCCAAGGAGCCGCAAAGACCAAGGCTTGTCGCAGCTGCAATGCGATCAGCAAGCTCATTCCAGGGATCACCGGTATGGCCCGCAACATGAGTCATGGCAGCAGAGTGGCGGAAAGACAGCACTCTATAGAACTCGCGCAGCACAACTCCAAGATGACCCAACCCTGACGTAGACCAAGCTCTGGAGGCGATATTAAGAGAAGCCAAATTGTCCGGCCGCAACTCAAAGGGCACATCGAAGGGACAAACACTAAGCCAGGCTATCGCCCAAACCAACGCAGAGGCTTCAGCATGAAAGGGAGATAGGCCAGTGGAGCCACACCAGCCATAGGGCAAAGAGCTGACGTCAGCTTCAGGGTCCGCGGAAACAACAAGGCCAGAGTAGTAACCTGCTAAAACCCAGACATGATCCTGCTCCTCTTCAAACCAGCATTCCAAGAGGATGCAGAAAGCCCAAGAAGGAGTCGAAAGTTGACCTCCACTCCCATCGGTATATATGATGACCTTGGTGACATCATCCTTAATGGATGAAAGGTCAAAGTTGATGTCCTCCAACGTAACCACATCACCAAGCGCGGCAAGCGTGTACGGATGCAAGGCAAGGGGAAAATTCGAAGGATCAACAACAGCTGGAAGAGGCCATGACAACTGCCAAAACTCAGAGGATGGGGCTGGTAATGGACAAGCTGCAAGGCAATTCGAGAGTGGTGACGATAAAGCAGCTGGCACAGGAACGGACAGCGAGATAGCTTTATCACAACAAGAGCCAACCGTCACAGAAGAAGAATGCGCATCTTTTGTGAGCAAATCTTCAGGACCAGGTACCAGAACTGAAGGCATCGAAAAAGACAAGCCAACAGGAAGCACCGGGACGTTTGGTGAAACAGACGGAGAGGCAAGACAATCGGACAAACAAGGCTGCTCAGTCCAGGTAGAGCTGTCGGCCTGCAAACTCTGAAGAACTGGGCTGGAAGGGGCCTTGAAATCCGAATCAAAATCCACAGGGCAAGGAGGTAGCGGAGACCAAGACAAAGCACCTGAGGTGGGAACATGGACAGAGGAACCACCCAGAAGGGCACAGTGGTCAGGAAGACCCAAGGCAACCGACAAGTCCAAAGTCACGGCATCACAAGCAGAAAGGGCAGAACGACCACTGAGAGACAACTCAGGAGAGGGCTCAGACACGACAACAGGCAACGGTGAGGTTGAAGATCTTACAGCAGGCACAGCAGAGGAACCAACAAGGGTCTCAAGTCCAAAATCCATCTCTCTAGAGAAAGGTTCTTGGCAAGGCGCGTGGATAGCATTTGCAAAAGCCAAATTCTGTGCAAAGTCCATGGCAGGAAAACAAAGTCCATTGCGGGGTCCTGCCTCCCCGATTCCGATTGTCAGCGAGACTGCTCTGGGGAAGATTGCACTGACACTGGTTGCGATGCTGTCGTCTCCGCAGCAGCCTTGCGCTCGCCTTTGTCTGCCTTGTGGGCCCTCGCCTGGGGCGTCTTGACCTTCAAAGGCTTGGCGCCCTGAGAAACCTTTGCTGGATGATGTTGAGCATGCGTAGCAATATACCAATAGGTCAATGATTGAACTGAGCCATGGCATACAAGTCGCCAATCCCATGGAAAACACTTCAGAATAACCCATCATCATAGAATTGGATGGGAAAATTTTAACCGGAAAGCCCAACCAATTTGATGGTAATTTTACCATGGTTTCCGGTGTAGATTTCCCCCAACAAACCAATCCAGTGACATCAAAAAGCCATGGAATTTCCGCAGCCGTCCGGTCCTGTACCAAACGTTCCCATAGCTCTGGTCGGCTTTCAAGCGCTTGCCTCGCACTTTCCCACCTGGCGGCCAGAATGGCCGCAGCACAAGGTCCAGCCGAATGGTTGATATATCCCATAGGATCCATGGTGCTGGTATATATGCTAACATTTGGGGTATATTGATGGTAAATGTTAGCATATATACCATACATGGATCCTATGGGTATGGTTGATACATCATGATATATCGCAAGGGTTGCTATATGTTGGGCTATATGTTGCTATCATAGATCCCCAGTATATCCCGGCAAAACGCAGCATCTTTTTGTGGAACCCAAGACCGAGCACCAGATTCGACACTGAGTCTCCTACCAGTTTTCAAGCTGCTCCAGTTCGGCCAAAGGACCTTCCAACGTCAAGTTGTTGGGGGGTACGGACCCCACAAAATCTGGAGATCCAAAAAGACGCCCAAATAGGGGATCTCTCGGGTGCATACAACATATCAAAACATATCTATTTCATGATTTTCATTTATTATCTATCTAGAGTATAGTTATTAGAATGTATTATCTATTGTGTATTCTAGATTAGTTTCCATTAAAAATTGGTTATTTTATGTTATTTTCAGGGTCTATGTTAATTTACCGGAGGATCCAGAGGGTAGATTATTGTAATAAAATATATGCACATGACATCCCATGACTAATATGTTACATGGATCTCAGAGGAATCCCAATGTGACCACTCGAAAAATTCACGGCCGTCCCTGCGGTCCCTGCGGTCTCTGCGGTCGTCCCTGCCTTTGAAGTGCCAATCAATGACCTGACATAAACCAAGCCCATTTTCCTGGGAATGGTAACAAAAGACCACCTATAAACACGGTGATGGGGGATGGTGTATGATTGTGTTATCATTAGTTTTATCCACATTGTATTACATATATATATACCCTCCGGTCATGATGTCCATGGCTGGGAAATCCCCGAACCAGACGGAGGTTGATCGCTGCGAACATCAATGAACATCATCTATAAACGGGGAATTGTCCATTGCCATGTTTGATTAACGGAGGGTATACTGCAATACAGAGATTGTTGAAATTCCGGGCATGTGTTGGTCAACGCACAGCCTCCCTAATTAGATTCAAAAATAATGGCATACGGCATACATATATCTCTCAAAAGTATTCAAACGTACTGCCAATTCAAGGTCTTTAAAAATGTGATGTGATGTGCGCCACAAAATGGCAAACATCCTTCGGTGCGTCATCTATCCAAGAATTGGGAATACCGGATTACCAAATTTATGGCAATTTCATGCAATTTCCATGGGGATATATGGGATATGATTTGATTGACAAAATCATCAAAATCGATATTAGGGCTCAGAGAAACCCATGCTTTTGAGCTATGGCCGAACGCGACAAAACACCTCCGAAACCTCCCCAAGTGCTCTGAGTAAAAAGGAACTGGGTTTCATGTCCCTTCTAAAATGTACAGTAAATGTACAGTAAATGGATTATCATCCAATGTATCACATCTTGGTAGAACAGTGTTGTCAACTTAGCTTTTGTCCCCCAGACTTTTCGGGTGTGTTCTAAGAATTGGATACGGATACAGCAAAAAAAAGGTTGGCCGAAAACTTCATTTCCCTATAATTTTCCCCATGTGTTCATAGCCATGGGGTATACACCATGTTTCAAACACCACTGGGACACTGGCTGCTCGGGCAATCACCGCCGGCACCGCAGCAGCCTCGGATGTCGTAGGTCCTGGACCTTTATTGATAATTTTGATGGTCCAATCACAATCCTTGGTTCTATCCACTTGTTCAATCTTTTTCAGGGTTTTAAATGATCTGAAGTGATCTTAGCTGATGCCAAATAGGTCTAAAAGGGCCTTCTTTCAGTTGTGATGTGTCATATTTTTGTTCCACTGATTTCCGACCGTGTCCTCATTTGTTGGACCACTCATGAGCGTATCAGTGGATATCAATGGACTGATTTAAAGCCACTCAGTAACTGCTGAGAAACGTGAGAGAAAGTGGAACTATTACACACTTGAATGGGATAATGCTCCAAATTCTCCATGAACCATGTTGAACCAAGATTGCTATCGCTGCGATGTTCATCCCGTTTCGAGGTGGAAAAATGTGGAAAACATACCCCCAGGATCCTGAATCTCAAGGACGCCTTCAGTGAGTCGTGAATTCACCAAGGAAAATGCAGCTGCTGATCCGATCAGAGTCTTCACAACAGCTTAGAATACATTTAACTGATCCCTTCTGATATCAGTCATGTACCCGTAACATCCCGTAACATAGAGGATTTTCCATTGAAACCACAAGATTTATAATATTATTTAAAATGGGGATGGTCCGAAAAAACCATTAATTTGATTCCCAGAGAGCAAAATCTCTGTTTTCACAACACACATCCGCATCCAACAGCGCCGCAACCATCGCTTCGTTGAACTTGCATAGCTTAATGCGTCCTAGATCGCTAGATCTGACAAGTTTCTGCACCCAGGATTACTTGTCGATATTTTTCGGAACCCAGCGGGAACGCTGGGGGAATTTGGCAGAACTGGAAGTACCATCTGGTTATGACTAACAGTTTGCCATAGAAAATCACCATGCTATTAATAGGTAAACCATCTATTTCTATGGGCCATGGCTTCCATGGCTATGTTAAATAACCAGAGGGTAATCCAATCAACAAATTGCCGGACACAGTTCCTGTTTTAGGCTCATTTGGCCGCCCTGGGAGCCCTTGCGATCTGCTCGGCTGTTTCACTCACCACCTGATCACTGTCAAAGACTGATTGGAACATCCGGTATTTTAATGGTGGCTTATTGGCTTATTGGGGATTCCCACCATAGATTATGAGAATAGTACCCGCCAATACACCGTTATACGAGTTGACCTGGTCCGGTTGGAACGCTCGATTTTCTAGTAGAAAATGATAGAAAATGTATGTTGCATAAATTAGGGACCCAAGAAAATCATCCTCGAACATCAAAACGAACTTAAGTTTTTCGAGAAATTTCTAGAATATTGGCAACGTATCAGACTGCATTTTCGAAGCCATGCTCAGCATTTTTTTTCTAAGAAAATCACCTGCTTTCTTGAATTGCAAATTCTTAAGAATTCGATTTCTCATTTTTGTAAACCACTTCAAATTACTGGAACCCATTTTCTAGACCCCGACATCCAACCCAGCGCGTGGTTTCGAATTGTTCGATCGAGTTTTTCGAAAATGGGCATATCCTCCCTAAATAGTCGCCCAGGACAGCCCAAAAAAAATCATTTCAACAAATGCAAGGTTGTAAAATTATGTTGATCGACCAGTCTAAAAACAAGATCACAAAAGAATGCAAACATTCGAAATCATACACCAGTGATCACCAGTGCCTCTCTAGAAAATCAGGGACCACTAGAGAATCAAGAACGTACTCCCAGAGATGCTTCTGGATTCTGGGCACCTAAACCATCCAGAAAATCAGCATCTTACAACTCAGAGGTCTCCAAAAGTTGTTCTCTAGAAAATGGAGACTTGGAAAGCATCATTTAGCACATGGGGGGGTTAAACGCCCCTGGTTTCCTAGAGGAAACTCATACCCGTATCCGCCAATAACATACTTGGTGGAGTTTGGTGCTTTGTCGATCTCCTGCTAAAAGTTCGAACTGTTCGTGGGATAAATGGTAAACCCATCCTATGATATCCTATGTATATAATCCACCATGTTCAAAAAGATTCTGTGTGTGGCTGTAATTCATCCAGTAGAAAAAAGGGCAGGTCTTGTTTTTTCTCCTCGCAACAATCATCAACCAGCGCCAGGGTTCCCATTGTTCCACTGCGAATGGCACCTCCGACATGAAGCTGGCGACGGTCCTAACTGGATGTTCCAGCACCTCTGAGTCAGCTCCAAAATGGGAAGTGGCCCCAAATGGATTGATTCCTTCGTCCCAAAGATATTGTATCATGATAATCATATTGTATTAAACAGCGAATGATAATTCAAAAAGGGCTGCACCATATTGCCAAGTCCTGACACTGAAAATCACTGAAACATTGGAGCATTCTAGCACCGATTTGCCATGTATTTTGATGCTGGGTGCTTTGGCTGGGAGGACTGCAACTAGCGCAACTGTAGGTTTTGGTTGCTGGATGTTGCTGGTATGGTTTCAAGCGTTGCTCCTTGTTTTGAAACTGAATTGAAGGATGCTGCCAGCATCTGCTAGCTCGTTCATGCTGTTGACTCCAACTGCAATTGATGCTCAAAATGTGGAATTCTTGGGTCCGCGACTTTGTGGATGATCGGATTAACTGATAAACTACATCGTTTACCCAAAAATCTAAAAAGTTCCGCCATTTGGAGAGGATTCAGCGAAAAAAAAACATCATTCCAGTGAGTGACGTCACCAGCCCGTCAACGGTGCGCCCCGCCTCCAAAGCACTTTTCGCGGAGGCCCAAACAGCAGGCCGCTCACGGTGCGCCTCAACAGCCGTGTCAAGTCATTTCAAGCCAACATTTGCCCAACACATTCCTTTAGCTTGCAGGTTTCACCCATTAAAAAAAAACACGTTAAGAGAATGCATCATCACCATCCTCATCATCATCAGAGGAAGAGAGCAACACGTGGTTGAAACCACCAGATAGGGGGATCTGACTGCTGAAGTGGAGGGGTCTTCCCATGTCATCAGATACCCTCCTCGAGCTCTCCTTGTACCCCAAGATGCAGCTACTCACTGCAACCCCAACGACCCCAAAACATAGTTCAGAGAATCATCAGACTTCCCTACAAATGCAATGTGGAGTCAAGTGTTGCTGGCAGCAAATTACAGCGCTGATTCAAAATGAATCAAATCATCGTGCCTTCGTCAAAGGCACTTTAGGTATCAGCAGTGCCAAGGACAATGTCATTGTCTCGGCCACCCCCTCATAGGTCATAGATGCCGTCAAGAAAGTCACTATTCATTGGGCTTGGGGATAAAGGATACCCAGAAATTATCAACAATTGCAATTTAGTCGGAAACACTATGATAACCCCCAGAAAAAAAAACAGTTCCCTCATGTTGTTGTTGTTGTTGTTGTTGTTGCTGTTGTTGTTGTTGTTGCTGGTGTTGTTGTTGTTGTTGTTCTGATTTTTGTTCTGATTTTTGTTCTTGTTCTTGTTCTTGTTCAGACAAGCCCACCAGATCCAACCAGAATGGAAGGCCGCAGCACCGGCGCACCAAATGTCCAACACCTTTTTGATCCTTTTTGCGCAATTCGACTTTGACTGCGCAAGAGTCGAAGCTTCTCATGGCCAAGGTCTGGTCAAATCCACAAAGACCAAATCCCTGACTGGTAGCTGAGCCAGCCCAAATAAAGCGATCAAAATGAAGTAACATCTTCGATCTTCCTTCGAGAGGCTCTAGTGACCACATGTGACACTTGAACCCATCAACCAAACCAGAAGGTACTCTCTTAGCAACAATCAATGGGATGTGCCAGACATTCGACCAGCTATTGGTGAATCGCAGCTATTCTGCAATTCGACCAGTTCCTAAGCCGTCAGGCACCATGACCGTGGCCGTCCCTCATTTGAGGCACCATGACCAACTTGATCTAGCCTGGAAATCTGTTACAATCAGCTGCCAGCATCCTTCAGCTCATTGTCGCGTTGCGTCTTTGCTGGTCTCTTCCTTCGCATTCTCCTGCTTCTCTAGCACCTTCTCTGTTGGTGTCTTTGGTGTCTTTCGCGTTGGTGTTTCTGTTGGTGTTTTGGGATGTGTCTTTGCTGGTATATTGATTGGTGAACTGGGGTCCTCCTCGAAATCTTCTTCGATTTCCTCCGGCACCAACTCCGTTACTGTCCGTGTTGGTGGTAACTTGCGCGGCGTCTCTGTTGGTGTCTTTGGTGGCGTCCCTGGTGGTGTTCGTGGCACTGTCTTCGAAGAACCCTTTGCATCTTCTTTCCGTTCCTCCAACGCTTCCAACGCCTTATCTGTTGCTGTCCCTGCTGGTGTCTCTGGCGTCTTGCGTGGCATCTCTGTTGGTGTCTTTGGTGGTGTCCCTGTTGGTGTCTTCGAAATGCCCTTTGCATCTTCTTTCCGTTCCTCCAACGCCTCCAACGCCTTATCTGTTGCTGTCCCTGCTGGTGTCTCTGGCGTCTTGCGTGGCGTCTCTGTTGGTGTCTTCGGTGGTGTCCCTGTTGGTGTCTTCGAAATGCCCTTTGCATCTTCTTTCCGTTCCTCCAACGCCTTATCTGTTGCTGTCCCTGCTGGTGTCTCTGGCGTCTTGCGTGGCGTCTCTGTTGGTGTCTTCGGTGGTGTACCGGTTGGTGTTTTTGGTGGTGTCTTGGGAAATGTGTCCGTTGGTGGCTGCCCTATGGATCCTATGGGCTTTGTCTCCTCCTTCGCATCCTCTTTGCCAAAGATATGACTACCCATGTTGCGATCAACAGCCTTCTTGGCCGATTCGAAACGTTCCCAGACTGCTCCTCCTAGGTAGGTGGCATGAACCAAGGCGTCAAAAAATGGGGACTGGCATGGACTGGGTGATAAGTTGTGATAAGAGATAAGAGAATAACAGAGTATATAAGAGTCATCAGTCAGATAGATTCAGATAGTCAGGGTGAAACTTCTCGTGAAATCTGGAATCCATCATCGTTTCATATCTTTTTTCATCAATCCGCCCCAGAGTCGGCCACCTAGGCCTGCCATCAATCCGAATGTGTCGGGTCCCGGTTGCCCGACCCAGGCACCTCGTTTCTCCAAGGCGTCGTAGACCTCTCGGTTGTAAATGGCACCTGACCACAGCTGGGGCTTAGCAGTAAGGGAATACATCATGGGAACAGAACATGATTGTTCACTCAACTGCTCTGACTGGGGCGCCTCAAAAAAGCATGATTCCCACTTTTTCCCTCATGATCAGGGTAAAGTGAGGGTGAAATGCTGCTTGGAAACTGGCATCTCTAGCTGCTAAATGCTGCTAAATGGGTCAAGATAGTAGGGGTACCTCGGTTGCGAATACTTCAAGGAACACAGTTCCTAATAAATATTGGGAAAAATAGTAACCCCCAAAAAGGATAGAACAGGTAAAAAAAAAAACTGGATATTTCCGATATCATAAATACATACCATCCTGGAAACATAACTTTGTTGTCTTTTTTGGGGTTGCTAAATTGCTAAATATCATATTTCAGCAGCCTGAAATAAGGCTACGTTGGGATAGTTGCCCGTACTAACCATCATTCCAGTGAGGTCGCAGTGAGGTCAGAGGTCCTTGTAGTTTATCCAGAAACTTCGATACAATTAGATAGACAGTGAAACTAACCCTTACCCTCTGGTAAATTAACATATTTAGCCTATTTAGCTATTGAAAATGGCCATGGAAATAGTTTACCCATTAAAAAAATCTGATTTTCCAGTTCGCTATCGTTAGTTTACCGGTCAACATTCACTATCTTCAACGGGGCCGGCCTCGAACGCTGCGGCACATGCACACCTTTCCTCTGCGTGCGAAGGGAGGTAGATACTTCCCTGCTTCGCATTTGCAT